>PVJA010000264.1:8478-49272 GCA_004027025.1 Myocastor coypus
CACCACCACCACTGTTTTTCTTCTTCCCAGTACAACATAATAACTATATTATAATTGGGCAAATCAACATTCATTTTTTTCCATCAGTGTTACTTTTTAAATGTTCTCAGATGAGCAAGTTATTGTAGTTGTATTTTTTCTTCTTTGCTCATTTTCTACTTTAACCCTGTACTTATGCCAAATTCATTCTCAGATGTTCTGGTTGAACTGAAACCTCTTCCCCACTTACTGAGATAAAATTTGTTTACCTCTTTCAATGTCTACTAAAGTTCCCCAATCTTTTTCCTCCCTTTATACTGAGTAGTTAGCTTCTCTGTTTCATAGGCAGATTCTTGAGATTTCTCACCAACATCAACCTAGGAATTGCCTTTACCTCCTTCCTATAAGATAAAAACATGTTTTCATTCTTTCCTCTTTTATACTTAGTAAGGCTGAAACTTTATGTCTCAGTTACATTTTCCTCATTGCTGGAACAAAATACCCAACACCCAGAATGAAATATTTATTTAGCTTACAGTTAGTAGAAGTCTCAGTCCATACTTGACTGGCTCCAAGGCAGAGTGGCACATGGAAGAGGGCAGCCGTTCATGGTGGCATAAAATAGAAAAGAGCAAAGGGAGGAACTTCAATTTCAGCCATTAGTAAGCCCCTCTCCCCTGCTTATATTTGTGTGAGGATTGTTTGCCTCAGGATGAGCGTAGCACTCACTCTCCTAATCCCAGCATTGGATCTCAAATTAATCACAAACTAGAAGTTGCCCCAGTGTCTGCATGAGGCTTTGAGGGGACTACTAGACACAGACCATAACAGCTTAGGAGAGGTAGTATATTTCATTTTTTAAATCTTTTGGGTTTTCCATTCTGATATCCTTCAGTTTTCTTCAGCCTTTCAATTTTAGTAAATAATGTTAATTTCCAGTCATTCTTTGCAAATTAGAAAATACTGCACCTCTTATGTGCTGTTGTTCACTTGCCTATTTCCCTTATCCTACTGTATTTAGTATGTGCTATTCCTGCACTGTCATTTCGGTTGGCTTCATAAGGGTACAAGTAGCAATACATTAATCTGTCACATTATAGAGATTTGTCATCATAGTTTTAATTACCAGGATTTTAGAATAACTAATTCAATGTCTGTATGGAGAAGACCAGAGGTAGCTCAGAGTAAATGTCATTCAAGTACTTATTGATATGTTAAATTGCCAGTGCCTGATGGAAGTTTCGCATTCCTCGCTGCCAGGGAAGCATTTGCAGCTTCTCTGGCTTTTTTAGTTTTACTAAACAAAATGGACACGAGAGGGCGCTACAAAAGCACATACTGTCTATTCAGAATTTTCAATTCAGTTGAAAACTTTGAAAGCATCATAAAATCTTCTGCAAAAAAAATTTGGTTAGCGATCATTTAGGAAATACTAAGGAAATATTTCAGTGCAATATGTGTACTGGCTGAGATGCAGTTATTCTGATATATAATCTTTCTCTTTGAAGAATGCTTTTCAGGGAATTTCCAAGTGTGTATTAGTTTTCTTAAACCTCTTTTTTTTTTTTTTTCTCATTTTCACGTTCGTTGATAATTTGATTGTAAATGTGCTTTTCCATTCAGCTGTCAGTACCACTCATCATATCTTTGTGTACTAATATTGTGGGTGTTGGTGCAACAGTCATCTCTATTAAACAAAATGGCGCTAGAGGGTGCTATCCTTGGTGGTTCGCCTCACTTTAACATCTCTTGCTCACTTTACCACATTTTACAATTAACTTTGTTAGTTCAAAGAATACCATTTCATGTTTAACATGAAATGAGGACAATAGAGAGAACAGGGTCCTTTAAACATCAAAGGAAGTTGTTACAGATGCTATTAACGCTCATACCTTGGTACAATATAAATACAAACATGTGATACAATAGTGGTCATAAATTTAGACCTCCTTTTATTTAAAAAAAGCTTAATAAAGAACTTGGCTTTAAGTAAAATTCAATTGAGCATTGTTCAATTATATTCAATTATTTTATTTTCTTTTTTACCTATTTGATACAGGGTCACCCTCAGCTCAGACCCCTAATGATCCTCCTGTTTTCAGCCTCCTCTGCTGGTGAGATTACAGGCTTGCACCACCACACCTGGTCTTGGTGGCCGGTTCAGCGGGCCTGCGGGTGGCACCGACATGACATGTGGTGTCTGGGATCGAACTCTGGTCCCTGTGCTTACATAAGCAGGCATAGTCCACTGAGCTATCTTGCAGACTCTTATTGTTTTCAATATTGCTTTAATTTATCATTCCCTATCTTGCTTGACCATAAGATATCATGATCTTGTAGACAATTCATGAAAAAATTCTGACTTCTAGCTTCCTTTCTTGTTCAGTAACTAAGCAGAGAAAAGACCTGAAAATCCAGTCATTAGAAGACACGCCTATAAAAAAAAAAAAAAAAAAGAAGACACGCCTATTAAATCTTATGAATGCACTATTTGAGGAACATTTATTTTACTTTATAGAATGCATTATAATAAGGCAATATGGGGGAATAATCAAAATATTTAGTAATGTTTAGAAAGCATACATGCTGCTAAACTTAGAGAAGAAAAGGTTTTCTACAGAAAATGTATCATTGTTTGAACATATCACTTCATTAAAATAATACAAGAGTTGTGAATGACTTAGAAATGGACAAAAAATATAAGACACTGGGCATGCCTGAATTTTTAAAGACCTTTTTATTCTTTCCTTAGATAATCAGTTATATCATATAACTTGAACTATTTTAATTTTACTTTTTTCCTTTAAAAAATCATTTCAAGGGCAAAAAACCTCTCATTTCTTGAAAACTCTAAGCTGTGACATTTACCACTAAAAGGTAAAAAATTAAGAATGCCACAGAGGCATAAGGCTTATCAGCATCTCTGCACTCTTCTTTTAAAATATCTCCTTGACAATTTGTCCTTGCGTGATTATCTAATCACTGGTGCCTGGTGCTGTGATTACGAGGCCTTTACAAGCCCAGCATGGCTAAACTGTCATTAGGAATTTATCTTGGGAGCAGTTATGTAAGAAAGCCCACACATGTGTGCATGCACACACACACACACACACACACTCCACCCTCATCCCTGTCAGGCTGGTAAAAGTTTTCATTTACTTCTGTTTTCGTTTGCTCAATTACCCCATGAATTATACAGTCTCCAGCTGCGTGTACCCACGATATCCTAGTGCAACAATGGTGCCTGAATTAAACTGGCAAAATACAAATTATTTATTTATTATACGTTTTAAACAATACTAAGTAGTAATGGAAAAAAGCATTAGAAATGATACAAAATTTCATTAAAGTAATAGGAAACGTATGTCTTTAAAATTCCAATGATTATTTTTCCTTTGTTTTTGATTATATTGCATGAAACCAGTTCTTTCATTTTGCTTCTGTTTTAAAATGTTAAGATGACCACTAAGTGATAATAAAAAATGATTGTTAATTTTTTGATCCAGGATTTAAATATCATATATTTCGTTGTCAATCAAGGCCTTTTCCCCTTAAAGATTCCTGCAGGAGATTCAATTATTTGGTGTTATGAGCTAACCACATGTTTGGGAGCTCACGTGGGAGTGCGGTGCTTGATATTTGGGAGAGCCATACAGTGTCCTTGTGGAAACCAGGTTCCCTGGTCTGTGCAGAACCAAACCATGGCAGCCACCGCCCCTGCAGCTGCTACTCTGCTTGCGGAAGTGGTGTTGGAAGGGCAGCTCCATATGTACTAACTGTGAAAAGCAAGAGATTTATGAGTGAAACTCAGACCACACAGGCAAGAAGCTCCACAAACTACGAGAACATCAGGTCCAATGGATACTTGAAGAGGCCAAGGAGAGAGAGCAATATAAAAATGGAACGATTTCATACTGAGTGGCCCAAGTTCTAAGTATTCATTTGGAAGATACCCTTGGAGAAATCTCCTATGACACTCTATAGAGGAAAAACAAAGCAACAGGGAAATCGTAGGAAATATTTAATAAACAAAAGAAATATGTTCATTACCTAACAGCGCTTCCAGAAAGAATTCAAAAGGGGAAAAGATGAAATAATTTCTAAGAAAAAAAGAAAAGAAGAGAACTAGGAAGTTAGTTTCCTAGTGAGAAAGACTTTATTTATTTATTTATTTATTTATTTATTTATTTCTGTATTTGGCACAAATACAGTTTGGGCTCATAGTGATCCTCGTGTTTTCAGCCTCCCCACACTTGGATTGCAGGCATGCACCACCACACCCAGAATTGTTTGTTGGTGCAGTGCATGTGGCATGTGGTATCCGGTGGGGATCAAACTCTGGTCAATTGCAATTAGTCTGCTGAGCTATGTTGCTGGCCCTGGGAAGAAGACTTTATTCTTCAATTTTAAATAGTCTACTGCAAGCTATAAATATTCTTGAATTATAACAATAGAACATTCTGAAAGATTTTACCATAAAGCAAAACAAAACAAAAAAACCCCCCACACATTAGATTTTTACCAGTATTAAAAGATTATAGGACTAAGGTAAAAATCATTATGGGTCAGAGGAAATGAGTCTTTCCACATGCAAAAAAGATGCAGAATATCCATAACTTTAATGCACACAAATTTAATAAATGAGTTGAAATAAATATGCTGAGTTATGAAAACAAAAAAAATATATTGATCAATTAATTCCACACATTTAGGCAGCCATTACAGTTTAACTAAAGACTCTCATAAAAGTGGGACTCTAGAACTACTTCTGAAAACAGTAACAATGAAAAGTTAAGCGTGTTCAATCCCAGAGAAGTATTTTGAGGAGAAATAGCGGCAAAGTATTTTTTATGGTAATACATTTTTAAAAAATTTAAATATTCATATCATTTGATCACACTTTGTATGTATACAAGATTATTTTTTATTCGAATGATGTATTTGGTTGTTGCAGGGTCTTGGACTTGTGGTGATCCTCCTGTTTTCAGCCTTCCCAGATCTGGGATTACTGTGTGTTTCACTACTTCCCGACTGTGCCCAGTTCAGCCCACCCTAGTGGTGGGGCTGGTGCAAGACCTGGTGCCTGGCAGTGAAGCATGGTCCCTGTGCTTGCCTAAGCAGGTGCTTTAGTTCACTGAGCTATCACACTAGCCCAGGGTGTTGTATATAAAGGAGCAATGTGTTAGAAATTGTAAAATTAATTATTTGTATTTTGTTTCATCTTCTTTCCTTCTGGGGGGCTGTGTTATTTTCTCCACTAATCTCACACAAGACACAGGGAAACTCAATGTTCTCTTTCTCTCCGACTTATCTTTTTGCCCATCTGTGAGATTTTTTTGGTCTCTGAACACTCCTAAACAATGGCTACTAACTTTAGAATAATACTCCACCAAAGCACTTAGCTCAAAAACAAATAATGCATAAATTTTGCTCATGCGCACATTTTATTTTCAATATTTTCAATGGAGCTTTTTATGGCCACAATTTATTAATGGCTTTTTCTCTGCTCACAACTTATCCATGACTTCCCAACTCACTGAGTCAATTTTAAGGTCTTTGTGAGACAGGACCTCAAAACTCTTTGATTCATGTAGTTATATAGTCATCATCATTCTTCTCAGATAGCATTGACACATTTGGCAGACCTTGAGCCCAATCAGTCACACTATATGTTATGTTATCATTTATATGTTATTATTCTTTCTTCCTGGAAAACTTAAATATCCAGTGATTTAAATATTTTCCTTTCAGTCCTTCCACAGAACTTTTCATCTCTCATCTTTCCTCTGAAAAATCACAAACTATGGTGATCCAAATAGCTCAATGGATTAAAGCACCTCAAGCAGGTGCAGGGGTCAAGGTTTCGATCTCCAGGTCTCCCATGCGGGCCCTGAGACAGCAATTTCTCAATATTTATCTGTTTGTTTATGTATTTATTCTAACGATTGAACTCAAGGCCCTATGCATACTAGTAAGCCTTCCACCACAGAAGACTGAACCAGTAAGTTTGCTATGAATGGTGGACACTAGGTACTTTAGGGGAACAAGAACATGAGCTTTGTTTAGAGTGGTCAGGGAAAGATTCCTAAAGAAGGAAACCAAATAAGATGAGTGCAAACAAAGATAAAGAGGATTTTTCAAAGAGAGAGAGAGGAAAAAGCTCATGTAAAAGCATGAAAGGCTGAGTTGCTTTTATTAACATTTTGATCCTAATAGAAGATTTTATTTTGGTAACATGTTTGTTCATTTTGGTTTTTGGCAGGACCGGGATTCAAACTCATGACCTTGCACTTGCCAGGCAGTCACTTGTGCCACAGAGCTATCTTCCCAGTCCCTATGTTGGCAGCGTGTAAATTGAAATTTATATGCAAAGGAACCATGCTCCAAGCACTGGCCAAAATCTCATGTGCTGATGCAGATTTGTCAGTGAGCTTATGAAATCTTAGGGCCCCTCATGGACAAAGACTAAGGCAAAACTGTACTGGTGTATTTAGAAGGTTGTTTGTTTTTCTAAAAGTAAGATATTTTAACCACAGCTGGGTAGGTTTCCATCTTGATTTTTCTGTGTCTTATTTCTCATAAAGGGAGCATTGGAATAGTTGAAGATGATTTGGGGAAAATAAGCTTCGATTCTTTTATTTTGACTCAAGTGGAATACTAGAGCAGGGGTCATAGATACTCTCATGTATGGTTAAACTTTTGCAGACCAGCTCTGAATAGTTTCCCAGAGTGCCATGAGTCACTGTGCCAACTCCTTGATGTCAGGATGGGAGCCCTGGAGACAAATTGCAATGACTACATCCTTGTCCAGCCCAAAGAAGGAGTGAAATGAAGAGGAACATGTAAGAAATGTTTACTACAAGAAACTAGTTACCGAGAGATTATTCAAAATCTCTTAGCTTACGCATAACAGAAACTGCACATTTTCTCCAGTTTGCAAATATTGGTAATCTATATACATTAGCTACAATGAGATCGTACAAACTTCCAAGACCCACTAGATTTTAAAACCTACTCAAAGGGGTTGACTTTTCTTTCTCTTCTATCTATAAAGCAATGGCATATGAAAAGTTAATCAAAGTATTCAGACAGAAAATGTAGAGTATATGTATGTATATAGAATATATGGATGTATGTCAGGAAACTAGAATGCTTTGCAGGTTTATTATTATTTTTTGTGTTTGTGGTAATTTTCAGCTTTTAAAATTCAGTTTTATGGAAAAATTTATCATTTTAAACAATAATTTTGATTCCAAATTTTATGCTAATACTTTTGTATTTCTTTGCTTAAGAAATGCTGTGTCTCAAATTAAATAAATTTAGACTTTTTGAAATCTAAATCTTCTTTAGCTTTAGTGGCTTTATAGAATCCTGTAGATACTTTGTTCTTTGCTTGGGTAACTGCCTGCTCGTAGTGTATACCAGCCCTTTGCTCTCTCCCACAAATGGCTGAAGACAAAATTAAGGGTTGAACTTTTATGGCTTCCATGTGTTTTCTTCCCCTATCCCATTTTGTTCTATCCATGTTGAGTCACCTTGAACTTTCAGACATGAATTAAACACAATTAAAGTAGCTGGATTTCATTTCATGTTCTCTTTTGAAATTCTGTACCACTTTTATCATCTTCCAATGCTTTGTTTTTGTCTTTGTTCTTATTGTTTTTGTTTCTTTCATCTTTAAAATAAATTTTAAAAAATAAAGTACCTGAATTATGCAAGCTGGAAAGTAAAGAGTAAAATTCTGCGGAGGGAAATAGGGAAATTTGATCAATGAGAGATAGGAAAGAGAGAGAGAGAGAGAGAGAGAGAGAGAGAGAGAGAGAGAGAGAGAGAGAGAGAGAGAGAGAGAGAGAGAATACACGACCTCCTCCTTTTTCTTTCTATACAGGTTCTGGCTCTTTTTTCACAGTATTCTGGTAAGTCCTGGTTGTTGAAAAACACCCTTCTGAGGGAGGCAATGTGATTGCTTGCAGGTTTTAGAAAACGCCGACTGGAAGAGTTGCCTAGCACAGTCAAGCCTCTCTTCCTTTGACATTTTTCTTCATCTCCACCTGCTTTGATTTGCATCTCCTCTCTCAAGAATCAGCATTTCATTCTTTGCCTCAGAATCCTGCCTGTGTCAATAGAATGGAGACATGAGGAGAAACGAATCATGGCAACACAAGTAGGTATAAAAAGAAGAAGGGAGAAAAGACAGAAAAAGCAAATCAACTTAAGAGAATTCAGTGATCAATTTGATACTGTGTAAGGATGGGGCAGATGAATTGATGATTGTCTGTGTTTTGGATTTTAGGATAATAATACATTTGGTTTAGAGCTGACAAATTTCATGTGTCCTGGGTGCAGGACTTCAAGCATGAAGTTGGTTAATGTTTAGGAAAAGCAAACTCGGGATACAATTAAAGGTAAGGGACAACTGTGATAAATGACACAGATTGCCGAAGGATGGGAGGCTTATAAAATAACTATTTTATTCACTAGTTAGGAAGTCACAAGTGATATTTCAAGAGCTGCTCCTATGAAGTAGTCTGGAATGAACCCTGACATTGAAGGATCCAGGAGGGAAAGGACACTGGTATTGATGATTCATTTCTTTGAGGTTTAAGCTCATATTCATGTGCTGCTGAGTGTAAGCCTATGAAAAGGAGACTCTGTGATAGATATTCCAAACTCTTACTGTCTAATAAGATGCACATCAATGTTTGTTAGTAGTCTAAGTATCCATCTCGGAGGGCTGGCCAGATAGCTCTTCAGACTAAAGCACTTACTTATGCAAGTGCAGGGACTGGGGTTTGATCCTGGGAATGCTGCGTCAGTCCCACATCTGCGGTGTGAGGAGAGGATGACTGACTCTGAGTATGGTGGTGTGCACCTGTAATCCCAGAACTTGGAGGCTGAAAACAGAAGGATAACTACAAGTCCAATCTGTGTAATGAGTTCTGTACACCGTGTACTAAATACATTTAAAATGTAGATTAGTAAATAAATATTCATCTTTGATTAATTCCTGTTAGATTTCTCTGTAAAAATATTCCAAATTTTTGTCATTAATGCAACAAGCTACCCACCCACATGACAGTAGTAAAACTAAATGGATATGCAATTATGGTTACCCACTGAACCTGTTTCATTTGACTGAGGAGTTCCCTACATTTAGGGCTTTAGTGCTAAATCTAGAAAAGCCCTGGATTACTTGATATGCGTGAGTTGGCCATCCTGTATAAACTCATCTTATTCATTGAAATTAAGACTCTAAGTGACATGGTGGTAACAGGTAAATGGATGCAACTAGAGATCATAACTGTATGTCGAAAAAATTGGCCTCACATTTGCTAACATCAGAGAGAAAGAGAGAGGGAGAGAGAGAGACAGAGACAGAGAGACAGACAGACAGCGACAGAGAGACACAGAGAGAGAGACAGATAAATAGCAACAGTCAGAGACAGAGAGACAGTGACAGACACACAGAGAGAGACAGAGAGAGAGAGAGAAGACACTAGGCCAGAAGTTCTCAACCTGTGGGTCGCGACCCTGGTGGGGGTTGAATGACCAAAACACAGGGGTCGCCTGAAGCCATTGGAAAATTCATATTTAAACCCATGCTATGCCATGGTAAAATGTTATTTATTGGAATTAGTAATAAATATTTCTCAACATATAATTAAATATTGTTTTTGTAATTAATCACTATGTTTAAATTATGTTTGATTTGTAGCAATGAGAATACACAATGTATATCAGGTATTTACATTCCAAATCATAACTGTAGCAAAATTACAGTTTTGAAGTAGCCATCAAAATTATTTTTTGGTTTAGAGTCACCGCAACATGAGGAACTGTATTGTGGGGTCATGGCATTAGAAAGGTTGAGAACCACTGCATTAGGCAAATAGAAAATAGTGAGAAGTTCAAACACTTTCCCAAACCCTCTCTCTCTCTATATCTATCTATCAAAGCTAAGGTGTCTGAGAGTGTTTGTAGTTGTGTTTGCATCTTCTAGTCTGTTCCACTGATCTTCAGGTCTGTTTTTTTAATACCAGTACCATGCTGATTATATCTCAGTAACTTTGTTATATAATTTCAAGTGAGGGATTGTGATGCCTTCTAGCTTGCCTTTGCTGCACAGAATTGCCTTTATCGTTCTTGGTCTCTTCTGGTTCCAGATGAATTTTAGAAATGTTTTCTCTAGACCTGTGAGGTTTACTAAGGGATTTTATTTTTATTTATTTTTTAAATTTTTTGGGGGGTAGGGATACAGGTTCTCACTACACAGTTCAAACTCGTAGTGATCCTCCTATATTCAACCTCCTTGGCAGCTGGGACTCCATCACTGGCTCAGTGCACCCTGGGGGTGGGGCTAGTACAACGTGCTCCTGGGATCGAATCCTCATCCCTGCAATTGCCTAAGCAAGTGCTTAGTCCACTGAGCTATCTCACCTACCCTACTAATGGTATTTTAATTGGGATTGCACTGACTCTAACAATTTTTGGCTATGTTCACAATGTTCTGCCTATCAAGGAACAAGGAATATCTTTCCAATTTCTGAAATACTTCTTGATCTCTTTTTTCAGATTATTATAATTTTAGTGTATAGATCTTTTACTTTATTTCCTAAGTATTTATGGTTTGGACGTTACTGCAAATTATATGGTTTTACTGATTTCTATCTAAATGTGTTTCTTGTTTGTGTACAGAAATTCTTTACTTTGAGAGTACTAAGTTGGTATCCTGCTATGCTCCTGAACTTCATGATTATAGAATTCAACTGTCAGTCTATTAGGAGTTGGGATTTTGTTTGTTGGTAATTTTTTAATTACATTTTCAATTTAATTGACTGCTATTGGGTTAATAAAAAATTTATATCTTCTATATTTATCTTGATAATTCTTATGTATGTAGGAATTTGTACATTTCTTCTGTATTTTCTACATGCTTTAATCAATGCAAGGAAATTGAAACTATCACATACATATTATCTGACCATAGTTCAGTGCAACTAGAAAACATTTGCAAAAGACTTCATATATATACTAATACCCTACTGAACAATCAATTCGTCACAGATGAAATTAAAGAAGAAATTGAACAATATTTAAAAACAATGAAATTCAGATTCCACTTGCCAGAACCTGTGGGATACAATGAATGCAGTCCTAAAAGATAAATTTATAGCAGTGAAGTCTCACATGCAAAATATAGAACGAACTCAAATGAACAATTTATGTTACACCTTGAGCTCCTAGAAACAGAACAAGTCAAAGTGAAATTCGAAAAGAAGGCGAAAAATTGTGAAGATCAGAGCAGAAGTTCACACAGTGGAGACTAAAAAAATAATACAAAGAATTAATGAATCAAAGAGCTGCTTCTTTGAAAGAATAAACAAAGTTGATAATTCCCTGGCCAATCCTATCAAGAGAGGAGACAAAAACCTCAAATTTATGCAAAATTGTTAAATCACTCCTGATCCTATAAAAATTCATATCTCCAATACCTACTTTGAAAATCTTTACTTGCACAGGATCAAAAACCTTTTTCATATATTTGCTCTTTGCATTTCTTTGTATTCATTTCAGATACTGGTTTTTGGATTGGGTCTCTGAAGTTGAGGGACTTTATTGTTTTTCAATTATTTATGTATTCTAGATGGCCTTTTACGGGGACATCTGGTAGTTTTCCACTCCGTGGGTTGTTTTTTCACTTTGTTGGTGTGTCATTTTGTTGTGCAGAATATTTTTACTAAGATGAGATCCAGTTTGTTGATTCCTTGAAGTATTTTCCACGTAGTTTGGATTTTGCTAATGAAGTATGCATACACCTATATCTTCTAGAGTTTTGCATTTTCTTTTCCAGTATATTTAGTGTTTTTACTTTAATATTTAGATCCTTGATCTATTTTGACTTTAGTGGATGGTGGGTGATAGATATGAGTGTAGCTCTTGTCTTGAACATGTGGAAAGGTAGTTTGTCTAGAAGTATGCTTTAAAGAGACTTTTTTTTCTAGTGAATATGTTTGCCTCTTTGGTTGAAAATAAAGTTTATTAGTGTATTTGAAGTTGCATCTGTTTCTTCTGTTTTGTTCTACTGATCTTTAGATCTATTTATTTATTTATTTATTTATTCATTTATTTATTTATTTAATGGCTGACTCAGGTTGCCTTGGGGGTAAGGCTGGCACAGCACCTGGTGCCAGGGATCAAACCGTGGTCCCTGCGGTTGTCTATGCTTGTCTAAACAGGCATTTTAGACCCCTGAGTCATCTTGCTGGCCCCATATTGATTTTATCACAGTAGATTTGTAGTATAATTTCAAGTAAGGGATTCTGATTACCCTGGCTTGCCTTTGTTGTAAAAATTGCTTTTGCTGTTCTATGTCTCTTCTGATTCCAAATTGATTTCGTAATTTTTTTCTGTAGTTCTGTGAGGTATGCTAATGACATTTGAATGGGGATTGCACTAAATATGCACATCATTTTTGGAACAGGGCCATTTTCATTGTGCTTATTCTTTCTATCCATAAGCAAATGATATCTTTCTATTTTCTGATATCTTTGATTTTCTTTTTCAGAATACTGTGGTTATCTAGGTATACATCTTTTATTTGTTTTGTTAAATTGATACCTAAGCATTTCTTTTTTCCAAATCTACTATAAAGGCTGTGGTGTCCCTAATTTCTCTCTGTGATTGTTGCTTAAGTACAGGAATGCTATGGCTTTTTGATATTGACTCTGTATCTAAGTATACTATCAAATTTGCTTATTAAATATACAAGTCTTTTGGCAGAGGTTTTTGGATTTTCTATGTGGAGATTTATGTCATTTATAAATAATACTTTAACTTCTTGCTATCCTATCCTTGTTCTTTTTATTTCTGTCCTATTCTAATGGCCCTGACTAGTATTTTCAAAACTATCCTGAATAAAAGAAGTGATAGTGGAAATTACTGTCTTGTTTTCTTTTTTATTTTAGTGTAGTTTCCCATTTTTGATGATTTCTCATAGATGGCTTTTATAAGATTAAAATAGACACTTTATTCTGATTTTCTGTAAGTTTTCTTTTATCATGAATGTGTGTTATACTTTGTCAAGTGAATTTTTTTGCATCTGTTAATATGATCATGTTATTTTTGTCTTTTGTTCTATTAAGATAGTGTATTGCATTTATAGATTTGCATATGTTGAACCATCCCTACAACCTTGGCATGAAATTTCTTCATGATGTACATACAACCTGCTTAGTGACTTGCTGCATTCTATTTGTCAGTATCTTATTGAGGGCTTTTTTATTTTTGCATCTGTGTTCACTAGGGAGATAGGCCTGTGATTTTCCTTTTCATTGGATTCTTTACTGGTTTTTGAATGAAGGTGATACTTGCCTTTAGAAATGATTTTAGAAGAATTGTATTCCTTTCAATTTTTTTATTTTTTTAATTTTATTTGCATTTATTTTATAATTAATTTATTCCCGTGCCATAAGTTTTTGTTTCGTCAGTTTCTTCTGGGATATCTTTTTCTTCTGTGCAACCTCCTCCTCTGGCTTAGTAACAATTTGTTCCTTTTCAGTAAGGATCATCTCAATATGGCAGGGGGAGCTCATGTATGGGTTAATCCGACCATGAGCTCTGTAAGTACGCAGCGCATCTTGGGTGCTTTGTTCACCTGGATATTTTCAATAACCAGAGAATCTACATCTAAACCCTTAAGTTCAGCATTACTCTCTGCATTTTTAAGCATGTGCAACAAAAATTCAGCACTCTTTTTGGGCCACCGACCCTGTGTCCAGCCCCACTGTTTGGCCTGGGCACACCTACCAACTCCACCATTGTAACATCGGAATGGCACACACTGCTTCTTTAATGTGACATCTTTCAGATTCTTGGTGGCCTTTCGGATATGCATACCCTTGATAGCCTGGGCAGTTTTACGTGTATTCTTAAAATGAACACGAAGATTTGAGCCTCTTGATTTGCATGATTTTGTGGGGTTTCCTGGGTCGAGAGAGCAGCGAACAACTTTCACAGGACACCACAGGCCGCTTACAGGACTCCTATCACTTTTTTAATAAGAGTATCAGCACTAGTGGAATTAGTTCTCTGAATTTCTTCAAGAATTCAATTGTGAATTCGTCAGGGCCTGGGCTTATCTTTTTTTTTTTTTAATGACCAGCTCAGCCTGCTCTAGTGGTGAGGCTGGGGTACCATGTGGTATAGGGATCAAACCACGATACCTGTGGTTACCTAAGCTTGCCTAAGCAGGCACTTTAGACCATTGAATCATCCTGCCAGCACCATGGACTTATCTTTGTACATACAATTTTTTTTGTTACTTTTAATAAGAAATTACAATGTGACAGTTTCAAAACAAGTTAGTAGCACATTCCCATTAATTGATACAATACATATTGTTATCCTCATTGTAGTTATACAGAGCACAGGGTGTAGACATGATAAATTTTCTAATGGTTATTAGTACAATAGACTTCTTCTCTTTGATTGAAGAAAAGGTAGTTGTATACATAGTCAAATGCTCCATAACTGCAGTGGGTTACTGGCAAAACCAGCAATGTTGGAAGCTGTTGATTAGAGCCTTTTATATCTCAGCATACTAAACTACCTTTATGTTTTATGCATCATGCTTACACTTTTCTGCTCGGTGGTTAAGGGCAAATTATAGCAAGACTTGTATAACAAAACATGTAGTTTTTGTATCTCCCAGAGTCAGTCAAATTCCCTCAGGATTTACTTTGCAACCATGTACAGTGCTTTGTAGAACTGTTGTTAGTGCCAGCCTTCTGGATGAGTCACAGCAATTTTTTGACCAGTTTGCTTTCTGTGAAAGCCTGAGAAAATGTTTTCTGTATGCAGCTTTTTGGATAGAATTATTTCTCTTGTGACACTGAATGTTGGAAGTGTGGTGGGCAGAGTCTGAGCTGGAGTTCTGGGACCTAAAATTTTATTTAGGTTTTTAAATTTCTTTGGCAAATATCTGGTTATTTAGAATATTTATATCATCTTGATTTGGCTTTGACAATTCAATTGCATCTAGGAATATGTTCATTTGCTTTGCGTTTTCCATTTTATTAGAATATAAGATCTCATCATAGACATGGGTGAGCTCATAAATTTTTGTAGGATCTGTTATGATTTGCCTGTTCTCACAGCTGATTGCTTATGTTTCTTTTCTTTCCTGTTTTTGATAAAGTTGGCTAATGGATTATTAACTTTATCAATTAATTTCAAAGAACTAATTCATTGATTCTTTGTGTTGTTTCCTTAAGCCTCAATTCCATTACTTCTTTTATCTTTGTAATTTTTGGCTTCACATGAGCATTGGGTTTGATTTATTCTTCCCTTACTAGAAACTTCATGTTCAACATTACGTCATTTATTTGAGCTTGTTCTGTTTTCCTGATGTATGAGTTCATTGTCATAAATTTCCCTCTTTGGACTGCTTTCATTGTGTCCCATATGTTTCATTATGCTATATAGACATTGTTATTTAGTTTTATATACTGTTTAATTTTCTCTTTAATATCCTCTGAGTTCTCTTGATTGTTCAGAAGGGTACTATTTTATTTCCATGTGTTTAGGTACTTTTTGTGATTGATTTTGTTGTTAGTTTTCAGTTTGATTTCAGTATGGTCAGGTAGTGTTCATAGAATGAAGTTAATTTTTTAAAATTTACTTGACAAATTTTGTGGGCTACTATCTTGTCTATGCTAGAGAATATCACATGTGCAGCTGAGAATTAGGTGTCTCATGATTTGGGAAGGTAGAACACTCTATAGACATCTACCTAGTCCATTTCTTCAAAGGCTTAGTCTAATTCTGATATTTTTTGTGTTGATTTTATCTAATTGGTCTATCCTATTTTTTAGAGTAGAGTTTTATTTTCCCCTGCCTACATACTTTTAGTGCCTATTTTGTTATTAACGTATATTAAAATTTGTTTTATTAATTTCGGGTGTCCCAGTGTTTGGTGCATAAATTCTTACAAATGCTATCTCTTCTTCTTGGAGTTTTCCATTAACAAGTATGAAGTGACCTCAATTCTTTTGTTTAAAGTTTACACATCTTCACAAATAGAATAGCTACTCCTTTTTTCTGGGTTCCTGTGACATGGAGAATTGTTTCTCATTCTTTGGTGTTTAGTCTATGAACTTCTCTTTGGGTTAAGTGTGTTTCTTGAATTGAATATATTTCCAGATCTTAATTCTGGATCTATTCTGCCATTATATTGCTTTAGGTTGGTGAGTGGAGATCATTTACTTTGATAGTTACTCCTAATATATGTTGCATCTTAGGTACTTTTCACTTGTTGCTAGGAAAAATATCAAACCCTCAAAATGAAGGAAGGAAAGGTTTATTTAGCTCACAGTTTGTGGAAGTCTCAGTTTATGCTCTGCTGGCTTCAAAGTGACAGAAAATAATGAAGAGCAGAGGAGGAGCAACAGCTGTGGTATCCATCAAGCCCCATTAAGCTGGTACAGAGCTCTTTCAAAGCAGTGTGGCTGCGATGATAAAGATCCCCCAAAGATGAGGGCTTCTTCAAAGAAGCAGGGTCAGGCTGGGCTCCTCTGCTCAAAGTCTTCCTCAACTCTTTTTATACACATTTTGTGCTGAATCACTCTGAGGTGGCCCATCTGGCTCTAGGCTGGAACCAATCATATCCCAGGGCAGACCCTCACATCCTGCAGGATGGAGTCGCCATAGCCTAGAATCAGCCAAGCTCAATGAGCCAAGCTTCCTCAAGTTGATGCCATGTATCAACTACCACATGTTGGTTTATCTTTTCCATGTTTTCCTGTTGTCCATTCCCTTTTTTTCTCCCCTATTTAATAATTTTCCCTGGTTAGCAGCTTCTTTCTAGTGATATTTTAAGCCTTTGTTATCTCATTCTAATATATCCTTCAGAACATTCTTTTGAGCTCATTCAGTGATCGTGTATTTCTTCAGATATTCTTTCTCATGGAAGTATTGTATTTTCCATTCATTTTGAAAGATAGTTTTTTAAGGTACATCAATATGAGGGTTTTTTATTTGTTTATTTGTTTGTTGTTTTGTTTACTTTTAGGGCTTGAAATACTTCACTTCAGGTTCTCCTTGATTTGCGGGTTTGTTTTGAGAAATCTACTGTGATTCTGAAGGGCTTTCCTTTATAAGTGTGTGTTGGTTGATACATTGTGTCAACTTAAGATGTCAGAAACTTGGCTGGGTTGGCTTGGCAGTTGCATGCCCCGGGGCATGGTGGCCCTGCCCTAGGGCAGGGAAGGCCCATCATAGAGTGACACAGCAGAAAAGAAGGCTGTATAAAGATGTTGAGGAGGGCTTTCATGCACCCCACTTCTTTGGAAGAGTACCAATCTCTGTGACACTTTGCAGTCATCTCACTTAAACTTGTGCTCTTTTCTCTGCTCTCTGTTCTTCACCACTATGAACTGCTGCCTTCTGCCCTGGAGCCAGCCAAATATGGACTAAAATCTGTGAGCTAAATAAGCCTTTCCTTCCTTAATTTTGGGTGTTGGGTATATTGTTCCAGCAAAAAGTGAAAAGTAACTGATAAGGTGATTTCCTTCTTTTCTCTAGCTGCTTATAAGTTTGTTCTCGTGCTGAATTTCTGGAATCTTATGATATGCTTTGGTGTAGATTTATTTTGGTCATGGTATTTGGAAACTATATGCTTATTGATTTATATGTTAAATTCTTTATCCACATTTGGGATGTTTTCTGTGATTATTTCTATGAAGCTTCTTCTACTGGCTTTTGGGCGTCTCCAGCTTTCTCACTGACTCCCATCAATCATGTTCTTCTTTGATTCATCTTTTAGCTATTGGATTGACTTTTTATGGTCTCTTGCTATTTTTCTTTTTTTACAGTTTAATGTATTTTAATAGAAAACTTACAGGAACAGCACAGAAAGACAGACAACATTAAAAATGCACTAGCATGTAAGACAACTCAGTTAGAAAAGTATAGTGACTGGGTGGAATCTACTGTATGATAAAAACGCTACAAACACCATTTAATTACTGTCAATAAGAAATTTACTTATTTTAAAAAAATCCAAATGCTGGCATTTCCCAGAAAAATTTAACAGATTTTTATTTATAATTGTTATAAAGTTGAAGTGCTGAAACTTGTTCATTGAAACATTTTTGACTTGCATTAATGCTTTACATCCCACATGAAGATAAAAATTCACACAAATGAAAATGGAAAAACTTCCAATACCTGATTTCTGTCCCCTATTTTCCACTCACAATCATGTACTTAGGTACCTTTTGACCCCATGGGAAAAAAAAAAACCAAATACCAAAAAACCTAACATACAAAACTACCAGTAACAGGAAGAAGAGGAAAAAAAAAAATTGAGAGTGAAATGTTTCCCGCCACAGTGGACTCTTAAGCACGTTCTCCATGTATGCAGTGTGTCTCTTGCTATCTTTAAGATATGTTTCTCTTCCTGGTTGTTAGTAACAGTCCTCTAGGTCTGACACTTCATCATCACCTCTATTCAAGTGTTCGCATAAGCTTCCAATGGGGCATTTAATTTCCTGGATTTCTCTTTGGATCTATTTCACTGATTTCATTTCTTTTTAAAAAATTTATCTATTTATTTATTTTTGTGGTACCAGGTATCGAAATCAGGACCTTGTGCTTGAAAGGCAGATGCTTATTCTTCTGGGCTACCTCCTTGGCTCCCATTCAAATTTGTAAGCAAGACTATAGATTTTTATCAAGTATAACATGGTCATACAAAAGGATTTTCTATAAAGATAATACACACATAAAAACATTTCACTTTTTGTCATTTTTGTATCCCATTTTGACAAAAATGATGGAAGCCAGAAAAATAACAGCGATATGGTAGTTCTAAAAACTGATTATTTTATAAAAGAAATATATCCAGTCATCTATGTCTTCCTTCTTTCAAATTCCAAGTAATGAGGCTTATTAATTTATAGTCTCAGAATCAACTTAAATCAATCTTTGTTCAATTTGAATGAAATATACATTTTCAATGAGTCTAGGTAGACAAAACACAAAATGATTTATGAGTTAAAACATTTAATACAAAAGGAATGATTTTAACAAACCCCAGACACTATCAAAGGGATAATTTGTAAATATCAAAGGGAAATGCATTAAATTTAAAAATCTCTAAGCACACATTTTTAGGACCATTATGTAAAATACCAGAAAGTTGAAATGTTGAAAAAGAAGTTTATGTAGACAAAGCTGAAGGGTAAAAAGCTAAAAAATGTATTTAAAATCTAAAGCCACATGAAATGTAGTTACATAATTTAGCAATACAGTTTTAAGTCCAGTTTATTTGTAAAATTTAACTTATTATCACATATAAAACATGGTAGTTAACTAAAATGCAATTAAGTGATTTGCAAGCCTTTGGCCATTATGTAAATATTAAAATGTTAAGTGAATTGCCAATTGAAAAATAAAAGCTTAGTGTCCCTTCTCTCCTTCCCGAGTTTTGAGATTCCAGCTGCCACTCCTTGTCCTAAAGACTATCAGGGAGTCTTAAGGGTCCTAGGCTCATCCCTCCAACCTTCTCCCGAGAGCTTGCTGAATCTGGCCACTCCTCTTCATCCTGAAGAGTGCTGGGGAGTCCTGACTGCCACAACAACCTTCAGAAGCCTTGCTGAGGGCTATGTGGTGCCAATCCACAATCAAGAGAGCCTTGCACATCTT
The DNA here is from genome assembly GCA_004027025.1 of Myocastor coypus. Lineage (NCBI taxonomy): Eukaryota > Metazoa > Chordata > Mammalia > Rodentia > Myocastoridae > Myocastor > Myocastor coypus. Next base: position 28,162 of record PVJA010000264.1, read on the forward strand.
CAGCCTGCACTCATCATCATTGGATCCTTCTTGAACTTCTCTTGCTCCCTCTGCTTCATGAGGTAGAAACCACATTGAACCCCACAAAGTGGGAGTTTTGGTGAGCCTAACCTTCCCTTTCACTCTCCTGAGAGCCTTGCTGATCTGCACTCTGCCCATCTAACATCAGTGCTAAAAATGACAGAAGGAAGGAACAAAAGACAATCTGAGACCTCTAGCCCTCCCAAAACAAGTCCAAGAGATAAGGTCATAGAAAAACTTCTAAGTCACATTCCAGAAATTTCTGAGAAGATAGCAACTGAAGCAAATAAACAACTCCATCAGGCTACTGAGAAAACTGAATCAGAGACAATTACTCAGGTAAAAAAGAAATGACAACATTCATCCAAGAACTGTTTGATACATCTAAGAAAGAGATAAAGAGTAGAAGGCAGTAGGAAAATGATGGAAACAGAATGAGCAATACAAGAATGAATTAGAATGCATGAAACAGATACAAACAAATATCCAGGACACTAAGAATTCCACTGAAAGCTGGAAAAAACACTTGAATGAAACAGAAGATAGAATTTTAGACCTTGACGATAGCTCTGCAACTAGTGAACATGAAAGGAAATATCTCTTAAGATAACAAGAAATCAGGAAATAACAAGAAATCAGGGGCCCGGCGGGATGGTTCAGTGGTCTAAAGAGCCTGCTTGGGAAAGCTTAGGCGGCTTCAGGGACCACGTTTTGATCCCTGCACCACATGCTGCACCAGCCCTGCCCTCAGGGAGGGCTGAGCCAGCCATAAAAATGAGTGAATAAACAAATAAAGGTTCTGAAACAAGAAAAAAAAATAAATAAAAATAAAAAACTCTTAAAAAAGAAATCAGGAAATAAGAGTACAATAGCTGCAGGATGATGCAAATAAAAATAATATAAGACTAATAGGTATCAATGAAACAGCTGGAGATGGCACAAATGGCATAAAAAAGTGCAGAAAATTTCACAAGAGTGGAGAAAGTATCAGGTGTACAGACAACTGAAGCATATAGAACTCCAGGTAGCCATAATCAAAATAAATTTCATCTTCCCTGGCAAGCACAAGATCCTGAGTTCAATCCCCAGTACTGCAAAAATAAGTAAGTAAGTAAGTCAATAGATAAATAAATATCACCTAAACATATAATAGTCAAGATCCGAGAAATTGAAGAAAAGACTAGAATATTAAAAACTGTAGCAGAAACAGATCATCTATAATGACAGATTTTTCAACACAGACCACCAAATCAACAAATGTTTGAAGTGAGCTATAGGATATCCTGAAAGAAAATAGCTTTCAACCCAGATTTATGTATATTGCAAAACTATCAAATTTAATGGAGAGATTAGATACTTCCATGATAAAGAACAACTGAAGAAATTCATGATAATGGAACAAATTCTACATAGTCCTGACAGATATTTTAGAAAAAGATAAATATGAATACAACTTCAACAGCAACAGAACAACCAAGCAGAGCAAGCAATTCAGCAAAAGGGAAAAGTAGGGATCCTACAGTAGAAAAAAAAAACCACAACATAGATAATCCAGTACATATCAGTTATAACTATCAATGTAAATGGCATCATTTCACCAATCAAATAAAGCAGACTGGTACAGTGGATAAATAAACAAAATCCAGCAATATGCTGCATACAAGAAACACCATTTCACTTAAAAAGAAATTATTCAGACGTAAGAGAATGAAAAATAATGCTCCATGCAACAGAAACTTGGAGCCCAGAAAAAAAAGCATGGCTAACTATTTTAATTGCTGAAAATTTCAGCCTCACACCAAGTGTCATTAAAAGAGGCAAAGAAAGTCATTACATACTTCTTAGAGAAAACTGCAAGAGAAAGAGACAATGATTATAAATATATGTGCACTCAATATAGAAGCACCCAACTATATAAAACAATTTTTAACAGACATGAAAAATCTAATCAACAAGACATCATTGTTGTTTTTAATCATAAAACAAAAATCATAATCAAACAACATTCAGATAAGTAATTGAAAATTAATTAAATATTTCAAAACAATATTCAAAAATTCAAATCAAATCATGGGTCCAACTTAAAGGCTAGAATGTTGTGTGTAGAAATCTGTATTCAATTCAAAGTACTTGTATATTATTTAAATAGGCTAATATATAAAACATATCAATTAAGAAAAAATTTCCCTGGCAGTAAAGAATTACTAAAAATAAAACATAAATACTGGAATGGCAAATATATGAACAGAACTTCTCACAGTTCTGCATAGCAGTGTGAGAAGAAACATGTTTTTTTCAGCTGCACATGGACATTCTCCAATGTAGATCATGCCCTAGTGCATAGAACATGGTTAAGTAAATACAAAGGAATTGAACTTATCCCATGCATCTCATCTGCTCATGGAGTAATGAAACTAGAATTTATTGGCAAAAGAAATAGCCACTATATAAACATATGGATACTAAATAATACCATCCTTTAAAATCAATAGTTCATGGATGAAATTAGTGAATAAATTAAACAACATTTACAACATGACAAAAATGAGGATGCAAATTATAAGAACCTGTGAGATGCAAGAAAAGCTGTCACAAGAGAGAAATTTATAAATTCTCACACCAGGAAAACAGAACGAGCCCAAATAAACAATTTTATGCTACAACTCAAAATCCTAGAAAAAGAAGAATAAGTCAACTCCAAAGCCCAAAGAAAGCGAGGAATTATAAAGATCAAAGAAGAAATAAATGCAATGAAGAAACAATAAAAAAGATGAAGAAAATAATAAAAAATTAATGAGCTGAAAGGTTGTTTTTTTGAATGAATAAGTGAACTGATAAATATATAGTCAACCTTATTAAAAAAGAAAAAAATTCAGATTCAAATGCAAATGAGATATGAAAAGTGTGATATCACTACAGATCGTATAGAAATTCAGAAGAGCACTAATACTTAAAAACCTAGCAACAAAGAAAATCCCAGGTCACAGTGTAATTCTACAAGATATTTAGGGAAGTCCTAATTCTAACTCTTCTCAAACTCTTCAATGAAATTGAAAGGGAAGCAATTCATCCAAATTCATTCAAGAAGGCAAGTATTACTCTAACACCAAAACCAGAGAAGAACCCAACCTAAAAAGAAAACTATAGGCCAGTATCCCTAATAAATATAGATACAAAAATCCTCAATAAAATAAGCACTATGCAGAAAATCATAAAAAAAAGATTATACATCACAAGCAAATGGGATCCACGCTAGGAATTTATACAGGGATGGTTTAAAATACATACATCTTAAATATAATACAACACACAAACAGAATGGAATACAAAAATCACACGATCACTTCAAAAAAGAAGCAGTAAAAGTATTTCACAAAGTTCAACACACATTCATGATAATAACACTGCTGTAAATAAGGGGAGATGGTCTTTTTTTCATAAAATAAATACATTTATTTATTTTTCAGAGTATTAGTACAGTAAATAATTTATTTTTTAATTTAATATTTTTTATTGTTTAAATTTAACAATGGTTAGAGGGGAGATTGTCTTTAACTCAGTCTGATAAAAAAAAATCTCCAACAAATAAATAGCAAACATTATACTTAACAAAAATTGAAAGCCTTCTCTTTAAAATCAGGAACAAGACAAGGAAGCGCAGTGTCATCAATCTTGTTCAGTATAGCTCTGAAAACATTAGCCAGAGCAATTAGACAAGAGAAAAAGTAAAAGAAGTAATAATTGGAAAAAAGTAAAATTATCGTTATTTTCAGATGACATACTAATGTATATAAAAACCTCAAAATTTCCACTGAGAGACTTGTAGATTTGAATTTGATATTGTAGCAGGATAAAAAGTCAACACTCATAAATCATGATCATTTCTATACACAAACAGTGAATGCACCAAAGGAGAAGTTACAGAAACCATATTTTTCACAGTGACACTCTAAAAGTGAAAGATTTAAAAATTAATATCACAGGACTGATGAGATAACACAGTAGGATAAACACCTTTGGCAAGCACAGTAAGCAGAGCTCAATCGCTGGTCCAGCATGATGCACTGGCCCGTCCCTGGGGTGTACTGAGCCAGTGACCAGGTCCAGGCGTGCTAGCACACTCCTGTAATCCTAGAGCTTAGGAGGCTGAAAACAGAAGCATCACTATGAGTCTGAGCTGCCTTGTGAGACCCTCTGCCAAATACATAAATGAAAAAATAAAAAATAAATACCACAAAGGAAGTAAAAGATTTATACAATGAAAATTATAGTACTCTGAAAAAAAAGAAAAAGGATGAAGAGGATTTCAGAAAATGTACAGATATCCTTGCTGCTGGAGGGGAAGAACTGACATTGTGAAAGTGGTCATATTGCAAAAATTGTTATGCAGATTCAATGCAATTCTGATTAAAATATCATTAGTATACAATGTAGATCTAGAAAAAAGAATTCCCAGAACTCATCTGGAACCTTTAGAAACCTAGAATAGCAAAAGCAATCCTGGATAACAAAGGAAAGGCATGAGGCATCACAATCCCTAACTTGAAATTATACTGTAAAGCTATTATGATAAAAACTAACATGGCACTGGCAAAAAACAAAAAAAACAAAACAAAATGAACAAAAAAATAACCAGACCTGAGGATCAGTGGAATAGACTAGATGACACAATCACTAGTGCAAGCACATTTAGTCACCTTATGCTTGACAAAGGGGCCAAACATGTTAATTATAAAAGATAGCCTCTTTAATAAGTGGAAATACTGGCATTCCACATGACAGTATTTTCATAAACCCATGCATATAATCATGCATAAAACTACAGTCAAAATAGAACAAGTATTTAAGTCTTAACACTTAAAAATTAAATCTTCGGGAACAGAAACCTTAAGTACATAAGAGTAGTACAGAATTCATGAACAAAAACAAAACTGTGTGAGAAATATTTCAAAGGACCAACAATTGGGATCTCATCTTTTAAAAAATTTTTGACACATCAAAAGAAATCACCAACAGAGTGAAAGGAAATTCATGAAGTGGGAAACAAGGATAGCAGATTGCCTTTTGAGGCTTTTGAGGTTTTTGTAGGCAAACAGATGTAGCTGACAACTGTATTGATAAGAGAAATAAATCAGATCCACATGTGCAAACATCGTGTTATATCTCACTAGTCTGGAACCTGAAAGAGTAATGAAAATCTAAAGGGTACAACAGATACTGTGAACGAAAAAACATTATTCAAAGGGAAGGGAAAACTAGTATGGGGAAAAGGACAAATGAATCAGTGGAAAGGACACATTTAGGTATATATGCAGAATAGCGTGGATAATTGAAGTACTGATTTCTGCTGGTTTTTCAAAGGAGCAGTTACTGCTTGAAATTCTACTCTGATTTTTTTTCATGTGCTTTTGAATTTCTTGTAACTTTTTTGCTATTGTTTCGTTTTTCTCTTTAAATGAATCTTACTTATATCGTATTCTGCATAACTAATTTGAAGATATCATCATGTAATGTGGCAACTATTGTTGAGTTCCTATTACTTTGTTTAGTAGAACTTTGTATTGTTTCTAATGCTCTTTTTTATGAGTATATCATATTCTTTAAAAAGAAAAAAGAAAAAAAGACAAAAAATCACATATGTAACAAAACCCAAAAATGTACTGTAAAATTATGTGGAAAACATTCGTATCAGATAAAGATCTTCCAGCCACTCAGAACTATTTTTAAGCTAACAATATAGTTATTTTCATTAAAAAAGCAGATTTCCTTCAAACTACATCTTTTAGTTGAGAATTTTATTATATATTATGAATGCATTTAACTGGGCCATTTTATAGGGAAAATCACCTGAACATTAATGTTATGAATCTATCACTTTTATTCAAACTTCTAAAAGAGGAGAATTTAAAGATAATTCTAGTGAGGCACAATTATAGCTCTACTGAAGCACTCTGCTGTCCCATATGACCAACATATGTACCACAACACAGAACAAATGCCTCACTTTGGCAATTCTATACAATTGAGACCCTTCAAAACAGTATTTTAAAGGGTGGTCAAATAGCTCAGCAGATTAAAGCGTCTGCCAGCAGGCTTAGAGGCCATGGTTTCATCCCTGGACTTGTGGTGCTAGCCCTGTCCCCGGGGTGTGTAATGAGACAGCAATTGAGACTGGGCGTGGTGGCGCGCACCTGTAATCCCAGCTCATGTGAGGCTGTAAACAGGAGGATCACTACCAGTCTGATCTAGTAGTGAGACCCTGAACACCCTATAGACCCTTCTCTAAAATACAGAAAAATTTTAAAAAAGCCTTTCATAAAAGACACAATATCGAACAACAAAAGAAATCCTAAGTTTTGATAACCCTGCACAAACGGTAGGACTTTGTGCTCAAGATCTCAAATTGTTGTGTTTATTTTAGCCTCGGTCTTTGGCACACTGGAGTCACATCCAGCAAGTCATGCTCCTCAGAGTTCCATCAGGCTGACTACTCAGCTATGCGAGAGAAGCGGATGCGTCATCCTAGCATAGAAGTGATTTTGCCACCTCCCCCTGGGCAATATAAATGGAGCCAGGAATCACAGCTGGTGAGACACAAATCAGTTTCTCCTCATGCCCCTGACCCTGCTGCTGGGATGTGAGGTCTATAAAGTACTGCCCAGTGCTGGTACTGCAGTGCTCTGGGTGCTCTTACAAAAGCAAGACGGTGGAAATCCAAGGACTGTCTCTCGGAGGTTTCTCTTGCTGTGCTGAGTGGTTCTTTGTAAGGTTTCCTGGGTTGCATGGCACACTGGGATCATTTGCTCTGATTCTGAAGTTTGTTGTCACTCCTTTTCCTTGGAGACCGCAGGACATTACTATTGTATTCTTAGCAGTTAAGAATACACTGTTTCCTTCACACTGTTTCCTCCACATGTCCTGTAGTTTGCCGGTCAATGCCATTAAATTTAGAACAAATAATAGCAGGAGTATCTTTACTGTTAAAGCCTAAAAGGTAGGAATTTATAAAACTTGTCTAAATTTACATTTCCCATATTTGTTTTTTATTTCCTTCACTAGGAGGGTTTGCAAGAAGGGTTCTATCTATGGGTAAGTTTATGCATAAGCTTACTCAAGGTCTAATCTTCATCCTTGGAGCACGCTTTCTCACATTTTTTTTTTGTTACCCTCACAGATTTCACAATAATGGTTTAGAGGTTTTAGAAATATCCTCCTTCTTTCAGGATACCTCATGCTGTGGATCTAGAAGCAAATGTACTTGATTGTCAATGAAACATGTATCACATTTTTCTGATGCATTTTACTTGTGTTCTGCTTCTTCAAATGTTTGAGTTGGTTCAAAAATGTTGCTTTCACTATGGATATCTTCTTTTCAAGAAAAGGGACTTCAGGTTATGCTCTGAATCTCTTTCTTCTGGTGATAACAAGAGTTTCACAAGATAGCCTTGATCCACCTGAGGTAGGACAACATCTGTACTGCAGGTGATATCTTATGGCTGCAGAGACCCATCACAAATTTTCTATAAGTAAATAATGAGAAATTCTACCAATGGTGCCTGATTTAAATATTTAGCAAGGGAAGAGATAGTGACAGGAGCAGTTGTGTGCCTTGGCCTAATGAGATTTGGTCCAAGTATGACACCAAAGTCTTTTACATTCATCTGGTTTTCCTCTGCATGATCTAATACCCACTTAAGATGTAACACGAAGTCGCAAAGACTGTTAAAATTTCATGCTAGAAATTCTTGGGAAGTGTTTCTTGTAAGTTAGAAGCATTTGATTTATTTCTGCACATATATTTGGATACTTTTGTTCTCAGAACTAGATTTTTAAATCTATTGTTCCTTATTTACATATTGGATATCTTTTGAAAGGTCTATAAATTCCTTACACAATCAGAATAAAAAATGGATCTGGGAGCTGTCAAAGGTATAATTTTAAGATGTCATAGATGTTATGATCACTAAATTCTGAGATGGCTACCAAGTGCATTCCATTTTCCAAAGCTTGACACAGTTTTTCACTTTAAATTTTGTTTTCACAGACATGATAAATTCCCTGGAAAGACATGGCTCTAGTTTCAATCCCTGAGGAGCTTATTTTGAGTATAAAAGGAAATCTATCTGGTTCTTTTCTTGCAACTTTTATAAATTCTACTCCAAATATGTGCATTTTCCCTGGAAGTTTCTGATGACCACTAATAATATTTAATTTTTCCAAAAATGTTCTATAACAAGCAAGGAGATCTTCTTCACATTCAAAACCTTTGAGTACTACAGTGCTTTCACAGGCCCTACATCTCATAGGGGATCTTAATCTGCAAAACTGTCTAAATGGCAACAGCTGCCTTTGACATCAGTATTTTCATAAATGTTCTAAGAGAGTGGAGTCCAGTTTGTGGAGGGGAAGGTGGTTCTTTTTCTTATAGATCATTCACTGAAGACATAGTTCTACTGGATGGAGCTCATGTAGTTTATGATGAAAGTCTTCTGGATGTAATAGATTAGGAACACGGAGATCTAGATGAGCTGCTCCATCCAGCACCTCAGAATCATAGAACATCCCAAATGTCCATGACCATATGAAGGAAGCACCTGTTGTGTTTACACTGTTGGAGCATCTGTCCTCTTTAATTTTATTATAACTGTCACAAAGTACAATTATAATACTTCTTCCAAAGAGTTAATAGGTTAATTTGCAGATGTTAATTGCTCATTTACATTCCTATCAACTTTTTTTTTTTTCAGTTGAATTTGTAGCCTTGACAAATTCACTGTATTCTTGTCCTGGATCACAGTGTTTGGCCTTATCACATAGAGATTGTCAACTGTGTTCAAGGCAGGCACCTGTGGATTCTGTACTTGGAAGAGGTTGAGTGTTACATCTTTAAGCATAAGATCACGCTGGAAAACAAGTGTGCAAAGTCATGTTAAAATTTCTCTTTTGATATTTTCTAGACCAGTTTACTTTGCTTCAACATTTGTTACACAAAGTTTGCAGAGTTCATTTGCTTCTTCTGTATTTTGAAGAGGCTCCTAAAAAAGGAGAAAACAATTCTGTTTTCATTGAATGAGTTCATTGAGTCCACAGAAATGTTTTTAAAAGACTTGCTTTCCTAAGAACCGGGCAGTTGCAATGATGAATCATTCTCTAAATCTCCCATAAGGAAGTTTGGAAGGATATTCTCAAAAGTAAATGTCAAACTTTCAATGGAAGAAGACACTCCTCAAAATAGATCATTTTTTGTTTTCCTCATCATCTTTGTAAAGTTCACAGCTTTCGCTTTTGCAGAGAGTACCTCCTCAGCGTTCTGTGGACCAACAGAATTGAGGTTATGTTGATCATGCATTACAGACTTTAAAACATGGAGTTTCAGATGTGTGTGGATGACTTCTTTAAAGCAGTAGACCTGAGCCTCATTTCAGAAATTTTAACATCAATAGAGAGCTGTCCTGATGCCCCAACATGCCTTTATCTTTGCCTTTTTTCTGTTTGTAAACAGTCATCCCCTCATTTCACAGTCAAAAAAACTAAAATTCTGGATGCTTCATCTTGTATCTTAGACCACAATGCCCATGGCTGCAGCTTTCTTAGAAAACATACTGCAGCCCCAACTCCCAAGCACAGGCCTCAGACTATGGGCCCAACCACCACTGCCAGAACAGCAACACCCACCATCATTTTGGCAGCATTGCTTGCCACTGCCCCCTCTTTTTTCACTGTAGATCTTATTTTTCTTCCTGTGACCACTTCCATTTGATTTTTCACTTTTGCTATTATTACTTCACAGAGTTTGGCTGGTTGACTTCTGATTTCCTCTCTATATTTCAGCTGGGTGGACCTGGCATTTGGGATTGCATTTTGATTCTTCTTCTTGTCATTTTATATATATATTTTTAAAATTTTACTTTGTTTTGTATGTGGATGCTTGTAGATTTCTTGCATTAGATAGTTTTATCCATGGTGCTGAAGCTTTCCTAGGAGATGTCTGTTCCTCAGGCTATAGATATTCTTGTGGATATGAGTGGTTCTTGATCTTTATGTCTATCCCAAGATCTTACCTTTCCAGTATATTAAGAATATAGAGGTGCCATCAATTTGACTGAAGGACTATTCCTTTGGTAGTGAACTACAGTGATGGTTATGACCACTTATAATCACAGTTCTGTCATACAGGAGAGAAGAATAGATTATAACAAGTATGACATCCTGGGTAGAATAGTACAATTAAAAATAACAACATGCTCAAGTACAGCCTTGTCACAGATAGACTATCAGATTAGTCTTATATCATTAACTATAGGCGAAAGTTCTATAATTATTTTATAATATAATCCAATTTATACTAGGAAATGTAGTCATTTCTTCCACTTAGAAGAGTGATTTTGCCATGCTGTAGGTAGAGGATTAAGGAGAGTATGGTGTAGGACAGAGAGATGGATGAGGTAAAATATAGTAGGAGCAAGTTTCCTGTGCATAGGATGATGACCCAAACTTCTCATAATTATAGGATTCAGAGGTAGGAATTGAAAGAGAAAGCCTAGGGTCCTGAAGTGAACCAGAGACAGAAGGAACAATGTTTACCCAAAGTCTCATAAAATCAAGCAAGATAGTTCACAAAAGACAGGAAGGCAATGAGTAGAATACTACAAAGAGAAAGTTTAGAAATCTAAATCATGAATAAGAGAAAAAAATAGATGGTAGAAAAGAAAAAATGGAAAAACAGGAAAGAAAAAAACACAAAGAAAAAAACACATGGTAATAATTAACAGAGAGGGGCTGTTGAGAGAGCTCAATGGTCTAAAGTGCCTACTTAGGCAACCACAGGGACCACAGTTGATTCCTAGCACCACATGCTATGCCAGTGCCACCCTTGGGGCAGGCTGAGCCGGCTATAACATAAATAAAGTTTAAAAATAGTGAACAGAAAAAAGAGGGAAAGAGTAGGGAAAAACAGCAATAATAAACAAAAGAAATCATGCTACCAAGAGGAAAACCTATCTGATAGAGAAAAATAAAATTTCTGTTCTAGGATATTATGGGACCACAGAGGAAAGTGTTCAATGATGCATGTGTGCCTAAAGAAAGTCACATAGAGAGAAAATAATTTCTCAGGCTTCCACAGAGAGCAAATTGGTCAAGCAATGGCCATGTCTCATCCAGATTGCTGGCACTGACAGATCTATAAACCACTTTACACAGTTTCAAGGTAAACCTGAAAGTATCTGACTGAACTTTTCAAATAAAAAAGTTACATTTTTGTTATATAGGTCTTGCTTTATCTTGGTCTTAACTATGCAGCAGAAAAGTATAGCCACAAGGTATATAAAGCAAAATCATATTAATATGCTGAGCTGTACAATGCTCAAGCCAACAATTTCAGACATTGCCAGTTCTGCTGATAACCCACTCCTATTATGGACTATTGGACTATCTTGGGTTATTTTGATGAATTAATGCCGACAACATTTGAATGGCAATGGTACACCCATCTCTGACAAAACAAAACAAAACAAGACAAAACAAAAAAGGGGAATATAAAGGAAGGACCATTTTGTAGTGAAGAAAATACAAACACATATTTAAAAATATATACATTATATGTATATGCACACACACACACACATATATATAATATATATATGAGAATAGATATACAGCTTCTTTCTCTTAGCTCTGTCAGAAGAAAGATTTGTAGTAATAGTGTTTAGACAAGATATGTCTGCATCATATCCTCTGAATAAGATATGTCTGCATCATATCCTCTGAATAACTACTGTGAAGACAATAATATGCATGTATTAATTATTGTAACTGTCCTACTAAGCTGTTTTGAAACTATCTCATTGCTGTTTGTCAGTAAAATTAATAAAAATAAAAAAATAAATAAATTAAAGAGACTCCTCTCAGTAGCTGACATACTGTGACAGGTCCACGTCTGATGCCAGAATATGTACTCTAGCCAAGACTGCTGGTGTATTTCAGGAATGGGATTAGTTTTCTATGGCTGGAGTACTCCCCAGTCATATAAAAAAGAAGAGTGAAAAGAAAAGGGTGTGCCCTGACCTTCTCATTTCCATCCTGCCTTCGTCTCTGAGCACAGGGGTTTCAGCCTCTCAGGTGCTAGGATTATTGGATTTTACCACCACATCCAGTCTCAATTCCCCTAGCTTATCACCTGCTGGCTCACATTGTTAACAATTGCTGTGGTCTTTTCCATGCTGCTTGTCCTGACTCCCCATCAAGTGTGCTCTTTCTGGGTCTTGGGTCACTGGAGTTTCCACTGATTTCTGGTCCTTGCGATAATGGTAATGATACCCATAGCAGAAATGTCGACTAGTCTTAGATTTTCCTCCTGCTAGCCATGGTAGGTCTGGGTTATCAAAGATGATTTTAAAACCTGTATCTTTGTTTCCTAATATATTCTTGACAAGAAACCTATACTTTTGGCAACCTTTTAGATATTTTTACCAGAAATTTTTTTGAATGCTAATCTATCAGGTATAAATTCAAATTTAGGGTATCATCCTAATCTCCCCTCAAATCTCCTCTTGCTGTGTTTTGTGTTTCTTTTAATGCCATATTTGTTTTTATTGTCATTTGTCCTCTGAAGTCCGAAATTATGGCTCTCATCTCTGCATCCTAAGGTTTTTTTCTCCTTGCATCCATCACGTGCCCTAGCCAAGCATGCTTCTACTGACTTCTTCCAAGCCTTGTTTTTTGTTCTATTTACTCTGGCTGAGTTTTAAGCACCTGTAAAGTTTGCCCTAAAACTATTTTTTTGAAATACAGTTTTTTTAAATTTTTATTTATTTATTTTATGGCGGGCTCAGCCTGCCCTGGGGGTGGGGCTGGAGCAGCATGTGGTGCCAGGGATTGAACTGGGGTCCCTGCCATTACCTAAGCTTGCCTAAGCAGGTGGTTTAGATCACTGAGCTATCTCGCTGGCCCCAAAACTGTTTTTTAGACCTTATTTCTCATCGTTCTCTAGCTATATTTGTGCTCCACTGTGCAGTGTCTAATTTTTCCTGCCAAATCTGTTATGGCAAATCACTGTACTACATTTTCCCCACATCTTCTGCTTCAGCTAATGAGACACCATAAATACTTCTAACATCCTTCAAATCTCTTTTGCATCTATGAACCTCTGATCATTTTAATTTTCTATTCTTTTAGTTTTTTTGAAAAATCAACTTTGATTGATTGATTTACTGATTGGTTATTTGATACAGGCTTTACAAGATCTCCCTACAGAGATTGGACTCATAGTGATCCTCCTGGTTTCAGCCTCTCGGGTGCTGGGATTATTGGATTTTACCACCACACCCAGTCTCAATTGCCATCTCAGCATGCTCCAGGGGAGGGGTTGCCACAGCAGTCTGGGGATGATATCTGTTCCCTGCCTCTGCCTAAGCAGGTCCTCTAATCCTCTGAGCTACCTGGCTGGTCTCATCATTTTATTATTTGTTTATTTGTTATGCTCATATACCATATTATTGTCAGGGTTTGTGTAGAAAATAATTTAATACAGGACACATATTTATAGGATCATTATATAGTAGTCACCCAAAGAGTCAAATGCAGAAGAGTGCAGGCAACCTGTCCACATACTAAAAACTCAAGTAGGGCCCGGCAGGATGGCTCAGTGGTCTGGAGCGCCTGCTTGGGAAGGCTTGGGAGGCTTCAGGGACCTCAGTTCGATCCCCAGCACCACATGCTGCACCAGCCCTACCCTTGGGCGGGCTGAGCCGGCCATAAGAATGAATAAAAACAGGGGTTCTGAAACAAGAAAAAAAAAAAAACTCAAGTAATCCAGCTGAGGGCCTGGGTCCCACACTGATGATCTGCTTCAGTCCAGTTGAAGATGTAGAGCCAATGACAGTGTCACACCTGAGTCCAGCTAGAGGCCAAGGCACCTGGACAGTCTCCCATGAAAATCTGCTTCAAGGATCTGCAATGAGAAGGCCCAAAGATTAGTGCTGCAAGGCAGAAATCCTGTGTTAGTGGGATCAAGGATCTGTGCTATCAGGATGATATCAGGAAGCAACACTCAAAGTAAAGACCAAAGCTCCCCAAAAAGTATCACAGTGACTCTCAGTGACAATAAGACCCAGAGTTCCTCTGATGATTAGAACAGCTAAGTTACTATCAGGAAATGCAGCACAATAAGTTTCTCCACTGTGCTGGCCAATGCACTGTCTTCCCCTCCAGAGCAAGGAAGTGATTACTCAAGTGAAGAGCAAGGCTCTCCTACAGTGAACCATACACATTCCCAGCAACAAGGTCGTGAACACCTCTGAAAATGAGAACAGCTGAGTTAATTTTAGGAAAGCCAGTATGACAACTTCTTCCAGGAGAACCAACAGCACTCACTTCTTCCTCTCCATTTTCTTTTTATGTTGGAAATAATCCTCAAATGCATTCTCCACACACAGCACTATACTGGTTAAGTTCAGCTGCATATTACACGTTGACTGCCAGTTTTCTATCCACCAGAGAGCATGAATGATATGGTGTCCTCTTGAGCTCAAGATTTCAAGTTAATAGAGTTTGTTTGAAACACCACTGTGTGCTCTTCATGGTGACATGATCAAATGATGCTCACTAACATGCTTGTTACAATGTGCATACTCATTTTAATTTTGTATGTTTGATATCTGCAATATTATTTCAAAAGTTTCTAGAATTATGTTCATTCCCATTTTTTGAGTAGAAAGGCAAAATGAAAGCTGATGCCAAACATCAGTCCCCAGGTGGGGTGTTCACGGTTATGAGTAGAGATGATTTATTAGGAAATGTTCCACATTGGATGTAGAAAACGCAGAATCACAGATCTTATCTTTGGAGGGAAGCTGCAAACCCTTCAGGCCATAACCTAATAATAAAGATGAGGAAACTGAAGTGCAAGGTCCAGGAATATATACTATATAGATGATAGATAGATAGATAGATAGATAGAATTATACCTAATTAGGATTTTCAACCTTTAATTTCTTAAAGATAAAGAACAGGTACAGAATTTATAATTATTGAGATATATGACTCATAACATCTTGTAAGTGACATAAATTCATCATGAGCTACTGTTTAAATTAAAATGCAAGTGTAATGGTTATAACCTGAAGTACCTGAGGGTCTAGACATAGGCATGGCTTCAGGCAAGCAGGACCCAAGTCTGCAATTCATTTCTGTCTTTCATTGCTCTGTTTTCCTTTGTGAGAACATCATTCCTGACATTGTAACACTGATCTCCTCTGGCTTTGTTCTTTTTAATGCCAAAATGTCTGTAGATAGAATAATTTTCCTTTTAATGACTACAACAATAACTTTGAAATTGAATCTCATTAGTCACACCTGGGTCACATATTTGAGCTGTAACATAAGAGGTGTGATCTTCACTCAGTAATAAGGTATGAGGGTAGTTTGAGGCAAGGTCAAATGGAGTAGTTTCTCAGGTTGTTCACTGCAGGAAGATTCCCACATTGAGGTGGTGCCCAGGAGCTGAATCTCACTGGCACAATCTCTGGAGATGCATGAGCTTTGATAGAAAACGTTCTAATTTTCTATCTTCAATGACACTATATTGGCTAATATCAACTTACGTTGATATTAAAATAAATTAGTGGTAATAAATTTCTAAAAATATTATCTTTAACTTTATTTTACATTAGGCTGTAATCCCAGAACTTGGGAGGCTGAGGCAGGAGGATCGGTGCGAGTTCAAGATCAGCCTGGCTACAAAAGTGAACTCAAGGCCAGCCTCAACTGCATAGTGAGACCCTGTCTCAAAAAAAAAAAAAAAAATTAGGAGGTAGGACTGTGTTACCAAAAACCATCTAGAATTTAGAATGGTTAACAAAATATTGACCCTGCCTCTTTACTGACTATAAATTTTGGAATTTTACCACTTTCTGGTCACAATTTGCTTATAAATAATAAGCACATTTTAAAGATGGTGGAAGAGTATATGAAACACAGATGTTCATCATAGAGTGTTTAAATGGTAACACATCACTTAATGTTAATTAGTTGTAGCAGTTTAAAAATATGTACCCAATTCTTCGACAGTTTTCTTAGGGAAAACTAAGGCCTATGTTCACTTCTTCTGAGGTCAAGTACATGTGTAACTGCATTAACCAACACAGTGTGGTTAGATGGCTCCCTGAGACTTGCGAGTCTCAGTGATAAACTCAGTTTTCTCCAAGAATGTGACTTGACAAGCTTCCTAGAAGTTCCCTCATGGATGAACCCTTTTTGAACTCAACCATGATATGGTGAGAAACTCAAGCCACGTGGAGAGATAAATCTCTCTACCAGTTTTCAGTACAGAGTGTCAATTGTGTTCAGGACTATGATCTATAAATGCCATAAATTGTGAAAAGTATCTCCATGAATGGAGCTTTTCTCCAAGTGTTTATTTCTTTGATTATTATAAGGATGTTTATAGCTACGATGTTTAACTTGTGTTGATTTTATAGTCTGTGTTGTTTAGTTGATTGGTTAAACACCATTTGAAATGGTATGGTTTTTATTTTAGATATGATTAGCACTTAAATCAATAGACAGTGAGTAAAGCAGATTATGCCACATGAATAGGGCAGCCTCCTCCAGTGACTTAAAGGCCTTAAGAACAAAAACAAAAATATTTTCTGAAAAAGGCCCTTAAGATTGCAACATAGATAACATCCCTGAGCTGAATTTGAACTCAAATCTACAACATTAAATATTACCTGAATTGTGTATCTGCCATCCTACTCTGCTGATCTCAGACTACTCAGTCAGGCCTATTTATTGTATGAATTAATTTTTAAATGTTATATTCTTTTTCTCTCTTGCACAAAGCCTTATTGCTTGTTTCTTCAAAGAATCCCAACTAATACAAATAAAAATACCATGAAAGCACAGAAATGCTGCTAACATATATAATGCTTTAGTCTTAACTAATGGAAGATTTATTTCCTTAATGTCTTGGTTACTTTTCTCTCATTGCTAGGATAAAACACAAGATTTCCAGAATCAAGGAAAGAAGGGTTTACTTAGCCCACAGTTTTAGAAGTTTCAGTCCAACTTTGCTGGCTCCAAGGCAAAATGACACATCGCAGAGCACAGCCATTCATAGCTTTAGAAAATAGCAAAGAACAGAGGGAGGAGCAATGGCTGGGGCAGCTTGTCAGCCTTTCTGCCCTGCTCATATCATGTGCAGATTACCAGCCCTGCAGTGATTGTAACACACACCCTTAATCCCAGCATTGGATCATGAATTAATCATAGACTGCAAAACCCTGCTCCATAGCTGCATGAGGCTTTGGTTGAACAACTAGGCACAAACCAAAATACTTTATGTCTGAAATCACACTTTTGAATTAGATGGAAATTGCAGTTCTTGTATTTCTCTGCATATATTTAGCCTTGCAACCTGGATAGGAAAAGCTTTCTATCTCATAATGCTAATCTTAAATCTCTCACAACTTTGATTCATAGAAATCAGCTCAGAAATCCTCCAGTAATTTTTCTTTTGTAGTATGTTAACAAGATTGCTACAAGGACTATGAAACAATTGTTGTGAAGACTAGGTACCTGTTTAATATTTTTAACTGACGGTTTTTGCTCCCTTGTCTCATTGACTTATTATACAAATGCCATGGTTGTACAATTAATATTTGCCTAGGGGAGTGGGACAATAGTTTCCCATGTTTACATAGAGAATATGGTCAGGTATTTGGAAATATGAGGTGACTCATTTGCTAGAGTATTTTTGAGGAGTACATTAGGGTGCACATTTGTGATTTACTGACTTGATTAACTCATACTGCCTTTTCTACCAAACTGACTTCCATGAATTCTGTCTAACTGATTTTTATTTTATTTTATTTTATTTCATTTCATTTCATTTTATTATTATTATTATTATTATTATTATTATTATTATTATTATTATTATTTTTGCCTTTTTGAGACAGGGTCTCGCTATGCAGTTCAGGCTGGCCTTGAGCTCATTTTTGTAGCCCAGGCTGGTCTCGAACTCTCACCGATCCTCCTGCCTTAGCCTCCAGAGTGCTGGGATTACAGGCGTGAGCCACTTATTTATCTCATCTGAGCCAAGCTAATGGAACAAGCACCATTTGTTTTTAAAATTTCTGTGTAATCCTATCAAGAACACTGCGCATTTTGTTAAACTATATTGCATTATTAAGAACAGAAACACAAGTAGTAATGGAAATCTTTTCTAAGAATAAAAAGCTCCCAGGTGCTGGTGCCAGATCTTGGTTCTTTCAGTAAATCGACAGAAGTCCTTAGACACATTTATACAGCATCAGTTTTCACTTGAAAAATGACCAGTATGAGGATCTGAATTCTATTACTTTGTAAACATTAAATCTTTATTTGGAAACATTTATGAAGAAGTCTTCTAGCCAAGCTCCTACAGACATTGCTAAGATATTGCTAAGGGGATTTGTAATTCATTACCAGTTGAAAGAAAAAAAATCAACCAATGGATGGTAGGGTAGAGTATTGAATTTCTGGAAAGTAAAAGAAAAATTATATATATACAATATATATTATATATAATTTTTAAATTTAAAAAGAAATGGACTTCAAAATCACCTCTGAAGTAGAAAAGAGATAGTAACAGAAGCATAAACACTTGCTGACAAACCAAGGTAAAATTATTACTTTCAGATGACCAGATGACTAAATAACTGAAACATTTAGGGCTGCAAGAAAATCTTCCCAATCAATTAAGAAACTTGAAGATTTGGGGGCATTAAGTTTATTGACTAAATGGAGGAAATTCTAGAACCAGTAGAGATCCATGTAAATCTGCCTTAGGTCTTCAGAATTAAAGGTCTTAGAACTGTTTGGGCTAAAGATGACCCAATTTTTCTTCCTCTCATCTTTCTTCTTACTATTTTGCTCTAAGATTATTTCTGAATCACTGGACATGAGTTTTTTCTGAATACCTGGTCCATTGCCTACCCAGAATTTATCCACTGGCTTCAGCTCCATTTTGAATACCACGCATACAGTGGGCATCTGCCAGTGACTAGCAGATCTGGAGTCCTAGTGGGCAATCTAATTTATTGACAGGGATTGCCATTTTCCTAAAAATTCTATTATTTCAATCAACATCTCCTTTAATGCAAGGTCTAAATACTGGGAAGACATTTATGGCAGTAAATGCTCCATGCATTCTAAAACTTATTCTAAGAAGCAAAATCATTTAGAACTATCAATAACTTTGTATATTTAGTGCAGAATGACATTGTATGAAATGCAAGGCTCTTCACATATATTTTTATAGCTATTTTGAAAGCAGTTATGTTTACTGTATAAAAATGAAATTTAAGTTCATAAAACAAAGCATCTGTAGTAGAAACAAACACTGGCATCTTCAATACTGAAACTCACTGTGCTTAACTTTTCCCTGGGCTGCTAAGCATGCATGGACAGGTATGGATTCCTCAGTTTTTGTCATTTTTCTAGGAATAAACTATTTTTTATATATAGCTTATAAAATTTCTTACATGAGATTTACCTAGAAGGGTCTAGAACTTGTCAGGCTAATATTTGAAAGAATATGAAGGCAAACTTAAAAGATCAAGTTATTAAACTCAATTAATTTTTTGGCAATAATAAACCTTAGTACCCCATTGCTACCAATAAATAACTAGACAAAAAGTCAGTAAATATCAGAACTGACCCAAATCTTTTAACAAATATACTGAATAAGCATTTACAGAATGTTCTACTCAACAAGAGAATATACATTTTTCTCAGCAGTGCCTAGAACTTTCTAAAATAGACCACATACTAGCTCATAGAACTTGCCTAAGTAAACATATAGGAACTAAAATTATCCCATGGATATCACCAGATTGTTGTCAGCCAAATTGGAACTTATTGTCAAGGCAAATCACACAAAGTACATAAACACACAAAAATTAAGTAACATCTCCTTGAACAACAAATAGGCCATAGATAACATTAAAAAAAAACCAGTTTCTACAATTGAATAATAATGTCAATATGGCATAGCAGAATCTATGGAAAGCAATGAAAGCAGTCCCACAAGGGAAATTTATAGTGGTAAATTCCTCCATCAGAGAACCTTAACAAATTCAAATATTTAACTTAATGTTGAACTTCAATATTTTAGAATAAGTTCATATCAAAGGATAAAGTATAAAGATCAGAGCAGAAATCAATACAGTGGAAAAGTTGGTTCTTTAAAAATTATATAGTATAGGTACATTTTTATCCATCCTTATCAAGAAGGAAAGAAAAGACCTGCCTTCATAAAATTAGGGAGCAAAGGCTGAAATTATAATGTATCCCTCAGAAATCCATTATATCACTAATATCTACTTTGAGAAAGTATACTCTGATGAGATGGAAAGCTCAGGTTAAGTGGACAGAATCCTAGACACATGTGGATCACTAAAGCTGAATAAAATCATATAAAATTCTATATAAACATTAGACAATAAAATTTAAGAAGTAACAAAACAGCAGCAGCAACAACAGCCCAAGTCCTGATAGAATCATTGCTGAATTCTCCAAGAACTTTAGAGAAGTTCTAATGCCACTATGCCTCAAATTCTTTAGTGAAATCAAAAGAGGAACGATGTTCCCAAAATTGTTCCTAGAAGCAAATACTACCAAATACCAAAACCAGAAAAAGACCCAATCAAAAAAGTGAACTATAAAATAATCTGATAAATACTACAGAATACTATATAACACCAAGCATATCTTTTATTTGAAAACCAAGCATAATGTGTTACCTAGTTTGTCATGACAATATCAAGTGTAAATCTTTCTATAACATAGGTTTTGGACATTTTTCATGTTACAATCTTGCACCACTATTGTGATGATTTGAATATAAATTGTCAATACTGAAATTCATTTTAAAGCTTTCCTTCCCATTTAATGGTATGAAATTTATGGGAAAGCTGGGCGTGGTGGCTCATGCCTGTAATCCCAGCACTCGGGAGGCTGAGGCAGGAGGATTGGTGCGAGTTCGAGACCAGCCTGGGCTACAAAAGTGAGCTCAGGACCAGCCTGAACTGCATAGCGAGACCCTAT
>PVJA010000264.1:49372-67596 GCA_004027025.1 Myocastor coypus
CATAGCGAGACCCTATCTCAAAAAGACAAAAAAAAAAAAAAAAAAAAAAAAAAAAAAAAAAAAGAAATTTATGGGAAATTTCAGAAATAACCACGTCATGGTGGCTTTGCCAACATGGTAATAATATAGACTAATATAGTTTATTTCTCTCAAGAGCAGGTGCTTTTAAAGTAAGTCAGGCTTCACACACCTACATGCATGCACATGCACACACACACACACACACACACTTCTCTTCAGTTCATTCCTCTCTGCTCCTCTACTTTTTACCACAGATTTAAGGTCCTCACTAGAAGCCAGTGACACCTGTGCCATGTTCTTGGGGTGTAGAACTTGAGATAAATAAGCTTCTTCCTTTAAATTATTAAGCCCTTCATTTAAATCATGTCATTATTTTGTGATAGTAACAGAAAAATAAACTGACACAATTGCTTAGACCCAAATTTTGTTCTATATTTGAAAATAGAGATGAAGCAAAAGATGACTTTCTCCTTAATGCTCTTTTTTTTGTTTGTTTGTTTGGAAATCTCTACAGGGAATTCAGGGTCTCACTACTAGATCAGACTTGTAATGATCCGCCTATTTACAGCTTCCCAAGAACTAGAATCACAAGCTCCTGCCACTACACCCAGGCGCAATAACCATCTCTGTGGAGATGGGGCCGGCACTGCAGACCTGGGGATCAAACCCCCAGCCCCTACTTGCAGGCACTTTAATCCACTGAGCTAATTGGATGGCCCTTTCCTTGGGATATTTATAAATGCTGGCCTTCATACATATAAAATATACTGTGGCAGTATATT
Source organism: Myocastor coypus (assembly GCA_004027025.1). Classification (NCBI taxonomy): domain Eukaryota; kingdom Metazoa; phylum Chordata; class Mammalia; order Rodentia; family Myocastoridae; genus Myocastor; species Myocastor coypus. The sequence continues at coordinate 50,176 of PVJA010000264.1, forward strand.
ATAAAACTGAAGATTTTTTTAAAACATTAAAGAACAAGTTAATGAGGGAAAATTGCACACATTAATCTGCTTTGAAATAACATTGGGATTTTAAGAAATCAGTAAATTAAAGCAGTATTTTAAGGACTAATTTTTGAGAAGAATGCTTTTTTAAACTGTTGTAGAAGAAGCTGATGGGAATGGGTGTATCTGCTTACTAATTTCACAGTGGTTAAAAGAATCAGAGGCTTTTTTGCATTTAAAAGAGATGATAGAAGTAAGCCAGACAAAATCACTCTAAGCTTCCCAGACACAGGCCTATCTCATTTTTGCTGAAACAATTCCTGTGATGCAATCTGCTTTGCCTGCTGGGGCATCTCATTTCGGTTTAAGACCTCTTATTAGATCTTTTAGTTGAGTGAAATATATCTCTGTATTTTCCACCCCACTGCTTTATGTCTCTATCTCTGTCTGTCCCTGTCCCTGTCTCTGTCCCTATCTCTGTCTGTCTCTGTCTCTGTCTGTTGTTCTGTCTGTCTGTGTTTCTGTCTCTTTTTATGTGTGTGTCTGCCTGTTTCTCTCTCTGTCTCTCTGTCTGTCTATGTGTGTGTGTATGTGTCTGTCTGTCTGTCTGTCTGTCATCTGTCTGACTGTCTGTGGCTCTCTTTCTCCTTTTTTCCATATGACAATCCAAATTTTTTCTTCTTCTGAGCTTAATTCCTGTTTTTGAAAATTCTTCTTTATATTATAGGATTCTGGGCTCTTTTGTCACTCAGATTGAGTTTCACAGTATCTACTTCATTTTTCCTAAGAACCCATCCTTTAACTGTGTGGCTCCAAATTAAATTCAAGGATATAGAGCTACTAGTAAATTGGAAAATAAAATTATGCTATAGTTTGCCTTGATCCACACAGTTTACATAGTTTTTATAAAATCAGAAATGATAATTTCCTGCAAACATTTGTAATATTACTTTAAAAACTTTGATATTAAGATGTTTGTTAAGGATTTGGGACTGGAAAAAGAAATGATTCAAATTGCCACTTCATGGATTCAGAAAGTAAACTGTTGCAAAGTCTGAGAGGGATGTGGTGGAGAAAGAAGCATATAACTCATTTCCAGAGTCTCAGAGAAACAGCTGTCTAAATGTGAATATGGTATCACCATTAATATCTCCCTTTTGGAAAGTGTTGAACTACAAAGATGTTTTGAGTCACACTGATATTTGGAGACACTGAAAAATAATATTAATAAGCTGATGAAAACTAACTCATTTTTGTTGTATTTATGTCTGTTATTTGAAGCAATATTGTTCCAGTCTACATAATTGCAAAATAACTGCTTTTGCTGTAAATACACATATTCTGTGATAGCACATTTGAGTCTGACAAGATATGGGGAAATTGTCAAAAGTCAGAAATTAATTTGATAAAACTGATTGTAAAAGTTTGGCCAATTTTTCTTTGAAAAACAAAATCTCAGAACTACACTCTGACATGCTTTCACTCATGACATAAGTTTTGAATTATTTTATGACCACTCAGCCATCTTATGGGCTTGTGGGGTATAGCAATTTTTTAGCATTAGGAGAAAATGCTTACCTTCACCCACATAATTAACCAAACTGAAATTTGCTAAAGTATACCATGACCATGTAAGCAAGGCTGGTTTGCCAGGCGATACTTTGGGATTCACCACTGAGAATATAATACAAAGTGTACGTTACTGGTGACCATTTCAAGTGTTAGTTTCCTAAACCACATGGGGCAAACCAGAGCTAGCTCTGGGTAAGTCTTTGGGTTTGTTTTCCTCACTGTACCTCAAATTTTATGACTTGAGGAGAAGACTGCCTGTTGTGGCTTAAATTGAAAATGTTCATCCAATTTTCATTTGTTCATGAGTGGGACTTTGGATGGTGATTGGACTATGAGGTTCTATAGTCGTCAGTGAATTAATGCATGTATGAGCTCTTAGCTGAATGTGCCCTAGAGGTGGTCCACTGCATGCAGGAGCTGGAAGGATGCGTTTAGTCCCTAGCTCTTCTCTTCTTTTTTTTGTTTCCTGGCTGCTATCAGTTCAGAAGCAGTTTTTCTTAGCCATGCTGTTCTACCATATGGCTTCTGCCTGGAGCTTTCTAGGCATGGATGGAAGACCCTGAAATCATGAACCAAAATGAACCTCTCTGTCTTGAAATTACAGAGTCGAATTGTTTTGCTCCAGCAAAGAACATGTAATGAATACACTGAAGTCTGAGTAAGAGGCTAAAAGGTTGCTCAAATTAAAAGTAGATGAATTATTCTCATGAGACATCTTCAAGTAAATCTAGTTGTGTATTGAATGTACCATCAAAAGGTGACAGGAAGGCTGGACATGACAAGAGACACCTCTCCTGGAATTCCAATTAGCCCAGTAAAACTCAGAAGAATGTTCATCAAATTGTTTATCTCAAATGACTATCCAAGTATAATAGTGTAAGACTGATGAATTTAAGAGTGTATTATAGTAATTCAGAAAAAAATTCTGTGAATCATTTATTTTATCATTATTGTTAGTTTTTGAAGTTTAAAATGGGAAATGTTACAATACAAAAATCATCTGAGGAAATTTTTTATTCATCATTATTATTTCTAATGTATTTGCTATGGGGTCTCACTATGCAGCTCAGCCTCACAGGGACGCTCCTGTTTTCAGCCTGCCCAGCATTGAGATTACAGGCATCCACCGCCATACCTGGTCTCAGTCCTTGACTCAGCATGCCGCAGGCCCAGGGCCAGTGCAACATGTGGTGCCAGTGATCAAACCCTGGTTCCTGCACTTGCCTAAACAAGCACTTAGCCAGCTGAGCTATCTCATCAGCCCAGGTTAAAAATTTATTAGATTTTTCAAACACATCAGAGTAGAATTTCATAATAAACACCTCCTTACTCATTACTCAACTTTAATAATTACTACTGTTTTCCAGTCTTCTTTCATTTATTCATTTTCCGTATTTTACCTTTTAGAATATTTAAAAACATGTCCATTAAATGGATATCTAAATGGTAGCTAATTTCTCAAAAATGTGAGACTATTAAAACACATTTTGGTGGAAATAAATGCAGTATAAATGAATAGCACCAGGTATTGGCAGGCAGCATTCCATTTAGAAAAAAAAAGTTCAGGTGTTGCATTTTTAGTATCCAAAGTAATTGAAATTGTGTCTGTCTGTGTCTTTCTGTCTCTGTCTCTCTGCCCACCCCCCACATATTTACAGAATATCTTCTTGAATTAGTGTCAACATGCATTCACTTTTCCTTGCTCTTTTTAGGAATTAGTAGGGCCAGCCAAATAGCAAGGCTGGCCAAATATCTCAGTGGATTAAAGTGTGTGCAAGCAGGCACAGGCATTAGATCCCCAGGCCCACTGAGCGACTCCACAACAGGGGTGCACTGACATGGAAATTGAGACTGGGCATAGTGACATGGCTCATGCCTAGAATCCCAGCTCTCGGGAAGCAGAAGCTGCAAACAGGAGGATTACTAAGAGTCTGATCTAATAGTGAGAACTTCAACACACTGCACCTGTTCGGAAAAAAAAAAAAAAAAAGAATTAATATAGTTGGTCCACTTAACAATTTTGGTAAATTGGAGATACTCTTGAGTTTTCATCTCTACAGACCTGACTTCACCCTATTCATTCCTATCACTTCCACTTTGCTTCTCTCCTTGCTATGGACCTTATTGTCCTTCAACCTTCACACAATCTGGTTGGTGATGCAAAACTGCCTCCTGTTGCATGAATCAGGTGGAGTTGTCTTGATAGACTCCTGCCAAGCTGTGTGTTCAGGATCATGTGTAGAGTTTAATATATGCCCTAGGAGCTGGAGGCAACTCTGAGAATTCAGGAGATAAAAATCAGGCTTTTAATTATCTTCTAAATATGATTATAAAGCTCTAGCTGATGAAACTATGTTTTATTTGTTAAAACAATATAAAATATAGTCCTGTAAATTCTGAAATTTGTAATCAATGCGGTGAAATTTCCAAGGCTTCCAAAACTGTTCCTAAAAGTGAGGGATATGTGAACTGTCTTTTGTCTAAATGTGATTTCAGGGTCCCTAAGACACAGTTATAGTGAGCTGTAAATGAAGAAGCTAGGAGTAGTGACGCCTGCCTGTGATCGAAACACTGAAGGAAGCTTAGCAGTCTAGGGAGACTGCTTCACGAACATGTTTGGAAGTTGGCCATGTACCTCAGTACAAAGTTCCTGAGACTCATTTCTAATGTTAGGAAAAAAATACATAATATTGACGTAATATATGTAAAATTTGATGTAATTTTCAACATTAAATGAAACTATACCATGCTGGCACAAAAATGTGATTTTGCATTTAGGATGGAATTTTTTATAACTTGCAGTACAATATTAATCTATAGCAGCGTAACTATTCCTTGTCTGCTCCTATGCTTCTTTTCTGATTGCTCTGAAGGGGAAACTATTAAGAGAGAAAGACGAGTTGGGATGAGGGATAGGAGAAAAGAAAGAAATAAAGAATAGCATATATTTGTATACAAATTCATTTTTAAGACTAGCTCATACAGTCTTAATTTCATAACTCAGTTTGGACCACAGTAAGTGGAGAGTTCCTGATATTAGGACTTTTGTAATTATTTAATATTGCAGTGCAATGAATTACACACAATCACTTAGACTCATTTACTAATTATTTCATCAGATGAGCATAATCTAGTTACATAAGAATTTGCTTTTGAGTCATAAGTGAGTGAAAAGCCAAACAGTACTTCCTTCATTGTTTTCAATAATGTTATTCAATTCCTGACAATAAAAATGATTGTTTCTCTACAATTCTAATGAAAATTACAGTTTATTATTTAATTCCTTTTATCTCTACACAGAGTACCTCCTTAATGTGCATTTGTACTTTCAAATTATTATGGGTAGTTTCATATTCTCCCGTTGTAGGTTGAAGCTTGCTTGGAAAGGATCCATTGGTTGCATTGATAGCACGATTTCTGATGGACATAGGCTCCAAGTCCAACTAGTGTGATGGAATGTTTCTCTTTAGTATTTAGTAGTTCATTTTTTATGGTTAACAGGTAATCTTTGTAGGGGAGATTTTTGGTCTTTTGATATAATTTTTGCCTCAATTTCTTCATGTATAACACAGTAATAACAGAAGTCCCATCCTTAGAGTGTGCTCTATTGAAGGTGCTGTCACATGTGAAGGTCCTTGAACAGCCCCTGGTACATGGTAAAGAAATGTGGATTTATTTCTATGAGTATTGGTAGCCAGTACAAATGCCACCAAAACATAATGCTGGAAAGATAAAGGTAAATACTCAGGATGCCTGATATCGTTGCTACAGAATCTACACTAATACTAGTTACTTTTCTGACAGAACAACAAGAATTTGGTGAATTTTATTTATTTATTTGTTTCACCAAAAAAAAATCATGAGGGCTGGTGAACTAAAAATTCCACCTAGGTGGAAAACTATTTGAGTTAAATATCAAGTAGGAAAGGTTTTTTTTCACCATGGGGAAATACCAAAGCAGACGAATTGTTATTTTAAAACCTTGCTTTTTAATATACAATAACATTAGTTTTTGTGACTTGTGGATGAAATTTTAATTTTTATCACATCTCTGTGGAAAATATATCCACTTATCTATTCTAGTCCACTGACAGATGATCTTAAATAAAAACTGTATATTCTAGAACAATTGATATCCTGAGCCATTCACTGGAAGATGACTAGTTCTACTTAGAGCAAGAGTCAGTAAAAACAGTAATTGAATTTTATTGCTATTATTTTTTGATGTATTTGGTTATTGCAGAGCATCACTACACAGCTCGGACTCACTGTGATCCTCCTGCTTTCAGCCTCCCCAACGCTAGGATTAAAGGCCTGCACCATTCCATCTGGACTCTGGTCAGCTCAGAGTCCACCCCTAGGGGTGGGGCTGGAGTGGCATGTGGTACTAGGAATTTGCCTAAGCTTGCCTAAGCAGGCGCTTTAGTATGCTAAGCTATCTCACCAGCCCCCAAAATATACTATTTTAATTTTTTTAAAGAACTGAAGATCTTTCCTTATGAAGAATTTTATATTGGGGTACAGAAATGGTCCACATAGTACTCAAAGCCATGATATGATTCCTACTTTTTAGATGAAAACACAGATATGTTATTTATTAGGACCTTTCACAATAAGCAACTTCCATTTATATATGAGGAATATGATATATAGACTGGTATAACTGTACTCGTGATGGTGAATGGGTTATTTAATTCCAAATTAAATTAAATTATATGCAGAGATATTATCTTTCCATCATCTTAAAGTATAATATTCTTCACGATTACTTAAAATATTATAGGACTTGTCTTAAAATGTTTTAGAAAATTGAACTCAGGAAATGTAAATCAAAAAACACCTGCTCTCAGAAAATTAATTTACTGTGTCTCTTTTAAAATTTATTTTTGTGAATGAGAAGGACCCTCATATTTTAATCTACAATCCTGACAGTAAAAATCGTGACTTGAAATGTCTGTATAAAGCTGTGAGTTTGAGTAGTGTTTGTTTTTAGGAAAGAAAACTGGAAAGATTGTGAGAACCTATACTCCGCACTTCACCCTCCCGGTCCCATTGGAAAGCTGATGGCTTGCAAGGTGAAAGCCCACACCATCAGGCCTGCACTAGTATTCTACTCAAAACTTACAGTTTTCCTACTGGACAACTTTTCTTTGATTGCAAAGAACAGACTTCTAAATATAACTTCACAGATGCCTGAGTACCTGCTAGGGTTGGAAACAAATGGCTTTTTATTAGTCCAAAAATAGGAGACTGCCAAAGAATGAGCACTTCTCTCATTATATTTAGAAGAATGTACCATGGACTTTGAAAGTAATTTTGGAAGAAGATTTTCTTTCAAAGCTTGTACAATGATAATGTTACAAGAATGTCTATGGTGGGCTGGCCCCTTCATTCAGTGTTCATGTATGTGTTTGTATTTTCAGCTATTTCCAGACCTCTGAGAAGTCATTTAAAATCTTTATAAACATCATATAATTATTTTACACTATTATCACACCTATGGCAAGAATTTTTATCATTTTATATTAAGATAAATACAATCCATCCTTTCAAAATATTCTTTTTCTTGTCATAAGCCTATGTTCACTTTTGAAGATGCACATATTAGATTTTTTTAATGAGATAGTTACCTGAAAAGGTTAGATTTTTATTCATTTGCTTCCATATAAGCCTAGAATAATCTATAGAAATATCATCACTGAAAATCAGGTAGTTAAATGCCCACCTTACTCATGACATATATTGTATTTTACATGCGGTATATAAATTATGAGAAATACTTTGCTGTGGAAAGGTGGTAGGTTTTGAATTTTAGCTAAGTCATTCACTTGCTCTGTGATTCCAGGAAAGTCACTCAGATACTAACTTTTGAAGAAGGAAATAAATAAATACTCACCTTCCAATACTGATAGGACGATTAAAAGCTAACACTGAATCAAGGGTTTGACATGTGTATTAATCAGGATTCTAAAAAAAAAAAAAAAGAACCAGTGAGATATATATTTATATTTGTGTGCATGTTTAACACCTTATTTATTTGTATATATGAAAGGATGTATTTTTTAATTAATTCAATGATAGAAAGTTGAGATATCGCAGTATGCTGTCTGGAGAACCAAGAAGGCAGAGGGCCCGGGTCAGCCAAGTCTGAAGGCCTCGCAGTCAGGGAAGCTGATGGAATACTTCTCAGCATAAAGCTGAAAGCCTAAGAACTTTGTGTAAGTCTGGGGTCTGAAGACTAAAGGATCCAGAATTTTGAAATCCAAAAGCAGGAGACCAAAACATCCCAACTCTTAGCAGAAGGGATTCTTCTTCCTCTGCCCTTTTGTTCTCTGGACCTTGCAAACTGGATGGTGTCTGTTCCTGTTGCAAGTGGCATTGATTCCAGTACCAGTCCTTCCCATGAATATCCTCATGCACTATTATGGTTTGTGTCCAGTTGTTCCTCCAAAGTTTTGTCCCACCCTGGGACATATAGTCTACATATCATATAAGAGAGGGAAGGCAGCTAGCTAGCTTTCTAGTGTGCTAGCTGCTGCAGAAGCTGCTCCTCCTTTTCCTCTTTGCAGTCCTCCACTGCCATGAATGACTGCTCTCTACCATGTGCCCCTCTGCCTTGGAGCCATCCACGTATAGACTGCACCCTCCACTCACTGTGCGCTAAATAGACCTTTCCTTCCTTAATTTTGGGTGTCAAGTATTTTGTTCCAGAAACAAGAAAAAAGAAACCAAGATATAGACATACACAAAATAATATTTCAACAGCTATCCCTGTATCCCTCAATCCTGTCAAGTTGATACCCTAAATTAACCCTCAAAGTATCCATCAGTTATTAGTGTCTAACAGCTAGTCCTATTTCTTTTTCCTCTGTTTCCCTGGACTCTAGTTCCAAGCTATGTGAACAAGCACTTGCCATTTAAAATTTTAGCCCTCACCTTGTTCATTTGTGAATGAAGATATAGATGGGGGAAGGTGCTGAGATCCTTTGTGCTTTTTTTTAATCTGATTATTTCAGAAATGAGCAGTGTTCTGCTGCAGCAATATGGTCCTGGGTCTGTCTTTAAAATACCAATGAGGGCCAGCCAAAGAGCACAGCAGATTAAAGCGCCTGCAAACAGGCACAGGGGCCAGGGTTTTGATCCCCAAGCCTACTGTGCTAGCCCTGCCCCCAGGGTGTGCTGAGAGGACAATTGAGACTGGGCATAGTGGTGCATAATTGTAATTCCACCTCTTGTGAGTCTTTAAACATGTGGATCACAATGAGTCCCATCTAGTAGTGAGACCCTGAACACCCTGTAGTCCCTTCCCTAAAATTAAAAAAATAAAAAAGATGCTAATGATGATTGAGTCTACTATGGGAATGGTCCAGTAGTGGGAATCTCAGGCATTTAAGCACCCACAATGAAGGTGGCCAGAGGGTCATAACAAGGGGCACACTTTCTTTATAGTAATATCTTCCTATGGAACAGTTACAAAATTTGGACAAGGTAGCCTGTGAACTCAGACTGAGTTTGCAGAGCAGGTCCAGAATATGTGATCACTAAGTCTTTTTATGAAGACCATTATATACAACAAACTTACAACTTGGATAACTCTGCACAAAGTATAATTGACCTGTGAAATTACAACTATAGTTACTTAGATAGTATTGATCCAATAGGGAAGCAAGGTACATAGAAAGACTACATGGCAAGCATCACTAAATTTAGCTTATACTTTCTAATTGTAGAAAGAACAAAGAGATCCCTGGAAAGGAATGGAAATATTGCTCAGGGTGTTTTGCTCATGCATCTGTGCACTGGTCACCGTGTAGCTCACCAGATCATGTAGTGCTGATTGTGGTATAATATCAATCTGCTGTTTATCTCTAGGGAGGCTGGTGGGCTGGGCTATTTTTCTTCATGTTTTCCTCAAGGGCCCAATCCCTTTCTGACTTTCTATTAATTTCTATCTAACTTAGCTGTCCATAAAGCTTTGAGGATTTGAGGGCTCTGAATTTCTTTCACAAACAATGTTAAGCTCACAATTTTTCCAGGCGTTTTTGTTTAAAAAAATATTTGCCTGAGACAAAATAAGAAGCTGGTTTTCAGGAGAAATTCCACCAGTGGAGGCCATATCCCTTAGTCTTCCAGATGGTTTAGGAGCTCCTACATGTGGATGGGAAATACAGACAGAGTTGATTTCAGAGTAAACAAAACTTTGAAATACAAATTCTGAGTGTGAGAAAAATCCAGGCACAAAGGAAAGGCCAGGGATAGAAGTCAAGATAGATCTTACATTGAGCCTGTCTTTTTAACATAACAGGATGAAATAATAAAAGTGCTTAAAATTCAAGGAAACATTGCTAAATAATTTCAGAAAGAAATGAAAAGAATGATTAAGTTTTATAAAACACATTTGAAAAATTTGCTAGTTAATAAGAGCATTGCTATCCAAAATGGGAACAACTTTCTGAAAAGCTCATTATCTTGGAGTCTTGCATTTCTTTTTTTCCTTTTTTTTTGTCTTTTTGAGACAGGGTCTCACTATGCAGTTCAGACTGGCCTTGCACTTACTTTTGTAGCCCAGGGTAGTCTCGAACTCACACCGATCCTCCTGCCTCAACCTCCTGAGTGCTGGGGTTACAGATGATGCCACCACGCCCGACTGGAGTCTTGCATTTCGATGCTCACAATTTCTTGGGTCCAGTAATAGCAAAGCCTATTTATATGTGACTTGTAATTTGAGATTCTCCAAATGGCAAATAGCTACTGTTTTGGGTGTGTATTTTGTCTGACTAGCAGGATGGCAGCATGCTGTACAACTCCATGGTTCCTCCAATGGAGAGGTCGACTTGCCTGTTTAAATGTTCTTACCTTCATTTGCGTGATAATGACAACTAAAGGGGAGACTCTTCTTTACTCGTAATATTGATAATACCCTGCCCCCTTAAAATTCTCTTGATATAAAAAAGATCAAGGAGTGACAAAATTGTGGATGTTTTTATGTCCTGTAATTACTAACAACTGGTAGAGAAACTATTGCCAGTCTGGCAGTTCTCTTTTCATATCTACGATCATTTACTTCTATGAATTGTTGGTCTCTGAACCCAGGGGGAAGAGGTTGATGTTTTATATTTTCCTTAGGGCAAAACCTAATAACTAGATAGCTCAATAACCTACTTACTTTGTAAAGATAAAAGTGATGGAATGATTGCTATCTTCAGAATGAAGGATAAGAGAATTCACAAACAGGCAATGCAATGTGACTGAGAATGCTGGGTGACCAGTAGCTCCAAATAATGGGACAAAAAAACAAAAACAAAAACAAAAACAAAAACAAATAATGGGACAATAATCTTTGGTAAAGATGGCTTCAGCGTTTTTGTTTATTTTTACCTAGTGTTACCATCAGTCATTTTATGTGGGGCTAAAATTATTTTTTATTTATAAATATTATGAATCATTGATTCAGCTTTTTAAAAGACACAATGCCAAAACCTGATGTGAGAGAAGAAATAAAAATAACCAATTGCTAGTAGAGTGTATTGTTTCAGGCAATACACTTTTTTTCTTGCAGAACTGGGGATTGAACTCAGGTCCTTGTGTTTGCCAGGCAAGTGCTTATTCTACTGAGCTATCATCCCAGCCCCAAGAAACCACCCTTTTCTATATCCAAACGAGATGACTAATTTAATTTTTGAAAGTTAATATTATGTATTATCAAGATAATAGTAAACATTAAGCAAAGAAGCTAATAAAATTTAGTGTAAAACTTTCATTACAAGATAAAATAAAGGATAACTACCATTAACAATTTCTTAATTGTAAGGAACAAGAACAATTCCTTGTTCTTAATTATAAGGAACAAAATATAATCAAGAGGGAGTAGAGTAAATAGAATTCTACAAGAGGATGGTCATTGTCTTTTAAATTTAAGAAAGAAATTTTTGTGATGTGAAAACTACCCATTCTCTGTGTGAGAATGGAGGTTACTAATAGAAGAAAGTTGGGGGAGAAGGCACGTCCTTCAGATATAAAGTAATTCCACATGGGAATTGAATTCTGTATTTCTGGGATTAGATTCCCCTATATTCATTTGGTGTTATCTGGTTGTGATGATGCCTTTTTAGATAAGCAGATCTGAAATGATAGATTGTTCTAGAAAGACAAATGCTTCTAGGTGTATAACAAGTACATTGTGTACTTTGCTGTCTGCTTTCTATAAACAGCAAAAGTGAAAAGCAACTCCTTGATCTAAATGTTGTCTTTTGTAGTTGTGAAGTCTTCTCAAATTCATTTCATTAGGGAAAAAAGGCTATTGATGGATATAGTCACAATTAAATATGTTTCAAAATATTCAAAATATAGTTAAAGTCTACTAAAATATCTTTAATATGAGTTAGTATTAATTGATAATGTTACACTACTAATAGAATTTGTTATAACAGTGTTTAATTTTCTTAAAAAGTGAAATGGAAATTATCAAATTTGACCAATATTCTCTGCATGAATCCTTTCTCTGATTTCTACTTACTACTAGCATCTACATCAGAGTGGTTATTTTGATGAAATTATAATATGCATTTTAAAAGAAAAAGGGAAGGATAAAACTAAATCAAAGATAATTTCATTGGCAGAAATACTATCTGCTGCAGTTTTATTTTACTAGAGCAAGGAATCAACTATTAAAGGCTTGTCATTAAGGTAGAATTAGCATTTAGTTATACAAGCAGACTCACAGCCTTCTGGGTTTTATTCTCTGTGTTAACTCAATGTGTCATCTGGGAGATGCTTGGGCTTCACAGCTTAAACTAGAGAATGAGGATGTCAGCGATCCAAGGTGAATGACTGATACAAACATTACTGCTTTACCAGTGTGGTTCCAAGCTCTCCAGTTTTCTGGGTACATCCAAATTTTATGTCCAATACAATAATCGGTGTCTCTGCTTCATATTCCATGGCAGGCACTATGGAATATTTTGTTCTTGTCAGGATTAGGGTGGGGTGTGTGTGTGTGTGTGTGTGTGTGTGTGTGTGTGTGTGTGTTGGGGGGGTGGGTCTGAGGCCCTGTGAGTGCTGTCACCTGTTTGTTTGAACTCTTGCCTTCAGAGCACTGCATCTTCCCAAATTGCTCTGCTTACCCCAACCAGCTTTCCTTTTTCTGTCTTTTTTTTCTCTTCTCCACAAATACCAAGAACTCCTGTCCATAGTGATTCGATTTAGAGAGTAATATTTTTCTTCTCTTACTATTGGAAATTAAAATCTTCTCATTGTTTCTGCACATGGAACAGTTTAATCATTTCATTTCCACCTAGACAATGTCTTCTATAATCAGAACGTCTATAAGTTCTTAAACATTTTTTGTCTTACAAACATCTTATACACTTCAGACATCAAGGGCCTTTTAAGTTTTCCTTTTTGGTTTTATATCTACTAATATTTATCTTACTAGGAACTAAAAAGAAATATTAAATCTATGTTCTGAAGGTTAGTGCATTGTCAATTTCATACAATGAATTATAGTACTTGCTGCTCTAACACTGTGCAGAGGTGGGACTTTAGGGGATGATCAGATCATGGGGAATAGCTCTAGCAGACAGGACTATTGTCATTATAAAAGAGGCTCTGGGGAGCAGATACACTCCTTCCACCACTTAAGGATGAGCACAAAATTGCCCTTTGTGAAGCAGAAGCGAGCTCATCAGATTCCAGATTTGCTTGTGCCTTGGTGGTAGACATCTAGGACTTCAGAATTGGAAGAAATGAATTTATGTTGATTGTAAGTCACTCAGTTTCTGGTGCTGTCATTAACAGCTGCCGTATTAGACAAAGACAAATATTTATACCATTATTTAATGATTCAAAATGAAAGTAAAATTTCATTTTCCCATGTTGACTACATTCTAGAGATCATCAAAGTATTATAGTAGTATATAACAACACCGTATTCTGTACTTAAAAATTTGTCAGAATGCCTTAGTGGTGGCATATGCCTATAATTCCAGATGGGGGAGACAGGCAGGATGATCGCTGCCACTTCTTAGTAACTTAATAAGTTAAAGATCAACCTGAACCACAGTATTGAGATCTTGTCTCAAATAAAAAAATATGACAAACAGATTTCATGCTAGGGGATCTTCTAACAATTTAAACATAATAGTAAACTCATTGCAGTTTAACTTGCATATCTCATTTAGATGAAAATAAAAGCTAATTTCTGAACCAAAGACATTAGAGAGAATAATATTGTGTTATATTTTCGCCAATAGTTTAAAGTCTTTTAACAGAAGACAATAGGTAGTCATTTCTCTAGTGCAGCTGTTGTAATGTATTCTTGAGGTTGAACTATGTGAAGATAATTTTGGTTGAACTTGTAATTGATGTTTCTGAAGAACAAAAAGTTTATGAGGAAACACGTGAGGAGGAATACAGTTAGTTTCACTCTGATGACACCCATGAGTTCCTAAAAAGCACTGAGCTAAGAAAAACAGTGCGACATAGGATCTATAAGAAAATGAAGTAGGGATATTGTATTTAAAACTATCTCAGTAACACATAAATAACCTAGATCATAATCTAGCTAAAAAACAAAAATCTGAGTGAGTAGAACAGTCTTGCACAATGAATGGCTAACAAGTACAGCACCTTATATGTGCAGAAGACTGCAGGTTGTTGGTGGACCTGGATATCTTCATATGCACCATTCTGTGGGCCAGAGGAAGAGAACAGTGGGGAAACAGAGAAAAAGGAACAGAGAGTGCATAAGGCAAAACAAAAAAGAGAATCAGGAAAACAAACAAGGGGAGATGTGTTGTGGGCTATGTGTTTTTCTTCGGTGGAAGGGAAGCGCCTCATGAATTTTTGTGCAGTGCTGACAGGTGGATGATATGAAACTAAGCCAAATACAGAGAGCAACACTGGGTGTGCTGGGTGCAGCCTGATGTCCTCGCCAGATGGCTGTTTATGTGCAAACATCTCATACATTATACTCATGCAGACGTAATCAAAGCTCATTTCTTTCTCACATAAAACAAACGTGGAACTTGGCAGTAGAGGAACAGTACAGATGCTCTCTGTGTCGTCAGGCACCTTGGTTTCTGTGTTTCTTCTCTATACCATTGTATGTAGCTTTACCTTCAAGTTTACATCATAATTCATTTGGTTGCTTGGGTCCAAATATCATATCCAGATTCCCGGTGAGCAGTGAAAGTAAATAGAAAGTTATCCTTTTACAGATCTATATGGTATTGTTGCTACCAGTTAATTGGCCCAGATGTACTCAGGGGTTTGGGTGATTAAACCTAGCACTTTCAAACTAAGGGGAATTAAACCTTGACAACTTTTTTTTTTCTGTTTGGCACATGATTTCCCATCCCTCAAAATAAAATAATGGAACTATGGACTGTATCTCTGCCCCAGGGGTGGTCTTCGTTTTTATAAACAACGTGGATATTTTTATTTTAAATATTCAAGCTAGTAATATTTTAGGTATCAGGACAAAATATTTTCCTACTGATATTTAAGAACATCACTCTATAGCTCATATTTGCATTTAGAATTAAACAGGTAATCAGTTTCAAAATCTGACACCCACACACTAGCTCTCATTTAAGCTTTAGCCTATGAAAAGAGTAGCTATGCTGTAGCTTCTCTTTAACTATGAAGTTAGGTGAGCCTGTGGCTTTATGATAGCAAAAGATCTATTATGTACTAAAGAGAAAAGTTGAGACATCCATAAAATTATGAAAAGTTGAGAGATCCATAAAATTATGTATCATCTTCCATGTATGTGGCCTATTCCTAGAATATGAAAGTACCAACGTCATTTTCCATTTGTGGCAATAACTGTTTGCCTAGCCTCAGTAACAGAGAATGGATATGGGAAAATTATGGTAAGAATTATTTAGCAGATAGACGATTGATTTCTTCCTCTCTATGAAAAATCTGGAAGTAAAGATAATTGCTAATTCTGACTGTTGACATAAATTACATACAAAATTTTAGTAATGGATTTATTTTATTTTATTTTATTTATTATTTTTATTCTTGTTTCAGAACCTCTGTTTATTCACTCATTTTTATGGCTGGCTCAGCCCACCCCGAGGGCAGGGCTGGTGCAGCATGTGGTGCCGGGGATCGAACCGTGGTCCCTGAAGCCACCCAAGCTTCCCCAAGCAGGTGCTTTAGACCACTGAGCCATCCCACCAGGCCCCAGTAATGGATGTTTTTTTAAATTTTTATTTATTTTATTTTTTTCTTGTTTCAGAACTTTTGTTTGTTTGTTATTTATTTTTATGGTTGGCTCAGCTTGCCCTGAGGGCAGGGCTGGCGCAGCATGTGGTGCCGGGGATTGAACTGTGGTCTCTGCAGCCACCTGCAGGTGCTTTAGACCACTGAGCCATCCTGCTGGGCCCCAATAATGGGTGTTTTTTAAGAAGGTAAGTGCAGTTAAAAATTTTGGATGATCTTCTAGGATAACAGCATAATATCACCAAAATCAAATTTACTTCAAAATTTGAAATAAAGGGAAAAGTAATTACTGAAACTCCAAACAGGCAATATTAATTTTTTGTAGGAAGATAGGTTCAAAGTCTGTTTGAGTGTCAACAGAAATTCAGAGAGCAACAACATGGGTAAACTATGATGTAGGTCTTTATTCAATGAAATTTATTTATGTTTGAAAGCAATACACTGAGACGATAGTAAAAACATTAGAATCTCATCCATGACTTTGAGAAACAAACAATATGTATAGAATTCTTCTCTCTGTTTCTCTACCTCTGTCTCTTCTCTGTCTCTCCCACACATGTGCTCATGCATATATAGTATTTCCTTATATTTTATTTTTGCTTTTGATGTACAATTCTATGAAGTCCAAATTTGGAGTGATTTGGTATTCATCAAGTGAGAATATTGTTAAACTTATATATTATATATTTCAATATTTTCTACATTAGCTCACAAGTGAATTTAGAATTAAGAAAATTGTATTTCATATTATTTGAGCAAATTGCCCACTTTAAAGTTAGTCTCCTTAATATTCCTTGTCATAAAAGCTTTTATTCTTACCATCAAAAATACTAGATGAAGAAACAGTTTACTTCTGGCTAGTCCTAAAACTATAAAAATATTGCCTTCGGGTTTTCTGAATTGATTATGTATGCAGATTACTTTTATTCACTGCCTCTCTTATGAGATATTAATTTGTGCCTAGAATATTTTATGGCCTTGGAAACTTGATTGGTTTTGAAGAAAATTAGTAGAACATAGATTCTTTACCCAAGTAAATTTCATTGTAAAACCTTTCACTTGAAATCAATCAGTTTTTATTGAGAGTTGGTATATAATGGTTAATTTCATGTATAATGAAAATAGGACTACACACAGTGTTTTGAAATGAATTCCAAGCATCTGTAGAAATGATTTTAAAACACATTGAAATGTTAAACGACTTTTATTTTAATTGTGTAATAAACAACCATACCTTAAACATGTGCCATATATACCTACTATGTATCCATTGTGATTTTTTAGCTGCTAATCATCTCATATTGAAACATCATGATAGAGTTATCTGCAGAGTTGTTGAGGAGTGGGGAGGGCCAGGCCCTCTGTCTTAGTTACTTTTCTCTCATCACTGAGAGAAAATACTTGAAATCTAGAGCCAGTGAGATAGCTCAGAGGACTAAGCATCTACTTTGACAAGTACAAGGACCAGGATTGTAGTCCACGGGCCATAGGCTGTGTCCCTGGGGTGTGCTAAACCAGCAATAGAGTTTGGGTGTGGTGGTGCATGCTTGTAATCTCAGCACTGGGGAGGCTGAAAACAGGAGGATCACTATGAGTCCAAACTGTATGGTGAGA
>PVJA010000264.1:67696-166947 GCA_004027025.1 Myocastor coypus
AAAAAAAAAAAAAAAAAAAAAAAAAAAAAAAAAAAAAAAAAAAAAAAAAAAAAAAAAAAAGCCCTGGAAACCCAAAGTTAGAGACAGAAAGATTTATTTAGTTGACAGTTTGTGGAGGTTTCAGCCCATAGTCAGCTGGCTCCAGTGTAGGCTGACATGGGAGATGGGCAACAGTTTATGGCAACAGAGGATAGTAAAAACAACAAAAGTGGACAAAGGGAGAGCAAGCCTCCTTTCCTCCCTTACATTGTAAGCAGGCTACTCACTAGGACAAGTGTAGCACTCACATCATCTCCATGCCCTCCTTAGGCACAGAATCTGGATGATTATAAAATGAGGACTCTAGGCTCCTGCTGAGTCACTTAATCTTCTAAACTCACACTGACTCAATGAATCAGCCATTATGGCATCCTAGAGCTTAAACAGCTGCCCTAGGGCATGTCCTCTACTCCCTAGGATACTAGAACTACTGAGTTACTTAGTTAAGCGTCTAAGCTTCTGAAGTTGACACATGGAGTTACCTTTACAACCCCCATAGTTAGGTTGAACCTGAACTCTAAGGAAATGAGGGTTTAGATGCATGAAGCAGGGTTGGGGGTAGGAAAGCACATAATATGTGAGAACCAGAAAAGATTTCAAGTTAGATGTATACACTCAAAGTATGTGTCTATTGATGATTGTTCAGTATGTTCAATTCTCGTATGTGGGCAGAAAGTTTACTTGGCAGGAATATAAACCATAAACACTTGTGCTGTGAAGGGTTTCTAGGAACAGCAAGAATGCCTTATGCTGGCCAGGAGAAAGTATATGGTTATGTCATTGCCAGTGTGACACCAAAGAATCTCTTGGAGAACTGGGTAAGCATACCCTGTGTGACTGTACAAGGAAAGGATGGGGCCCTGGCATGTTTTCTGGAAGATATGCATTATACACCTATCCACTCTTGAGAGCCAACCAGGTAAATTCAAGTCCATAATCTGGTATAGCAGCATCTGTGGCGTATCTAGGAACCCACATGAGATCCAGGGAGAAAGACAGTGGTCTGAAGATCAGGAAGCAAAAGATAAATTGCAACTTCATATGGTATATCTTAAAGTGAATATTATCAATTATGCAACTACTTTATTATTTAAATAAAGCAATGATGAGGCCCTTCGTACAGATCTAAGACTAGCAGCTAGTCATAGATCATACAATGAGTTTGGTAATCCACAGGTATAGGACTAACTGGGGCACAAGGACATGGCTGATACCAGGAAGGTGAAATGTTAAACCCGTTGGTCTTGCAGAAACCCAGAAGTCAATAGAGGTGATTTCTAGCAAGTGTCTCTCAAAAGTTTAGAATAACAATTAGCTTCTGTTATTTTTACCACAAGAAATGAGGCCACAACCATTCAGATAAGTCTGAACTTTAAAAAGGAAAACTTCTTTGAGAAGGAAATGGGGTGGGGGTAGAGTAAGAAACATTAAAGTGATCATATCCAATAGGAAATATAGGTAAGGGATATGAGTAAACAAGCCATAGTAACAATACTGACAAGAAAAATCATAAGTTGTCCAAACTCTGATCTTAGCAAAAATAATTGAAGGAAATAATTTTTGAATTTATAAAAGTTGGAAAAGGTTAAGCAATTATAAGATCTATACAAGTTTCCTATTGCTGCTATAAATGCCACAAACTGGGTGGCCTTAAAGTAAGTTATATTTGTTTGTCACAATTCTGGAGCCTGGAGGTCTAGAAACAGCTTTCCTGGAGCAATATCAAGGTATTAGAAGAGCAGATCCCTTCTGTAATCTATCTCTAGAAGGTAATGGTTTCTACCAGTCTTGTGCAGGCCATTGACTTTTCTTGGCTTCTGATCCCCACCTACAGTTCTAATTTCAGTCTTTACTTTCATTGTCACATCTCCTACTTCCTTATTAAATCTCTCTCTGATAAAGACACTTGTGTTTATATTTATGACCCACAGAAACAATTCAGTACGATCTGCTCAGGAGGCATGCATCCTCAGTTTCTGACTTCTTTTTTTGTAATATGAAATGTATTAATTACATGCTACATAGTACTATATTTTATAGAATGCCCTTGATTTATTTTATTGTTCATGTAAATGTGAGTAGTTTTCAATTTTTGGACTATTTAAAAAATAGTCCAATCATACTTTTCTAATTGGCTATTTTGCTCTCTAGTTCAATAAAAACATTCATATTTTAATCTGTATTTAGCTCTACTCACTTCCATTTTATTTTTAGCATTTTAATTCTTTTTTTATAATTTAAAACCTGTAGAGTCATTTTTAAGAAATTTATAAAGGTCATTTGTTTATATCCATATATTTGCTACTTTTATGTGTTCCTTCTTAGATCTTTTTCTTTCTTAGATGACTTTGTGAATAGAAAATAATCTTTTTATTCCTTTCAATGTGAATCTGTCAAAAAGAAATTATCTTTTGTTTCTATTTATTCAAGAAAGTCTTCATTTGATCTTACTTCTTGAAAATAAGAAAATAGTTACTTTTGTATACATGTCTTTATTTGAACTTGATAGAACACACTTAAGATTTACATCTTCATGTTTTAAAAAAGTTTTCAAGAAAAAATTAGGTTTGTAGCAAAACTGGGCAGCAGGTATCTAAACATTCATATACCTCCTCTTCTTATTTGTGTATGGACTCTCTCACCATGAATGTCGTTCATTGGAGTGCTACAGTTGTTACATCCTGTGAGTCAATACTTAAGATCCATAGTTTGTCTTATGGCTTCATATAGGTATTGTGCATTCTATGGTACTGGATAAATGCATAATGGCATATATTTATTACTATAGAATCACATAGAGTGACTTCCCTGTCATAAAAATTCTATATGTTGTCTCGTCTTCTCTGCCTCTCAACTTCTAGGATCTTTTTATTAGCTGCATAGATTTGCTTTTTCCAGAATGTTATATAGTTGGAGTCAGGTAGACCTTTCAAGTTGACTTCTTTCTCTCACAGTATATTTTTGGTTGTAGGTACCATATGCACCATGATGTTTTGATATACATGCACAGATGTAATCACTACTACAGACAAGCCAGTCAACATATCTATCATGTCGCTTAGTTACCCTCTGTGTGTGTATGTTGTATACACAGTAATAGTATCTGAATTCTAACCTCAGTAAATTTCTAGTGCATTATACAGTAGTATTAACTATAATCTTTATGGTGTGTGTTATACTTCTGAAACTTATTTATAATAAATTTCTAGTTTAGCAGTAATATTTCAGCACATTTTACTTTTTATTTGATTTTTTCACTGTTTTTCTTGAGCAATGCACTTTGACTCCCTTGAAGAGAATGGACCTTTTTATTTTTGTCTTTACCATTTTCTCCTTGTCAGTGTTTTCACCAGTGTTACAATTTTAGACTAGATAAGTAAGCAGCTACCAACTCATCCACTGAGTCTTAAATTCTCATGTTTTCTTTGTTTCCTCTAGATACCATGTGGTAGCTCTTAAAACATTCCATATCAGTTATTTTCATTTCCCTATTATTTGATATATTGACAGTTACATTAAAAATATCCTTGAACATATTTCTCACATCTTCTTAAACAGAAACATAAGTTTGAAATCTGTTTGACAATTTCAGTATTTAGGGGTCTGTACCCTATGTAAACTATTTCTTTTCACAAGTTCTTTGTGAACTCGGTTTCAGTGTATATGATGTTAGACTATGTGCCAAGCATTAAAAAATGAAACAATATAATACACTTAGAGGCTATTTGTGTTTATTGGTTA
This sequence comes from Myocastor coypus, assembly GCA_004027025.1. Lineage (NCBI taxonomy): Eukaryota > Metazoa > Chordata > Mammalia > Rodentia > Myocastoridae > Myocastor > Myocastor coypus. Next base: position 71,477 of record PVJA010000264.1, read on the forward strand.
ATAAGTACTAGTGCAAAAGTGTATTTGGTTTGTAGCTATTAAAGTCAGTTCCACCACATAACACTCATTCTGTAACATTAGCAGGTAATTTAAAGGCTGAGAAGAGGAAGGTGAAGAAAAATAGGAAAGAACAACTAACAGTTATTTTTCTTTATTTATTTTGTTGTTGATTAAAACGTAAAATTGGTTTAGTGGTAGTTACAAAACTCTAAACAAATAAACAATCTATAATTTGAACCTTTTAAGTGAGAGAACTGTATATGTGAATTATATTTCAATATAGTGCTTGTTCTTTGAAATGTTAAATAAAACTGGTAAACCTCTAGCCAACCTCATTAAAAAGAGGAAAGAAAAGACTCAAATTTGGGCCAGCCACATAGCTCAATGGATTAAACACTGGTAAGCAGGCACAGGGGCCGTGAGTGCAATCTCTGGCAATTGAGACTGGTTGTAGTGGTGCGCTGCTGTTATTCCAGCTCCTGGGAGGCTGTAAACAGGCAGATGACTACAAGTCCCATCTGGTAGTGAGACTCTGAACACCCTGTAGACCCTTCCCTAAAATAAAATAGAAAACAAAGCCCTCAAACTCAAGAAAAGGGCAAAAATATTACAGATCCTGTGGAAATTCAGAAGATCATCAATAGCTACACTGAAAAGTTTTACTCTCACAAAATCAAAGACACAGAATAAAAGAACAGATTCCTAATAGATGCAGATTATCAAAATTGAATAAGGAAGATATCAAAACTCTGAGTAACCCAATACCAGCCAATGAAATTCAAAACATAACACAAAATTTACTGACAAAGAAAAGCCCAGGTCCTGATGGATTTACAGCTAAATGCTATAAGAAATTTCAAGAAGATTTAATCCCAATTCATCTCAAACTCTTCAGTGAAATTGAAAAGGAAGAAATACTCCCCAAATCATTTCTGGAGGCAAGTATTATTCTAATATCAAAGCCAGGAAAAGATTCACCCAAGAAAGAGAACTACAGACCAATCTCCTTATGTCAATGGACATAGATGCAAAATCCTTAATAAAATTCTAGCAAATAGAATAGAGTATATATATATCATTAAGATTATACCATGACCAGGTAGTATTCATCCCAGGGATGCAAGGATGGTTCAACACATGCAAATCTATAAACATAATATTCTATATTAATAGAGACAAAACTGAAAAACCACATGATCATCTCAGTAGATGCAACAAAGGCTTCTGACAAACTGTAACACTCATTCATGATCAAAGTCCTACAGAAAATTGGAACACATGGCCTCTACCCCAATCTGATCTATGACAATCCAACAGCCAACATAATTTTATTTATTTATTTATTTATTTATTTATTTATTTTTTTTAATTTTTTTTTTTTTTTTTGTCTTTTTGAGACAGGGTCTCGCTATGCAGTTGAGGCTGGTCCTGCGCTCACTTTTGTAGCCCAGGCTGGTCTCAAACTCACACCAATCCTCCTGCCTCAGCCTCCCAAGTGCTGGGATTACCGGCGTGAGCCACCACGCCCGGCTAGCCAACATAATTTTAAATGGTGAAAAATTGAAACATTTTACTCTCAAATCAGTTATAAGAAAAAGGATTTCCTTTATCACCACTCTTATTCAATATAGCTATGGAGTCATTAGCTAGAACCATTAAACAAGAGAGAGAAATAAAAGGAATAATACTAGATAAGGAAGAAGTTAAACAATCATTATTCACAGATGACATGATACTCTACTTGAAAGACCTCAAACTTCCACCAAGATGTACATAGAATTAATAAACAAATTCAGTAGTATAGTAGGTTACAAAGGCAGCCCTCAAAACTCAGTAACATTCCTCTATATAGATAACAAAATCATTGAGAAAGTAATTAGAGAAACAATAGCCTTCACAATAGTATCCTCCAAAAATGAAACACCTAGGAATTAATCTATCTGGAGAAGTACAAGATGTATACAATAAAACTTTAATTATTTTTATTTTTAATTACTTTTAATAAGAAATTACATTGTGACAGTTTAAAAACGTTAGTAGAGCATTCACAATAATTGATACGATACATATTGTCTTCGTTGTAGTTATACAGGGCACAAGGTGTAGACATGATAAATTTTCTAGTGGTTATTAGTACAATAGACTTCTTCTCTTTGCTCTAAGAGAAGGTAGCTGTATACATAGTCAAATGTTCCATAATTGCAGTGGGTTACTGGCAAACCTGGCAATGTTGGAAGATGCTGATTTGAGTCTTTTACAGCTCAGCATACTAAACTACCCTTAAATTTTATACGTAATGTTTAAGCTTTTCTTCTGGGTGGTCAAGGGCAAGTTAAAGCAAGACCTGTATAACAAAACATGCATATTTTGTACTTCTCAAGATCAGTCAAATCCACTCAGGATTTTCTTTGGAACCACGTACAGTGCTTTGTTGAGCTGTTGTCAGTGTCATCCATCTGGATGAGTCGTGGCCATAGCTTGATGAGTTTGCTTTCTGTGAAAGCCCGAGAGAATGTTTTCTCTCCCGGTGAATCTCCTTAGGCACACTATTTACCTTCAATCCCTTTTCTCTGTGGTCCCTTAATCTCCTTGAACAGAAAATTTGGGTAACCACTGAGTTATAGGATATTACAACACAGGTTTTGTTCTGTCCTGAGTCCTCGCTGACCTTGAAAGGCTAGGGCCAAAATATTGGCTATTCTTATAGCCCTTTTTATTTCTCTAATTTTTGGTCTGTAAACTTATATTCTTAGGCCTCCAGAAGAAAAGTTTAGTGATACTGTTTCTCTAAAATGTGGGTCCTTGAGTTTACTATCACTATCTTTCTGGATATCAAATATCTTAGATCAAAGAGGATTTCAGAAGATGCAAAGAATATTCCTTGCTCCTGGATAGGAAGCCAACATTGTGAAATGGCCATAGCCCCAAAATTGTAACACAGATTTAATGCAATCCAGCAATCCATATCAAAATACTGTCAACGTATTTCACAGATCTAGAGAAAAATTTCTAAAATTCTTAAAATCTTTCCTAAATTTTGAACTTGCCGATACCTAGAATAGCAAAAGCAATATTGGCAACAAAGGCAAGGCAGGAAGCATTACAATCACTCATTTGAAATTATACCACAAAGCTACTGTAATAAAATCAGCATAGTACTGGCAGAAAAAAACAGACCTGAGGATGAATGAAACAGATTAGAAGATGCAGATGTAACTACAAACACACTCAGACCTATTATCTTCGAGAAAAGGGCCAAATATGCTCACTGGAAGAAAAACAGCCTTTTTAACAAATGGTGCTGGAAAAACTGGCTCTCCACATGCTAAAAAGTAAAACTAGACCCAAATCTATTGCCATGGACTAAACTAAAACCAAAATGGATTAAAAATATAAACATTAAAACAGAAATTCTAGCCGGGCGTGGTGGCTCACGGCTGTAATCCCAGCACTCGGGAGGCTGAGGCAGGAGGACTGGTGCGAGTTCGAGACCAGCCTAGGCTACAAAAGTGAGCTCAAGGCCAGCCTCAACTGCATAGCGAGACCCTGTCTCAAAAAAGACAAAAAAAAAAAAAAAAACCCAGAAATTCTAAATCTTCTGGAGCAGAGGGCTGGCTAGATAGATCAGCAGACTATACCTCCCGCTTAGGCAGAGTGCAGTGCCTGGGGTTCAGGTCCCAGCATTGCATGCCAGCCCTAACCTCAAGGAGTGCTGAGAAGTTGGTTGAGACTAGGCGTGTGGTGTGCACCTGTATTCCCAGCACTTGGAATGCTGAAAACAGGATTATTATGAGTCCAATTTATGTAATGAGGCCCAATAAGCCTTGTAGACCCTGTATCAGAAACATTAAGAAATTATATTAAATAAATAAATCTCTTGGAACAGAAAATTCATGAAAATATTGAAAAAACAGGATTAAGAAAACATTTCATGAACAAACATCAAGCTGCATGGGAAATACTTCAAATTAAACAACTGGGACCTCCTCTTGTTGAGAAGTTTCTGCACATCAAAAGAAATCCCCAACAGAGTAAAACACAAGCTACAAATTTGTAAAACTTAACCAATAATTGCTCAGTAAAAGGTCTTCTATCTAGAATATATAAACAACTAAAACATAGGGCATCAAAGTTTAAAGACTTGATCCAAAATGAGCATCTGAAATGAACACATACTTCACAGAGAAAGAAATACAAGAGGCAAATAAATACCTGAAAAATGTTCCACATCACTGGCCACTCAAGAAATGCAAATTAAATCAACAATGAGATACTGTCTCACTTTAGAAAGAATGGCTATCATAAAGAAATCAACTAATAACAAATACTGGAGAGGCTGCTGGACGAAAAGAAAACATTCTCCACTGCTTGTGGGAATATACCCTGGTACAGCCAGGATGGTAATCAGTGTGCAGACTCCTCAAAAACCTAGAACTTGAAATCTCATTCAACCCCACTATACACTTGTGGGTATTTTTCCAAAGAACTGAAAATATATCAAGAGTGACATATGTGCAACCACATTTGTAGCAGCACGGTTTGTTATAGCCAAATATTGGAAACAACCAAATCACCAACTGGCCAAAGGATGGGTGAAAAAGATGTGATATTTTTATACAATGAAGATTACTCAGCTGTAAAGAATAACAAACTCAAAGCCTTCTTAGGTAAGTGAATGCAACTAGAGGCTACACTATAAGCAAAATAAATCAGACCCATATGTATAAATATTGTATTGTCTCCCTATACTACAAATTTCCATCAGTTTTTTTTAAATAGCAGTTAATGTGCTTAATTTTCATCTTGACCAACTCTGTATGCTGATATCTGTGATCTAAACAACTACATTGAGAACACCAATGTGTAATTAAAATCCATGCTTTAATACTTGCCATCTTGGTATTCTGAATGTGTACCATTTCTAATGTCATATCAATCAGCACTATATTCTCTTTATAATAATTTTTAAAAGGTAAAAACAAAAGATACAATAACAAAAATTTAATATTTTTGAAAGCAAGCAGTAATAATTATGTGTACAATCTTACAATCTTACATTCTTTCTGGAGCTGGAAAATTCATGTTGTTTAATTTGCAACTCAAATGACTAATGGTGTTGAAATTTTTTGTATATTTATTTGTCATGTGTATTTCTTCATTTGAGAAATATATTATTCATCTCAGATGTCCTTTTTAGACTGGTCTTTAAAATAGGGATTATGACATTTTACAATTTTTTAATATATTCTAAATAGAAGTCCTCTGTCTGAGGGACAACCAGCTATAAATTTTACAACTATGTAGGACATATATATATATATATATATATATATATATATATTTTTTTTTTTTTTTTTTTTTTCAGAACTGGGGATTGAACTCAGGCCTATGTAACTTGTACTTCTTTGCTAGACTGATTCTTAAACATTTCGTCTTTTGATGCTTTTTAAAGGATTTTTTAAAACTAATTTCTCTTCCTGTGAATTTGTTCTTTATCTAAAAGAATGCTATTTATTGCTAAGTGTTTTACCTAGCATTCAGCTACACTATTGAATTTGGTCATTTACAAGTTTTTGTAGAATTTGGCATCTTTTATGTAGAGTATCATGGCTTTGGTGAAAAATTATACTTTAACTTCTTGCTATCCTATCCTCATTATTTTATTTCTGTTTCTTGTCTAATGGCTCTGGTTAATGTTTTCAGAACTACATTCAATAGGAGAGGTGACAGTGAATGTTCTTGAGAACAGGAGGTCTAGAAGAGTTAGAGGTTAAGGAAAAGAGTTACAGGCATGTTTATCTGACACAGCAGCCATGACCAATCAGCAAAGTAGAACTGTAAGGGAGCTACTCATGAGGGCATGAATAATAAGCTTTCTTCTGTTTTCTATAATCCTTCCTTTTGGTCTGTGCCCAGGCATCTGTGTTGGGCTTGGACCTACCATTTGGGCAACAAAACTAGCAATTAAATTAGGTGATGAAAAATCAAGGATGCACTGTAGAATGCTGGGCCTGTCTGGAAGTATTCTCCTCCTCCTCCTCCTCCTCCTCGTCCTCCTCGTCCTCCTCCCCCTTCTTCTTCTTCTTCTTCTTCTTCTTCTTCTTCTTCTTCTTCTTCTTCTTCTTCTTCTTCTTCTTCTTCTTCTTCTTCTTCTCCTCTTCCTCCTCCTCCTCCTCCCTCCTCCTCCTCCTCCTCCTCCTCCTCCTTCTTCTTCTTCTGCCTCTCCTGACTGATGGGCCTTTCCGATGTAAAGGAGGTAAAAACTTACATTACTTCATCTACCCACTGCAATGACATTCTCATCCAAATATATTCCAATGGAAGCACCCAGAATGTTTCACTAAATATCTGGGTCCTCTTGCCCAGTAAAATACAGATAAAATTAGTGATCATATCACTATTTTCAAAAAATGATTGTCTAAGGCTTAATTATGTCTTGGAAAGAGCTGCTGATAACTTTTATTAACTCAAGTTAGGGAACTTATGAGTTTAGTTTTTCATTTTCATAGCTATGTATATAGCATTTTTCTGGTATTTTTCTTATAAATGAAACAAATGAAAAAGCAAACCAAAATAAAACATAGATATTCCAGGAGCCTCAGTGACAGAGGCCAATTTTGCCTCAAAAAGACATTTGATAATATCTGGAGATATTTTTGGATTTCACACCTGTAGCTTAATGGGACTGGCATCTACTGAGCATAATCAAGGCATATTCTTAAACGTTCTTCAGTGCTCAGGGAAGCTCCATACAGGAAGAATTATCCAGCCAAAATATCAACATCACCATTGTTGCAAAACCCTGAACTATGATCTAGAGGGAGATTTGTTAATGAACTTCAATTTCAAACTGATTAGATATTTGCTTTTTGTTTGTTGAATGAAGACAGAAGTTAATTCAGTGAATGCTTCCAGGGACCAAAAATTAAGAAAAAAAATAGTAAGAGATGGAAATTTTCAGCAAGGAAAATCCTGAAAAGATCCTTCATGTTTTAGAAGTCATTTTCCTTTTCTGCTTGGCTAATTGTTTTGCAAGCTGATTTTCCAGGTTTTCTCCAATTTTCTAAATATGAAGATATGAAGATTATATCAACTTATAAGAAGTACTTTTCTTTCTTTCATATTAGTGCATTAGAAGAGAATAATTTACACAAATTATCATATATACAATAATACACACACACACACACACACACACACACACATATATATATATATATATATATATATATATAGTAACGATCCATCATCTTTCAAGTGCTGCTTGAATATCAAGCATCCTCTATATAGGATGTGTAAAACTAATTTCCAAATGATTTCAGAGCCAGGTGTGGTGGCTCACGCCTGTAATCCTAGCACTTGGGAGGCTGAGGCAGGAGGATCGGTGCAAGTTCGAGACCAGCCTGGGCTACAAAAGTGAGCCCAAGGCCAGCCTGAACTGCATAGGGAGACCCTGTCTCAAAAAGGCAAAAAAATGATTTCAGAATTAACTATTGGAATGATGGTCAAGACAAAGTATGAAATGCTCTGTCTGGTGGTGTTGGTGTTGAAGAGTCTGTGCTGCAGAGATTCCCCCGCAGGTGCCTTCCTTTCTGCATGCCAGTACCACCATAACCAGCACCACCACCACAGTCACCACACAGAGCACACACTGAGAATAGTTCTTACACTGTGAAAGTGTTTTTTAATTAATAAAAATAAAAAGAATGTTAGTTTGCATAGTTCCATAGTTAACTTCTTGTCACCAGACAAAACACTGAACATTCACAATGGAAAAGAGATTTACTTTGGTTCATACATTGTAAAAGTTTCAGTCTGTGGCTGGTTCCAATACAGCTTAGCAGGACAGAAGGCCATAGTCGAGGAGAAACAGTCCTTGGCATAGTAGGCAGGAAGTAGCAGCCAGTAGAGGAATAGAAAGGCTTCACCTCTCAACAGTATATCCAACTAGAGGACTAACCCAGTATCACACACACATGATGTAGTCACTTCATAAAATCCTCACCTATGAGCACAAGTAGACTTTGGAGAACATCTAGATAAAACATAGCATATAGAAAACGTTCTAATTTTGGTTTGATATTTTTGAACATTTTCATTTTGGCAATGCAAATCAGCAAGCTTTTTCTTCTAATGCAAGGAGTTAGCTCATTAAAAAGCTGGTCAATTTATGTTGCATGGTACAAATATTATTTTCTCTTGTCAGTTTGGAGGCTCTAAAGCGCTAACTTAATAAATTATAATGAAAGTTATAATTTTAAAAGTTTATTTATGCTAATAAAGGGTTTCTACTTTATCTTTCATTTAAATGTAGAGGTTTTGAACTTATGTTTTGATGAAATAGTGCCATTTATTTCAAATGTTTGTATAGAAATGTCTATGTTGTAGATTTCTATTCTTGGAACTGAAAGTACAGATAGTCAAGTCATAAAAATAGCAAAGCATTTATTTGAGGAAGTGCAGTAATTGATCATTAAAAGATACAGTTGTAATTATGGCTTTTCCAAGAAAAGAGAACATCAGGATTTTATAATGGGACCATTTTATTCTAATATGTAACAGGCTTCATTTTCACAAATTCTATTTTATCATACATATGGATTATTTCATTCTAGGTTATTTTATTTTTTCTATATGGGATGATAGATTTTCTTTCATCTATAAAAGAAATTAGATAGTATCCAGATAAATTTAATGTACTCTTTATAGAATGTTACTAGTTATGCAGAGAAGCACATAAAGTAACTGAAAATTCTTTCTTTCTTTCTTTTAAAAATTGATTGATTGATTGACTGATTGATTGATGTTATGGCCAGCTCAGCCTGCCCTGGGGGTTGGGCTGGCACAGTTTGTGGTGCCAGGGATCGAACCATAGTCCCTGTGGTTGCCTAAGCTGGCAATTTGGACCGCTGAGCTATCTCACCAGCCCGAAAATTCTTTTTTTAAAGGAGACATTTTGATTACTACAAGTAGTGACACCCTATAGACCCTGTATCAAATATAGAAAAACAAATAATAAAATAAAGGAAACATTTTGTTACGATCAAATTATTGCCTACAGTGAACTGGTCGTAGTTATAAGAGGGAAAAATAATAATCTGTTTTTCAATCACAAATACCAAGTTTATGTCTAGACAAAACATTAACTTTATAAAGTATTTCTCATCATCTTGATGAGATGTTTTGTTATTCTTCCATTCCTATTTGATATCAATGAATTAATTTTATTTCAGTAATTAATTGCTTCATTTGATTAAAATATTGTCCCAATATTCCTCATTTTTCTTTCATTAAAATTAGTTTTAACTTTCTGCTTATGTTTTAATTATAATATTTAAGTTTTGTTACTCAATGTGTCAAATTATTTTATCCTTTGATACTCATTTTTAAGATAATCAAAGAACTGTTTCTTCCTTTCCTGTTCCCATTTATTTGGTTATCTTCGTTATTTCTGTTTTATTAAATTATTATGTCTGTGTTTCTTCATTTGTTTTTTGTTTTTTGTTACATGATAATCTTCAAAACTTAATTGGCTAGAAAAATAAATGTTTATCACTTTATAGTGAGTCTGAGGATCAAGATTTCACATTATTTAACTGTGTCATCCAAGCTACTGTGTCTTATTAGTTTGTAATCAACTATTGGCCAGAGGAGCAGGTATCTTCCTGCTACACTGGGTGTGAAAAGTCTTTCTATGAATGTCTGACTTCCTTCCTAGTGATGGAAATAGGTTCCAGATATTTATCGTTCAGGCTTTTTTCTATGGAAATTTGTTATTGATCATGTGATGTGACAGCTGGAATTCCCAGAGTGATCTACTACAAAGAGAGAAGCTGCAGTGTCTTATAAAAACTCATCTTGGAATCACATATCATTATTTCTATTTATTTAGGTTTGGTAGAATCAAGTTGCTGTCTCTATCCTACACTAGAGGAAAAGTACAAGACAGCACCCTTCAGAAAAGCAGTTTCAGATAATTTTTAGACATATTTGGAAAAATTCCCATTTAATTTTCTGTCCACAAAGCATTCCTCTCATTTGCATGACACAACTTTCTCTCCCAGAGCTCTAAATTGGTTTTATGATATGATAATGTGACCATGAAGTTCAGAATCTTGTTCCTTTAAAGTAGATTCAGGCACATTTTTGTGTCCGGTATAATATTATTATCATAGTTACTCAAACATAGATTCTCTAGATCTAAAAATCTATGATGTAACGAATCAAGTTATCTTTCATCTTACATGCCAATCATACAATAGCAGGATAGAAAAAAAGTTAACATGTAAACAATTAAAAAGGGACAGGATGTTAGAGAGGTAATGAGTTATCTTTAGAAAGTATAAAAATCTATCTGGAAAAAATTTGGAAATTTTCTTATCAGAAACTAGTGTTCAATTCAGTATGATTTCTAGAAATAATTCTCCATGACTCATAGCTATATCTTCTGGGCTAATGACTGCACTCCTTGAACTATCTTCTTTTTCTAAAAATGGAATGTTTGAAGTTGTGTAGTTTCTTATTCAGTTTCATACTAGAATTTTGAAATTCACAAATTTCTTTCATTACATATCATTTATGTTGCTTTTAATCCAGGCTACAAGTGTTCCTGAAAATGTGATTTTGTTAAAAATCTATAGGGTTTCCTTTCGAATATTAGTAGGATTCCACTCTATCAGATAACTGCCATCCCCACAAACCTTAGGATGGGTCTTCTCCCTCTCTCTAAATCTTCTATCCGTACTAGAAAAGTAGTACTTAAATCTCTTAGAATTGCCATTATTGGGAGATGTACCTCAGAGCAGCATGTCCTTAAGCTCTTTACAGAGCCTCTGTCCGACTGAATGGTGACATAGAAACACCCTTGGTAGCACTCTGGTCTTAGAAAGTATCTTCAAAAAACATTTAAGCTGTACCAGTTCTTTATCTATGGAGCAAATTTTCTAAGTTTTCCCTGGGTTTCATCATTGTCTGTGACCATGCACTAAAACATGAAATCTTCCAATGTACAGGCCCTGGCTGAATTTAAAATGTCTTAATAAGTAATTTCTTTCCACTTTATTATGAAAAGTGAGAAAAACCCAGATGGCAGTTTTCACACTATGGTTGGGGATCCTCTGTGCTAGTGTACATAGTTCATTAGCAATATTTCTGTGAATACAGTAAAACCTTGGCTCACAACTTAATTTGTTCTCTGATTCTGGAAAGGACAACTACATCTGCATTTGCGTAAGAAAAATGGCTTTAGTTATGTTTGTCACTTGAGGAAGAGTTTTCAAAACAGAGAAACCAAAACCTCCCACACGTTTCACCAGCTATTTGTGTTTGTGGACAAAATTGCTTTCAAACAAAACATTCAAGAGCAGAAGTATTATTGTATTAAGTACATGTCTATTTATTTATTTATTTATTTATTTATTTATTTATTTATTTATTTATTATTTTCGTACCAAGGATTGCACTCAGGACCCTGAACTTACCAGGCAGACACTAACTTATCTCCCCAGACTACATGTAGACATTTCTTTCTTTTTAAAATGAATTTAATGTTAGGTACAAACTCATGCAAGCAACCGGACCACACATTCTGAAGTGAGTAGATTTATTGGGCCACCGAGCAGGCTGGCTGTTTATCAGACCAAGACAGCAGTGAATAAAGGGGGGACTGGAGAACTTATAGAATTTTTCTGGGGAGGGTGATTGTGGGCTGGAACAGCCAGGTGGACATTATTTATCTTCCTTGTAGTTTAATTTTGTTTATATCAGATGAGAGTGAGCTGAGACCAACATGGTTAAAGGGGATGCGAGCCAAGACCAGACTATAATATGGGTCAGGATTGGGACTGGGGTTGTTGTAGCTTACCTAGGAAACCAAGGGAGGAAATTTTGGGGCAAGGTGCCCAGGAAACTTGAGTCATGACTTATCATTTGGTACAAGGTCTCACTACACAGCTCAGATTCACAGTGATCCTCCTGTTTTCAGTCTCCCCAACACTGGAGTTACAAATGTGAGCTGCCATGCCTACTCTTGGTGGCTGACTCAGCACTCTGGAGGGTGAGGTTGGCACAGTATGTGGTGGCAGGGATCAAACCCAGATCCCATGCTTGCCTAAGCATGTGCTTAGTCCACTGAGCCATTGCTCCAGCCCTCCATGTAGATATTTCTAAATGTGGATCACAATAATTGCTTCTTTCTTTTGAAATATATACCAAAGATTTTCCTTCGTGCAATTTTAAATACTTCATTTCTCCTTAGGTCTCATCTGCAGTCTCTTAAAAACTTAGACTTATACTGAAAATTTGAGATACATTAGCTTTTCATAATTATTCTCTTCCAAGTCCCAATAGATATTTACACTGCCACAACCACATTCTTATTTGCTTACTCTTGCAGCATTCTACTTACAGCGACTGAGCAAAGAAGGTAGTATGAGGCTGTTACGGTTTGTTTCTAGTTGTCCTTCCAAAACCTGATGCCTACATTGGGGCAGGCTGCTGGAATTTGTGATTAATTCATGACCCAATTCTGCGATTATGGGCATGAGTGCTACACTTGCTCTCAGCTGAGTAATCTGGATACCATGTAAGGAGAGAGAGACGTTTCCTAGCTGTTGTGGCCATTGCTCCTCCCTTTGCTCTTTGCTGTTTTCTGCCACCATGAACACATGCCCTCTTCCATGTGTCAGTCTGTCTTGGAGCAAGCTGAGTATGGACTGAAACCTCCACTAACTGTGAGCTAAATAAACTTTTCCTTGTTAATTTTTTGGATGCTGATTATTTTGTCCCAGCCATGAAAGAAAAGTAACTGAGACAGAATTTGGTACTGAGAAGTGGGTCATTGCTGTGGCTATACTTCACCATGTCATTCTAGAGCCTTTGGGAATGGTATATGAGAAAAGATAGGAAAGATTTGGAGATGTCACCCAAAAGAGAAGTGTTGGAATGCCTTTGGTTGTCCTAGTCAGAGTTCAGAGTATCAGAATGCTGATTGAAATCCTACCTGTAAAGAGCAGGCTGGGGAGGATTCTGCTGGGAAGAAGACTGCATTGGTTGTTGGACTCCAGATGATGTGTGTTATGGCTGTGTTCTCTCTTGCACAGCAGCTGCCCTCATACTGTAAGTGTACTTCTTTTCCTACACAGTCCAAGCTTGCTCTATAGAGCAATTTATGTCCAATGTTTATTTTTATATGTTTAGTAAAAAATTGCTACTATTTGTCCATGTTTTGACTAAATTTTGCTCAAGATAGAAACTATCCAGATACCACATGTAGGAGGAGACTTTAGTACCCTAAAACTCAGGAGCACTATGAAAACTAAATTTATTATTTATTGATGTAGAACAAATTACCCCAAAGATAGCAGCTAAAATAGGCTTATCTCATGAAGATTCTGAAGTCCAGGAGTTGTCAACATACTGGCGGCAGGTGTAGTTATCTGAAAGCTTGACTATAAGTAGAGGTTTTGTGTTACATGGCTATTAGCAGGATAACTTGGTTCTTTGCTGACAACCACAGAACACTAGTAACTTACCACATGCACTTATCCACAGACCTGCATGAGTTTCCTAATGACAGGAAAGTTGGCATTCTACAGAGCAAATATTGTTGATTTTTTTTTGTGCCTCCAATGTTCATATATTGAAATTCTAATCCTCAATTTCAATGTGATGTAATTCGAAAATTGGGGTTTTGTGAACCAATTAGGTTATGAGGCTGAAACTTTCATGAATGGGATTATTGCCCTTGTAAAAAGAGCTGCAATTTTCTCTCTGAAAGCCGAAGATGCAGTGATAAGTTGGCAGTCATCAGTATGGAGGATAGGCTTCATCACAAACAGATCTTGATATCCTTAACATTTAAGAACCAGGACAAATAAACTTCTGTTGTTATGGACCATTCATGGTCTATATGTTACGTTACTTTGCTATAGAGACAACTAATACAGTGATTAATTGATCATAAGATGGGGAGAGTGAGAGAATGAGAACAGGAGCGAGAAAGAGAGAGAGACAGAGAGACACACACAGAGACAAAGATAGAGACAGAGACAGAGAGAGACAGAGAGAGAGACAGAGACAGAGACAGAGAGAGAGACAGAGGGGAAGACAGAGGGGGAAGAAAGAGAGAAACAGGGGCATAGGAGACAGGGGGGAAAGAGAGTGGCAGAGAGAGATGTTTTATTAAATTGACAGTTTTAAAAACTACACACTATCACTTCTACTTTTTACTTTGTCACCCTTAAATAAGCTCTTAAGTGGACACTTTTTTTTTTTTTTTTTGGCCTTTTGAGACAGGGTCTCGCTATGCAACTCTGGGTGGCTTTGAGCTCATTTTTGCAGCCCAGGCTGGTCTCAAGCTCACATTGATCCTCCTGCCTCAACCTCCCAAGTGCTAGGATTGTAGGTTTGCATCACTATGCCTGGTTGGCTGTGGACATGTTTAAAACCACCAGCCTCAAGTTTGTTTTAGTCTTGGATCTGAAGTTAATTAAATTTGTCACTCACTATCAATCCTTTCAGTAAAGATTCTCTAATCATTATTAGGTGGATGCAGATTTTCTCTACTAAGCTCTTTAAGACTCCTGGGCAAAATATTTCCTGAAGCTTTACATTTTGCAAATTCCTTTGTTGCTGAAGGTTAAGTGAACTACATAAAAATTCATGTTCATATTCATCGCTATGAATATCTTGCAGAAATTACTTAACTGTCTTGGAGTTTAATGTGTGTGCATAGGAGATTACGACAATCCTATTTTTCTTTCCTTTGTAAGTAACTTCAGTTTTCAGGTTTCCCTTTTCTTTTTGCCCAAACACCAAAAATATTTTTTCTTTATATTTAGAGTTGAATAATTCTTTCAACTTATGCTTCAAATTAACATCCTTGTTTCTTACCAGAGATGCAATATTTGTTTGCAATGTATATCCCAGTCTTTTTATCTCTCAAATTGTTACCATTTGAAAATATTTTGTTTTTAAAATAATTTTATTACTTTTGATAAGAAATAATGAGAGTTTCAAAACATGTTAGTAAGATAGTCTCAATAATTAATATAGTGCATGTTGTTGTCTTCATAGTAGTTGTTCAGAGTAAAAGATGAAGACATGATAAGTTTTCTAAACACGAGTGATATAAATATTTCTTCTTGAGCTAAGAGAAAGTAGTTATATGAGTAGTCCAATATTCCATAATAGTGAGTTATCAGCAGAACTGGCATTGTTGGAAGCTGTTGACTTGAGCTTTTTACACCTCAGCATACTTATCTGGATTTACTTTTTATGCCTTGTGGTGTTAAAGTATGATTTTAGTTTATTTTATTTTACCTTGTCTTTTTGAGACAGGGTCTCACTGTGCAGTTCAGGCTCTTTTGTATGTCTTCTACTAGGCTCTGTGCACTGCTGTTGTGTAGGGACTTATTTGTCTTATGCTGCTCTCCAAAAGAAAATGGCAAGAATTTGGCTATCACAAATTGTGCTTCCATAAACATAGCTGCACAGATATAATTATGATGTGATGTTTTCAGTTCCTCTGGGAAAATTCCCAGGAGTGGGATAGTTGGATTGAATGGGATTTCCAGTCCTACCTTTTAAGGAGTTTCCACACTGATTTCCATAATGGTTGCACCAGAACATCTACTCATAAATAAATCAGTCAGACCTACATGTGTAAATATCTTTGAGTCACTCTAGTGTAACAACTCAAAAGAAGAAATAAACACACAGCTAAATGGAAATCAAGAACTTTAAGGATTAAACAACAAAGAGACAGCAAGCAGAAAATTTAGGAAGCATGGCAGGGGCATAATTATGCAATCATATACACAAGATGAATTAGATAATGGTCCTAAGAATCTCCAACAGGTTTTTGACATTGAAGATAGCCATGTGTAATACTAAAACCGTGCTTGGAAAGCCTGTCATTCTGTTCTTTTAGATGTGTGTTGCTTCTAATGTAATTTCAGTTGTTGCTATACTCTCTCTCTCAAGTAAATGGTTGTTTTACAAGAGAACAAAAAGGGATATTAAAAGGGACAAAGAGGCAAGATAAAATGTTGTGATTGACTGGCTACAATTTTGTATATGCTTAGATTTCTAAATTTCTGTGTAAAAATGTGCAACTGCTTTTATTACATTCTATAATGATTTATTAGAATATCAATGATGGAAAATGCTGATTCCAAGTTAAGTCTAAGATGTTTGATATTCAGAAAGACAGTGATATTAAACTCAAGGATCCACATTTTAGAGTAATAGTATCACTAAGCTTCTCTTCTGAAGGGTTAAGAACATAAGTTTACAGACAAAACATAAGAAAAAAACAAGGGCTACAAGGATAGCCAATATTTTCACCCTAGCCCTTCAAGGTCAGTGGGGACTCAGGACATAGGAGAACCTGTGCTGTAACACCATATAATTCAGTGGAGTTGCAAATTCCCTGTTCAAGAAGATTATGGGACCACAAAGGAAAGTGATCGATGATGTACAGTGTGCCTAAGGAGAGTCACCTAGAGAGAAAACATTCTCTCAGGCTTCCACAGAAAGCAAAATGGTCATGCAATCCCCATGACTCATCCAGATAGCTGACACTGACAGTAGTTCTACAAAGCACTGTACATAGTCTCAAGGAAAATCCTGAGGGGATTTGACTGTCCTTGGGAGAAATAAAAGTTACATGTTCTGTTATGCAGGTCTTGCTTTAACTTGCCCTTAACCACGGAGCAGAAAAGTTTAACCACAAGGCATAAAAAGTAAAGCTAAATTAGTACTTTGAGCTGTAAAAGATTTAAAGCAACAGTTTCCGACATTGCCAGTTCTGTCAATAACCCACTGCAATTATGGAATATTGGATTATGTATACAACTACTTTCTCTTAATTCAATGAAAAGAAATTTTTGTATTAATAATTATTAGAAAAATTATTATGTATGCATTCTGTGCTCTAAATATCTAGTACAAGGGCAATAATATGCATGATAGCAATTATTGGGAATGTACTACTAACATGTTTTGAAACTGTTGCATTGTTATTTCTTATTAAAAGTAATAAGAAATAAATAAAAAAGGTAATGGCATGAAGATTTAGAAAGTATAGATGAGGGACAAGAACTGAGGTCAGGTGTACATCTGTTTGCCTAATGGACAAGAAGACTGAACAACAGTAAATTATTTGTACTGCTACAAAATTAATATCATGAAAAACAAGGTTTTCTAGTGACTAATGATTGAAATTGTCCAGGAAGGATGCTTTTCTCAAGACTGAGATAGCTTAACTGCTTTAAACACTATGGCCTTGTCTTGCCCTCTAATGTGTGACCAATTCCTGTCTTCAGCTGATCCCAACACTCTGGTGCAAGAATCAGAATCATGTAACTCTCTGTACACATGAACTAGAAATTGTTGTGTTTCCTCTTGGCCACGCTGAGAATAGTGGCTGTTAAAGTTTGATATCTGGAAGTCTATTTATATGAAAGATTGTACATGGGATCTGTATTATGTAGAAAGTTGAGATCAAGGTAAGTGTAAGGCTTCAGAAATTAGAGGATATTGTATCTCCATTGCTTAGAACGTACAAAATGGCAGCCATATTTTCTTGATAATAACAAATATTGATAATATATGTGATAGCTCTTTAGCTTCATGATGTGCCTACAGTTTTCACCTCTGTTTTTATTAATGTCAAGCTTTTGAATATGATTATGGGACTAATATTACTTGCACAAGATATATATATATATATATATATATATATATATATATATATATATGGGTTAAAATAAGGGCTCTTTTCTAAATGTCACTATATAATGTATTCTGGCCTTAAACTCAGTCTGTAGGTCAGGCTGGAGTTTTACCCATGGCAATCCTCCTGCCTCAGCTTTCTGAGGGCTGAGACTACAGCTCACATCGCTGCCTCTCAGTGTTCCTTTCTCTCCTGTTGCTACCCTCAACCTCACAGATCATACCCATTTCACAAATCTGCTCTGCTCTCCTCTTCTGCTCTCCAACCCTCCTCCCTATGCACATTCACTTTAGTGCGTTAGTGCATTTCTTGTATGCATAGCTTTGTCTTGATATCTGCATCTCAGAGGAACCTAACTAATCCAAATTCTAATTAAATATATTATGTTAGATTGTTGAATCCCTCAGAGGAAAGGTTTTATTTGGAAATTGGTGCACAGAGAAGTTTCACTTTGAAGCTTTGTTAAGGCAGATAATGAAATTTCCAATGCAGAATTAGAAAGCATATACTCTAGTGTAGCATTTCTCAAATTGTTTACTGTAGACCAATGGATGCCATAAGGGAAATAAAAGTTTCTAAAACTAAATATACTTGGGAAATGTCATTTTTGTTATTGTGAATATGTATGGTGTACACTGCTACTTCTATAAATTTCTTTAGAAATGGAGCATTGTATCCAGCAATTTCCCCAAGTATGTGAACAGAAGTTCTTCCTTTTTAATGAATTATTTCTTGCCCACTTAGTGAAGAACATAATTAATTACAGTTCTTGAAATTTACCTCAAAACCTGAGATCGCAGGAAGAAAGTGCATCTTCAAAAAAATATTCTCTGATCTTGTGTCTGAAACATCAATTCACCTTATCTCCTGAAAGACTTTAATTAGGAAATTATCTTTATTTTGCAACTTGACTTTCTCCTTTTCTATTGGTCATTTATCATCAAAATTATTATAACTTTTACTTTTGAGGAAGACTCCACTATCTTTAGATTTTCCCTCACCGAAATTCATAAATGAAGCTTTACATTTTAAAAAGAATATTGTATTTCTTTTTTTATTTCATACAGGGTCTTATTACATAGCTTGGACTCATAGTGGGCCTCCTGTCTCAGGCTTCTCAGCCCTGGGATTAAAGGCCTGTATCATCATGCCCCATTTCAGTGCCAGGTTAGCAGCCACGGCCAACACTGTATATGGTACCAAAAATCAGTCCTAGATCCTTATACTTGTCAGGCAGACACTTAGACAGATGAGCTATCTCCCGAGCCCCAATCAAGATTCATTTTATTTTATTTTATTTCATTTTTTTAGTAAAGTTTCAGTAGTGACTTTCAGTTCCTGGGTTCAAGCCTTGCTGCTGCTGCAGCTTCCTAAATAACTGAGACTACAGTTCTATCCCATGTCTGGATCATAGATCAAGTTTGTGAAGATAACATTATTACCTAGACCCCAAGTTCACTTTGGTCACTCTGATAATGATATTGCACACAACATTACAATTTCCATCATCTCCTTTTTCTTCTGATGTCACGGGCAGCATTTATTTTTCCTGTGGACAGGTGGACCTCAGTTCATATCCTGTTCAACAACTTATTAACTGTTGATCTGGGCCATGTCAGTCTGCTCTAATCATATGCAGCCTGGAAAATATGTACTTCAATGGATTGTTTTGAGAATTGGTGAAAAAGCATGGAAAAAAGGAGCACAACTTTTTTTTTCTTTTAGTGCAGGAGGACATATTCCAAGACACCCTATAGATAACATAAACCATGGATTTCACTTAACCCCACGTATAGTATGTTTTCCCTCTATATGCATATAAAGTGTTATTTATTTATTTATTTATTTATTTATTTTTTCTTTTTGAGACAGGGTCTCGCTATGCAGTTGAGGCTGGCCTTGAGCTCACTTTTGTAGCCCAGGCTGGTCTCGAACTCTCACCGATCCTCCTGCCTCAGCCTCCCGGGTGCTGGGATTACAGGCGTGAGCCACCATGCCCAGCTATAAAGTAATTTATAATGCTATAATAATTACTGTGTTACAATAACACAGGAGAGGTTAACAGCACAGACTAATAAAAATAAGGAAAACATAACAATAAACCATTGCAAAAGTTATGCAAATGTGTTTGCTGTTTCATTCTTCAAATAAGTTACTGTAAAATACCTACCAGAGTTCATTTTCCATGTTTTATGCACTGCTACTCACTCCTTTGTGCTTTCCGCATGTGGGTTTTACTGTGTATCTTCCACAAAAGCTTGGACTCATTGCTATTTAAGACATGCATTGGATGGTGTCTCTTTCCTTCATCAGGTTTTGTAACTTGAATACAAGTGTGCCAGTAGCCTTTCATGTAATTTTTATATCTTTTCATCTAAACTCCTTCTTCAATCTGTGACCATACTTCAATTTTAGGTGTCGCTTTTTTAGGGGCTCTCTTGCTTATGTCTTCAATGTATTGTTGCAAGGCACTGTCAGGTATGGCGTGTTTCTTCTCTAGATCCTTCATCCATAGGTCTAATATAGGTCCTTCTATTATCTGTATCCTCATTACTTAGGTAGGCTTGGTCTATTCTAAGTTTCAGAAACTCATAGAGGTCCATGTCTTGCAGTCTGGGCACTGTGCCCCTACTGAGGTCTGGGTAGTTGCACCCTATTCACTTAATCACAGAAGCTACAAATTTGAGTTATTCTGCAGTCCTGCACCACCTAACATCTTATCACATATAAAATCATCCTCACACCAACCAATCACTGCATAGTAGTAATTCACTACTCATGTAGTTCCTAACTGGTCTTTCTCTGAGCATCTTACCTCTGTTATCTGTCCTTCAGAAGACCGGAATAGCTGACATCAAATTCAAATCCCATCGTACTAGTTGCTAGGTGCAGTCAAATCCGACCTTGTTTGCATATACAGGAAGCCTTCAGCAATCTTGTCTTTCCTCACTCATTGAACCAAATCTCCTTCATGTTTGTACTTTTATTTATGCAAGATCTTATCAATTCACGGATAATTAACCAAGACTACCTTTTTTTCCTTGTAAATCATGGATCTCAATGCCTAGGCCATTGACCATATGCTTCCATGGTATATCAGGAACCAGACTGCACAGCAGGTAATGGTTAGGCAAGTGAAGAAATCCTCATCTGTAGTTAGCTTGAGTTACCCCTCAGTTCCACATCCTATCAGATCAGCTGGAACATTAGATTCTCATAGAACCATGAATCCTGCTATGAAACATATTTGCAAGAGGTCTACGTTGCTTGTTACAAGAATCTAATGTCTGATGATCTGGGTGAAGAAGAGGCAGTAGTGCTACTGGTATGGCCTAGCTATAGATATTGATTAATATCAGCAGAAAGGATGGACTGGCAGGGCCCATAATAAATCAGTTTCTTGCACACTCACATAAAAAATCTGGCAGTGAGTGACAATTATGCGGCATATGGTGGCAGGCTTCAATTGTCCACCTGCCTCTACTAGTAGGCTTTAACTCAGAATCTGACACTTGTTTTAGTATACAGGCGACCTGATCATGACTTTACTTGTCACGTCTGCCTGCACCTCTTTTCCACTGTGTGCTTGTGTCTCGGTGACAGTTTAGTAAGCTACACGGTAGCCAGCAGTAAAACGAGTTAGAAATGAATGTCATTGGAGATCTTCTTTGAAAAAGGGGCGAAACTGAGTGATGACTGAATAGAAAACTCCAAACTGCCAACAAAATAAAGCTGTATTTTAATGAAATTACCAACATTGCTATTTAAATTATGAGCTCACTGTGACAGGTGATTCACATTCTCCAAGCCTGCTTTGCACAATACGGCGATTGGCCATCAAAGGAAGCCATGAAGCCTTCGAAACTGCTCATCACCTGGATACCAAGCAACCTGCATTAAAAGACTACACCTTGGGTTTTTCTTTTCAAAAGGAAGGAAATGTAGAAACAAAAAGCATGCCTAACTATTGAAGGCTACAACTTTGTCAAATATCTCTTCACTATGTCTTACCACATTGCCAAAGTTAGCTTCCACCTCTGGGAAAAAGTTGGATTGCCTGCTGCCACTATAAACATTTGTTTTGAATTTTTAGGAGAGCCTGTAGCTTAAAATATGGCACAAATTTATCTTTGATAAGCACCACAGCTGGATGAATTAATAAAATCATAAAGGCGATGGAAGGATAGTTTTAGATAGGATTAAAAACTCATAGCAGTATACAATCAGGTTCGCAAGCCTACTATTTTTTTTTTAATTTTTTTTTTTTATTTTCTGTATTTAAGGGAGAACCTACAGGGTTTATAGAGTCTCACTATGTACGCAGATCAGACTCACTGTGATTCTCCTGTTTTCAGCCTCCCAAGCACTGGGATTACAGATGCATGCCACCATGCCCAGTCTCTATAATCCTCTCGGTGTGCCCTGGGGGTGGGACTGGCAGGGCACACCGTGGATCAAGCCTGGGCTGCTGCACTCTGCCTAAGCAGGCACTTTAGTCCACTGAGCTATCAGGCTGGCCCTAACCCTACTGAGGTTGACAAGGCAAAAGTGTTTATTCTTATATATGTTTCAGGAGTATTTGCATAAAGATATGTTACATACATTTTTATTGTCAGCCAACACCACCACTGTGCAACTATTCAAGTCTTTGAATAATCACATGTCTGGAAAACTTAACTGTATCAATATATTCTATAAATAGATTCATTCCTGATTTCACTCATCAGGTCAAAGATACTGACTTTGAATGTGAGTGTACATACTGTGTGATGCATAGAGAAATGTTCGCTAACTGATAAACATCTTAACTGAGCAAAGTTTTACAGCTATTATTAAAATTGCCAACCACATTAAAGTCTGTGAACTTACTTCATGTCTATTCATTCAACTCTGGGAAGAGATGAATATAGAGCACATATATCTTTTCTTATATACAGACATGAGATGACTTTTTGAAAGTTGATCATTGGCATACATTTTTAGTTATGAGAGGCAATGAAGAAATTTCTTTAGGATAAACAATCACCCCTGGCAGTACACTTCAGTGACACAGAATGGGCTGCAAAATTTGATTATGCATGTGACAAATCCAATGTGCTCAGCAAACTCAATCTATCACTTCAAAGGAGAATGACAACTTATTTGAGTTGGCAGATTAATTGACTGCATTCAAAGCTATACTGGAAGTATTGGAGCAATGAGTGAATATTGGAATTTTTGATGTATTTCAAAAACTAGGAGAGATTTTTTTAAAGAACTGCTGAGGCCTTCACTCTGCCACCTCTCACACAATCACATGATTTCAAAAGAGATTGAGTGTTACCTCCTAGTCATAAAATATCTCCTCATTTGGAAGGGATTGAACTGTGACCCCATTTGGCATAAGTCAGATAAACTGACTTTGTGTTAGAGAGTATCTAGTATTTGAGAAAATGAATGACAGTTGCCTTAATAATCAAAAAAAAAATTTAAGACAACTTCCAATTTTTATTTATTTTACTTAAAATGAAGGTAGAATGTTATTTTTGTCACAAAAGCATTCAAGAATCTGTTTCCATTTCCAGTAGTCTATATTTGTGGAGCCACATTTGCTGCAGTGATAGCAAGCAAAGGAGATTACGGAGTAGAGTGAACATACGCAAGCCATCTCAGTGTCTCTGTTCCCTATAGCCCTCAGATGGGAGTGCATAGTTTTAGGGAAACAAACTACCACTGATTCTGCATTATTGTGAGTTGTATCATTTAATTATATATTACTAGCAATATCATACAGTGCAAACTAAATGTAATTCTCTTCAATCATCCTGAAAACACATCCATTTCTAGTAAACAGTAACCTCAAAAATCTGCAAATAACGTTTACATGTGCTTCATGGGAAACATGTACTGATCCTTCACAGGCCATATATGAATGCTACTCACTGCGAAGTCTTTTGCAGAAACCTGGATAAAAGCGATCATTGTTTCTTTTGCTTATCACTCAACCTTATCTCCGTTAGCACCATATGAGGGTGAAATGTAAACATTCTTGAAAGAAATTGAAAATGTCTCAAGTTCAGAGACATATGTGAATGCATATATTCTGAAACACGTGTTGAAAATCCATTTGATTACTTGGTGTCCGTGCATGAACACAAGAAGAAGTATATAGTGAGTTCTTAACATGGAAAATTATTGCACCCAAGAGATTACTGACGCTTGTAGGAATTTTCTCTCTATCATTAAGTGAAACATCTGAATGTGATAGAGAATTGCGTTTAGACAGCAGCCTTAATAACCTGTGGATGTTTTGTTATTATCAAAAATAACACTTTTAGGGGCCAGGGAGATAGCTCAGTGGAATAAATGCTTGCCTGGCAAGTACAAGGTCCTGAGTTCAATCCCTGGTACACAAAAAAAGAAAAAAATAGCACTTTCAGAATAGGATAATGACTGCTAATTCTGGTTTATGATTTTTTAGAACATATTATTTGATAAAGTGTTTATAAATATTTAATAATTTTTAAATGTTTTATATAATATATAATTGCCTAGTTAAAAGATCTTGGAATTTTGGATGTCTGCTTTTTAGGTAAAGTACTTGTTAAACCTCACTGAAATGATTACAAAAAGACAAATGCATCATGTATTTTACCTGTATAAATGTGAATATCAACAATTCAATTGGAACTATAAAATGGCTCTTATTTTTATCAGGCAGAAATACTAAGAAGGAAATGACTTGTCTAGCTGAAAATGATAAATATCTGACATTTAGTCTGGTAATCTTTGATGTTAATGAAATTGGAAAACTTAAGTGAATGATTAGAAAGATAAGCTCTAATATATTTGCTAAGTGAGCTTTATTCTGAACTTTAAAAAGTTATATTAATTTTAGTAAATTATTGAAATACTATGGTACTTTTGCATAAACTTGATTTTTTCATCAGTTAAACTTAAAATAAAGTGTATTAGATGTTGCTATGTGTTAGATGGTGGAGAGATATAAAAAAGAAAGGAAACAGGATGCCTCTTTTCCAGGAGCTCATGATCCAGTGTAGAAAATACAATTCTTTGCCAATGATCACAATCTACTGTTAAATAGTCAAAATGAGTGGTGAAAAATCAGCCAGCTGGTCAGATTGAGGCAAGAGCAGTGGAGGGATGAGCCTCAGGCAGACAACTCGCTCATCTGGGGCAATAAGGCCTCAGGATGTTTAAGGAGAAGAACTATTTATATTTGGGCTTATGTGAAGTCATGTCTCAAATTTAGCTTTAAGAAGAATTGTCTAAAATTCTATGTTTATCAATTTCTAGAAAAAATCAAATGCAGGAAAAGTACACAGTTTTGTGTGATAAATGGCCTCTGACAGTTCTCTGCTTGGCCCCAGGAGTCTCCATAATTATTGTTCAATTTCTATCTCTGTTCTATTTTTCAGTTCTCCGGGGGTTTTCTCCTTTTCCGTAAAGATGCTGCAAATGTCAGCTACAAACTGCAAAGGAAACTTTACATCTTTGTTGGATGCTTCCTTTCCTGTACCTTTTTCTGAGTAATCAAATGTGTTTCATCATTAGTTTATTCTTCCATTAAGATATATTTAGGTGCTTTTTGTCTTGAAACTAAGTATATTTCACACATACATGTCTTCCTTTCCTTTCCATGCACCACAGAGCATCACAGTTGTCAAATATGAGGAACAGATTCCTCTTTCATTGCGAAGTAGAGAACAGTAGAAAAGGCAGTGTCATCATCTTCTATGGTACTATTTTTCTAAGTAGCAACATAAAGCTACAAAATAGATGTTTCTGCCACAAAAAGCAAACAGGTTGTTATAAACACAAGAAAAGAGAACTCAGTACAAGAAATGGAAGTGGGAGCCTAAAAAAATGCTCTGAGGTTATAAGTAGGAAGCATATGATTTACTGTTAGGAAAACTAACAGGTGGTGACATAAATGAAGTGGTTTCTGATCTAAGTTTAATAATAAGGTTTATATTATGATTTAGGTCTTTTCATTTGTTATTTTGAAAAAAAAAACCCTCATCAATGTATGGCACTATAATTAAAACTGATGAGAAATTTGATTTTTTAAAATGCAATTCTGAGCCCTAACTTGTGCTTATCACTGGCTTTTTATCTCCAGTGCTGCTGATTGAAACTAGGGTCACCGTATGTAATAGACAAACATGCTGCCATTAAGCTATGTCTTCAGCCATGATTATATGCTTTTTTTGAAGATGTTATATGCAGAAACTATTTCTGCTTGTAGGCTTTTTAAAAAAAGTAAAAATAGATAAATCACAGCATTTATAAATCTGTTAGCCTTGTGAGTTATGTATATCATAATTAAATGACATTGGTAGCTACCTGTGACCTGGCAGATAAAGAAAGGCTGATTTCTGAGGTCTGTAGTGTTTGTGATTATTGACTAGTTGGTAGGACTGGAAAATCCATATAAGGACCACAGAATGATAAGCCGACAAAATTACAGCAGAAAATGAAATCATGCCTATCAGTTTAAAGAACCTGAGCAAAGATTTTAGTTATTTAGGGTAAATGGAGATTTCTGTATCAGACAGAAAGTGTCTAGAGTAGAAATGTTATCTATAAAACGAGTCTTGCAATGGTACATTGCATGAATTGTAAAGAGATTCACTAAAGAAACAAACACTAATTGTGGAAAATCCTTGCTCACTGGGTTCCAGGTCAAAGAACAGAAGAACGTTAATGACCATTACATGATCCATACCTCTACCTGAGAGTAGGCTCTGTTCTGTTCCATAGAGGGTGCAGTGATGATACTCTAAGAGGCTGGTAGCTACAAGGAGAAAGGAAAAAAAAATGGTTTATGGTGACAAAACTCATCAGGAGCAATAAAAGTTATGTCCCCAAGTAGTACCCATAGCACCAGCATGAAACATTTAATTTTACGTTTTTCTTTCTTGTTTTGAACACCACTGATGGGCCCTCCCCTGACAAAAATTTCTTTGAGTTTGGCTCAAAGAAAGAGCCAAACTGTACTGATAAGATAATTAAGAACAATGATGTTACATAACCATATTTTTTGGCCAACAGAGGCCATCCATTGACCAGAGTTCTCCATAGGAAAAGCTACAGTGGCTGTATAATTGTGATTATTTATCACAATTTATCACAATTTATCACAATTATCACAGATGTATCATTGTTTAGAAGATGCTTTAGGTTAACACAAGAAGAAGAATGATATGCCTGACTATTCTTGGATAATTTCTATATCTTGTCCAATTTCTCCTCTATTTGGCACCATCTTATTCTTGCAATCAGGTATAGTCTGTGAGAAGCAGATTGCCTCATCAAGGGATGATGCATGTTAGAACAAACATTTACATTAGTGTCAGTGAAGTTTATAGGCCCAGCCAAGAGACAGGGTAATTTATCCTCAAGTAACAAGTCATCCTACTTGCAGGGCTGCTCTCACCCTCTGGACACAAAGGAAGACCTCTATTGTTTTAGAAAATATGATTTATGTGAAATCATGTATGGAGGGTGTTATAGTTTGTATCTAGCTGTCCCCTCATCATAGAGATGTCAAGCACATGGCCAATGAGGTGCTGAACCATTAAACTGATAGCATGTGCCTACCCTGCCCCTCCTCCGCCTGGTGGCCTTTCTTGGAGGTATGGAGTGCATCATCCTGGACACAGCAGCGGAGTGTCTTGAGGTCTTGCTATATAATTCTGGATGTTTTAAGCTATGAAATTTCTAGTAACTGTGGGCTAAATAAACCTTTCCTTCCCTAAGCTTATGTGTCAGGTATTTGTACCAGCAATGACAGAAGAGTAACTGAATCAGAATTTGGTACCAGAGAAGTGTGGCCATGGCTGTGGTTAAACATGACCATGTGGATTACCAGCTTTTGGGAATTGCTTAGGAGATGTTGTGGTTTATGCCTACTTGTCCCCCAGAGCCTCATGTAGTCATTGGGCGGGGACTTCTAGAGTTTGAGACTTGATCCGTGATCCCTGGGATTATGGGATTTAGTACTGATGGGATTATGAGTCGAAGTACTTCTGGAATTATGGGTGTAGCCTAAGGCGGAGGCTAAGGTGGAGAGCCTGAATGTAATATAAAGAGAGACAGAGAGACAGACTTGGGCTGTTGCTGTTACTCTGCTGCCGTGTTTGGCTGGCTACCTCTGCCGCCATTTTGTTGCTGTTCCACCACCATGAACTGGATGCTCTCTGCTCTGTTCCTCTCAGCCTTGGGCCAGCTGAACATGGACCGAAACCTCCAGTAACTGTGAGCTAAATAAACCTTCCTTCCTTCATTTTGAGTGTTGGGTATTTGTCTCAGCAATGATTAAAAAGTAACTAAGAACATTTTTTCTACTCTCCTGTTCCTCCTGGGCAGTGGAGATATCTGTTCTATCTTTCCTTTGCAGGTTCAGAATCACAAAGGTGAGAGATTTTGCTTTGAAGAGAAAGCCACAGAGCCCCTTGTTCCAGAATGGAGGTACAGGGCATATTGGACTACAGAATGGCACCAACATAGAGAATTTGTTTCTCAGAATCAGCATCAAAGTGCTCAGAAATCCAGGCAATTGACCCCTATAATTAAGATAGAAGGAAGCCTGTCTACTGCTCCAGCTGGCAGCAGAACTTGGCATCAACCAATGTGGCATTGGTTTTAGGTGTATGAAAAATGCAGGAGTTCTGAGATTAAAGACGCTTCCACCTAAATTTCAGAAGGCCTGGGAAGCCAGGCAGTGTGCCCCTGAGAGGGCAGTGTGTAAAGCTGTGAATGAGAAGTCTACTCTGTGGAATCCCCAGAAGTTTGTTAAAGCTAAGAAGACGCATCATCTAAGGAAAACTGCAAGGAAGCAGCAAAGCCGGCCCAAGAAAGAAACTATGGGAGCTACCACCAAGACTGCCATAGGGATGGAGCCACATGGAGCTCATGATAGCTTGCTTCGGATTTTCGACATGGAACTATAGGACTTAATGTTTACCCTGCTGGATTTTGGACTTGTTTTGACTCCAGTAGCCTCCTGGTATACATTTTGGAATGTCACCATTTATCTTGTGCCTTTGAATGTTGGATGTACTTTTCATTTGTACAGGGGCTCACAGTTGGATCTTGGACGAACCTTGGGACTGAATGCTGAAACTATTGGGAGTATTGCAACTCTTAGGGATGGACTAAAATGTCTTTTGCAGAAAAGAACATACATGACACTTTGGGAATTCAGGAGCAGAATGTTATAGTTTGTATCTAATTGTCCCCTCAAAGCCTCATGTAAATCATGGCGCTGTCAAGCACAGGACTTGAGGGGCAGGGCCAGAGGACCAGGGTGGGGATTCAGGGCAGGGCCAGTGAGGTGCAGAACCATTAAACTGACAGCATGTGCCTAACTTATACTACCCCGAACCCCACCTGGTGGCCTCTCTTGGAGGGATGAAGTGGATCATCCTGGACATGGCAGTGCAGTGTCTTGAGGTCTTGCTATGTAATTCAGGCTGATTTAAACTATGAAACCTCCAGTGACTATGAGATAAATAAAGCTTTCCTTCCCTAAGTTTGTGTGTTGGGTAACAGAGGGTTACAGATTATTTTGGTGAATATCATAGTGGAATCCTGTGTTTGTGGTGGATCACAACCGAGTTCAGTGGTAAGTTTTTGGTGAGGCTCAGGCAAGTATGAAGTGCCTTAGACCATCAGCCAAGAGTGGTCTTTAGAAAAGTCTGTATTTCATGAAGTTTCCCAAAAACTACTGAGGCAGGAGGATGACTTTGAGACCAACTGACCACTATAGAACTTACTACACTGAGTGCCCTTCATGAGAATGATTGTCAGAGAGGTATTAAGAGTCACACACTCTCGCCCCACTCCTGGAGTTGTATTTTACGTTTGTATCTGTGGCTCATTTTGAGTTGTGTCTAGATATTTTTGGCTATAAAGATCCTCCACTTGTTCCAATACTTATTATTGAAAAGGTGATTGATACATTGAGTTACATTTTACATGGATCCCAAATAGTATTTTTGTTGTTCCTTTTAGGATTTACCACTTTATTTCCTTGGCCTAATTTTCCAATCTCAGCAATACCATAAAATCTTCACCTCTGTAGCTTTATAGAAAGTCTTGAGACAGAATAAGGTTGATCCTCTTTCGCTTGGAGTGTTGTGTTTACTATTCATACTTTTTTAAAAAAATTTGTCCTTCCATATACATGTTAAAATTTATATTTTAGTATTCATCAAATAACTTCCTGAGATGGAAATTGTGTTGAATTTATATTGAAAACAGAAAAATATCATGCCAAGATCAAAACATTCAATTCATAAACTTAGGATATATTCCATTTAGTTAACCCATATTTGATTTTTTCATCAGAATTTTATGTTTACCTATAGACTATGCATATTTTTGTTATATTTATACCTAAGTACTTCAATTTTCAGTATAATAAAGTTAATATTTATTTTAAATATTAAATTCCAATTGTTCATTGTTGGTGTAAGAAGAACTTTGAGATATTTTGTTACTTTTTGTATAGAAATTTTATGCTCAGAGTGAAATTTATAGATAAGTACAGGACATTTCTTTCATTTTCTTTTTGTTTTTCTGAGACAGGGTCTCACTATAGAGTTCAGGTTAGACATGGCCTCATTAGTCTAGGATGGCCTGAAATTTGTGATGTCCCTCTTACCTTAGTCTTCCAAGTGTTGGAATTATGGACATGTGCTACCATACCTAGCTGGCACAGATATTATTTTATATAGTCTTTGGCCTAAACATTCCAGTTGTAAACATCCCCTACTAGGGTGTTGCATTCATTACAACTGCTGAACCTATATTGATGCATCATAGTCACGCAGGGTCCAAAATTTACCTTAGGCTTCTTATGAGATAATAGACATCGTGTGGTCTTGGGCAAATGCATAAAACATATATCCATCATAATAGGATCATTCATAATATTTTCACTGCCTTGTAAGTCCTCTTTGCACTACAGTTTCCTCCAGTCTCTCTCTCCTAATCCCTAAAAGACATCGATATTTGTGCTCCAGGTTTTCCTTTTCCAAAAGGTCACAAAGTTAGAATCCTCCAAGATTTAGTACATGCACTTCAGCTTTGTCTATCACCATTTCAAATGTATTTCTTTAGAGCACTGAATAATATTTCATTGTATAGAGAATGTTGATTAATGTACCGAAAAATATCTTGGTGTCTTTCAAGAGTTGATAAATATAGCTGTAGTGATTACATAAGTTTCTGTTTGGATAAAATTTCTAAAGTTTTTTTTTTTTTGACAGAATAGCAAGAAGTGTGTTTGATGGTTTGCATGTTGTAAGTATTAGTCTAGTTTTTTTTTTTTTTTTTTTTTTTTTTTTTTTTTTTTTTTTTTTTTTTTTTTTTTTTTTTTTTTTTTTTTTTTTTTTTTTTTTTTTTTTTTCCAGAACAGGAGATCAAACTCAGGAACTTGCACTTGCCAGGCAGGCACTTGTGCGCCTGAGCTATCTCCCCAAACCCTTAGTTTAGTTTTAAAAGAAACTGGACAACTGATGAGAGGGGACATCCTGGATCTTACTATTAGGTATAATGTTAGTTACCATGTGTCTTTACAGATATGTTTAACAAGTAGAGAAAATTCCATTCTATTCCTAATTTACTAATCTTTTTCTTTTATTTTGTCAAATGCTCTTTTCTGGGTCTACTGAAATTACCCAAAGGCTTCAGTTAAAACTTGATGCTCAGGGTAGTATCCCTGTGAGTTCATGGAAAAAGAACAAAGGCATTGGGCTGGAAGCCAGGAAATGTTTTCTTTTTAATTTTATTAATTTTAATAAGAAATAAATAATAATGACACAGCTTCAAAACATGTTAGTAGGACAGACTCAATGATTAATACAATGTATATTGCTGTCTTCATAGTAGTTATTCAGAGTACAAGATGCAGACATGATAATTTTTCTAAACACTATTGGTTCAAATATTTCTCATTGCACTAAGAAAAGAGTTGTGTGTATAGTCAATAGTCGAAAACAACAGTGGGTTATCAGCAGAACTGACAATATTGGAAGCAGTTGAATTGAGCCTTTTACAGCTCAGAGCTTGGCCTATTAATATGGCTTTGCTTTTTATACCTTGTGGTTAAACTTTTCTGCTGGATGGTTAAGACCAAGCTAAAGCATGACCTGTATAAATGTAACTTTTGTATCTTACAAGGTCAGTCGGGTTCCCTCAGGGTTTACTCTGAAACCATGTAGAGCATTAAGTGTAAGGCATTTGATATTCAGAAAGACAGTGATGTTAAGCCCTAGTACCTTTGTTATAGAGTAATAGTATCACTAAGCTTCTCTTTTGGAGAATACAACTTAGGTTTACAGACCAAAAATTTAGAAAAGAAGAAGGGCTACAAAGATAGACAATATTTTCACCCTAGCCCCACCTATTAGAGTGTAATTTACTCAAATTGATACAATCAATCAACTAACACATCTCAATTAAATCTCAGATTTTAGTTAGCTTTGCTTCATGGATTCATTTCAGATGTTTCTGAGCCTTTCCCAACCCACTGAAGTGAATCAGATAGTGTAGTGTGAGCTGAAGCTGGACAATTGCCCTTCATCCAGAGAAGTAAATCTCTGGTGGACATGCTCTTTGGAGGTCAGGCCTTCAAGCACCTGGAGATACTTCCATGCTTCAAAATGGTTATCTTTTACTTCTCTGTCCAAGCTAAGAGGGAGGTTTTCTCAACTATTCTCCTTGGTATCCTGGCAGGGTTCCTGCAGTTGAAGTCTTTGAAGCAAGAGTTCTCTTAAGTCCAGTCACAGTATGTTAGTATCTGTCTACATGTAAAATATGTGTGGCTCTTTACTTACCGGCATTATTGTTCAGAAAACCACTATAGCCACTGGGCAGCTATAGAGGGGATATTCACTGCTTTCTATGACTTAAGTGAAGGCCTTTATGTCTGACCGAGGAGTCTTCTATCTGTGGTCATTACAAACAAAATAGCAACAGACTAGGTTATGAAGGTACATTTTGAGACTCTTCATAGTTCTTCACAATACATATATTTTATCATTCCCTTGAAATGTACTCTCTATTAAACTAAGTTTTTATTAAGTATAACTAGCGTTTTCCAGTTTTCTCTGAAGGTAATATATTTTAAATTGCTAGGCATTTTGACCTTTTTTACAGTTGAAATTAAAAGAGTATTAAATTTACTGTGAGTTTATTAAAGACTTGATGTGAATAGATAAGCACTTGAGCTAGAGAGTCACAGTAATGCCTTATTAGTATTCAGAAGCTCGGGGGTAATATAGTGTCATAAATTACTTTGCCTCTTCTCTCTCCCTCTGTAGTCATCCAGGATATAGTAGATGATTCCAAGTCTATTTTGTGACTTTAAGGAGAGATTTATTTTATCCTGTATGACATTGTTCTCCCCAGTGAATTGTTCAATTTTCTTTTTTTATTTGTTTCAGAATCTCTTCCACAGTTCAAAATACATTTGTGTTTATTTTATTTAAGATAAAAATAAGTATTCAACATATGGAAGCATCTATCAATTCTATGTAGTCTGTTGACAAAAATTACTTTTTGAAGTTTACTGTTAATTCACAAGAATTAGAATAACTATGTGAATTAGAATAACTATGTGAAAGTTAAAGTTTTGGAGATAAAATGTTTTGTTCAATGTGGTATCCAGTTTTATTGTTATGATTTTCCTTCTGCAAACATTTTATTCGAATCTTATGGATAATATTAAGTAACAAAATTAATAAAATCAGAATATTTTCTTAAATCTTAATGAGCCTAAGTGAGTAGAAATGAAATCAGATTAATACCACACATATAGGGTTGGCCAGATAGCTCAGTGGAATACAGTAGCTGTTAGCAGGCACAGGGGCTGGGGCTCAATCCCCGACCTGCTCTGCCAGCTCTGTCCCTAGAACTCGCTGAAATGGCAAGTGAGACTGGGCTTGGTGGACATGCCTATAAACCCAGCTCTTGGAAGGGTATAAAAAAGGTGGATCACTATGAGTTCCATCTAGTAGTGAAGCCCTGAACACCCTGTAGACCTTTTCCTAAAATACACAAAACAAAAATTAACAAACAAAAAAAAAACATACTCACCTATTGTTGGAACTTGCCAGACACCCTGGAGAAAACTAAGGTACAAAAACAAAAAAACAAAGCAAAACAAAAACAAAAACAAAAAAACCCAAGCAAGTTGTTCAAGATCACACAGCTGGGAAATGGATAGAGGAATTCTGATGATAGATTTCCTATCCTTTTCCACTTTACTCTGCTTCCTCTTAATTCTATTTAATCTCCCCACAAAAAGCCACATAAATCCAAATATTTTTTTATCATTTCTTTACTGATAGTAACTATTTTTACATATACAGTTTGATACTATTAAATATATTACTAATTCTGTATAGGCATAATAGTCACTTGTCTGCATAATTCCTTTCATCTTGCAAAACTGAAATTCTGTATCCATTGAGCAATAACTTTCATTTCCCACTCCCTTTAACCTTTCATAATCAATAATCTACTTTTTGTCTCTGTGAGTTTCACTGCTATAAATATCCACATAAGTGAAATGATTGTATTAATCATTTTGTGGCTGGCATGGTTGATCTATTTTATTTACTATTTATTTATTTATTTATTGGTATTTCTAGGGAAGGGTTTACAACGTGTTCAAGGTCTCACTATTAGATTGGAGTGTTAGTGGTCTACCTGTTTACAGCCTCCCAAGAGCTGGGATTACAGGCAAGTACAACCATACCTAGTCTTATTTGTCATCTCAGCCCCCTCTGGGGCAGGCAGGCATGGCAGGCCTGGGGATTGAACCCCTGTCCTCTGTGCCTGCTTTCAGATGTTCTAATCTGCTGAGCTGTTTGTCCAGCCCTTGGTCGATTTATTATAATCTCCTCCAGCTTCAACTATATCACAGGATGTATCTGAATTTCCTTATTTTTAAGTCTAGGAAACTTTCTAGCATGTGTCTATATCTCATTTGCTTATTCATTTGCCTATCAACAGACACTTTAGGGGCTAATACCTGGTAGCTAGGGAATGATTCTACTATAAATATAGACCTATAGATGTCTCTTTAAAACCCTGTTTCATGTCCTTTGGATTATATTTAGAAACAGAATTTTTCTAACACGTGGTAATTCTGTTTAATTTTTTTCAAAACTTATAGAAATGCTCTTTTTTTCCAGATATACTTCATCTTTAGATTACG
Organism: Myocastor coypus; assembly: GCA_004027025.1. Lineage (NCBI taxonomy): Eukaryota > Metazoa > Chordata > Mammalia > Rodentia > Myocastoridae > Myocastor > Myocastor coypus. The sequence goes on from PVJA010000264.1 coordinate 106,447, forward strand.
AACCACAAAAAATTTATGTCTCCATTGATATTTGAATTTCTTTCCACTTCTTGAACATAAAAATTCAGTTATAATACTATTTAATATTCATAGTTATTAATTATATTATTTGTACCCTTATGATACAGTTGCAACTGATTAATTTTTCTTCCTAGTAAGGATCCTATCTGCCATATTTTACTTGGTATAGGATTTTTTATGTGATGCCAAACAACACTTTAATCTCTCAATTCTTTATTTTAGTCTACTGAGATAATAGTCTAGCCAAGAGTATGGACAATATTCACTAAATTTTGAACTTTCTCAAAGTTCTATCTATTGGGAGTTGGTACAGTTCCCACATGATGAGATTTTCAAATACTTTTGTTTTTTTTTAGGTGGTTCTTTATCAAACTCTGGTAGATTCCTAATTGAAGTGCTGCTCAGTATCAGCTTAGCATTCAAGGATGGTCCTGAGCTTCTGTGTCTCTGTAGTCCACTGTGAGTGCAGCTGTCACCTGTGCCATAGACTGCTCTCACCCAGGAGCCTCTGGGGCTTCTCTGACCTCCTCACTCCACCTCTACACCTTAGGCAACTGCAGAGTTTTGTCCATCTTCTACCTCAATATGATCCAGAAACTATCATCGAGGTAGGAAGGTAGGACTATTATAAGGTTCCCTGCATTTTTCTCCTATATCTCAATAATCTGGCCAATATTTTGAAAGCTGTATTTTCATATAATTTGGAGTTTTAGTTCTCATGTCTGTTATTTATTTATTTATTTATTTATTTATTTATTTGCCTGGAAACAGAAGCCCATTTATAAATTTCCAAATAACAATGGAGATAAGGTCATACAAAGGCCTTTATGTAGTTTACAATTTGAAACAGCATACATTAATTATTAGGTGGTATAATTCTTTAGTTAACCAAAGCTGAGTACCTGGCTCCAGAATTCCCTAGAGACAAATAGAAAGGTAACATAGAGACAAATGGCATCCTTTCTTTATTCTTGCACAATTCCCTGGAAATACCACTGTCGAAGGCCAGCGCCTCCATAACTTTTGTTACTCCCCCCGGGGACCATTTTCTGCCTGGCTACACTTCTTTACCTACACCAAGCTAAACTGAGCATGTACTATCAGTAGACCTAATTTATTGCTGCACCATTACGTATATCATCCTATTATCCTTTTGTGGGCCTGAGTCTATCTCCCTATCAGATATTTCACTAAAGACTATGTCTACAGAGTTTCCATGGTAATTGCCTGCATGCTTGGCATTCTTGTATGTCATAATAATACATTGAGTGAACTGACCAAAAGGAGTAGTTGAATATAAATTATTCTAGCCAATAAATTATCATAAGAAATTTGAAATTAAGCAGAAGTGCTACAAAATATTAAATTTATTTCATATGATTAAACTATTGAAGGATATATTAGTTTATACACTAATTATATATATATATATGTACATAATTTTTACTGAATTTAATCTTTCACTCTCCTAGTGAACTTTTGCTTTTACTTTCATAATACCTCGCCTAAAGTGACCTTCACAAGCATTTTATTCAGAAAATAGGTTGGTTCAATCCTGCTTATTTCACTTAACATTCTTGTATACAAAAGGAAGAAAGTGATACTGGTATCACTATCACAGTGGCTTATAATAACCAACGGGAGAAATAAAAAGTACAATTTTATGAATCAACATATACAATGTGTCCCTAGTTCTCAGATGCATAAAAATTAACATTCAGGTATTTAGTTCATCGAAGGCTTATCCCTTGTATTACTGTCAGCTGTTTCTCAAGTTCAGCTGGGATTTCTCTTCCAATATCATTCTCTAAGTTGCTTATAAGCCAAGGAGAATAGATATAGCCCCACATATTCACCTTTTCATATCTTTTAGTTTTTGTTTTTACTACATATTGAACATATATTGGAAGTTATTTCTTCAACTAATAAGCAAAATAAGGTAGTTGGATCAGAAGTCATTACTGCCAAACATAGGCTGAGGGAAGACTGGGGCTTAAATTAAGGTTGTTGAAAAGAATCAAGAGAAAATGTTTTTATGCTACAAACCTTCCAAAAATAAGTACTTTGCATTATCATTCTGCTCCATGGGTAACCACACTCCTCAGTCAAGGACTCGCAACCTCACTGATATTTGAATGACCTGCCTCAAAGCAGAGACCTCCAAGAAGTTATAAGGTATTTTATTTTCAATTTTCTCTAACATTTGCTGCAACAATGTCTGCCAAGAATCCTGGTAGGTAACCAAAATGATTTAACTGGGTCATCTGAGCCCTTCCAAATTCTGAAGGCTTTTCAAGAGTAAGGATGCAGACTGGTTTATATCTTTTCTTTTACTCTACAATACAGTTGGGTTTTTCCTGACAGATTTATTTCAAGTTCTCAAAAATTTATATCTTTGGCTTCTGTAGTGCCCAAGCATAGAAAGAGAGGATCCCTTTTACTAAAAGACAATCAGGAAAGGTCCTTATTTATTTTATTTTTGCTTGGGGCAATAGCCTGAGTTTTGCATAAACTATTTTCAATATTTTTCCCATGAGATAGATATCTGTATGTAGCAGGTGCTTAATACTCATTGATCCAAGTTTATTGCATTGTTTAAATTATGCATGAAAATGACAATTCAAATATCAAATTCAAAGCAAAACATAATTTTCCCAAATTATCCATGCTTTCATAAGAAGTCAATTTTCCTGATTTATAATGAATATTCTAGTTCATTATATATGGTAAGTGAGCTTTACCGATGGTATTAATAATGACAAAATTTATATCTTTTTTTTTTTTTGTGGGACCAGGGTTCAAACTCACGACCTTGCACTTGCCCAGCAGGCACTTGTGCCTCGGAGCTATCTCCCCAGCCCCCAAAATTTATATCTTGATACACTATAATATTAGAAATATTTCCCATAATCATGTTTTGATATTATGATAGATTTCAATAATTTATGGTTCATTCACTAGGCCTATGTCTCTTTGAGTTATTTGCATCAAGAATGAAAGCTAACTTTCATCAGCCTGAGACTTGCAGTCACTTATATAAGTTGTGCATAATGTAGGTATGAAGAGAAAGAACGACAATGCAGGCCTAAGAGAAGCATCACAGGAGGCTTTCTGCACTCCTGACAGGTCGGTGACAGGAAACACCCAAGCTGGGGTGATTACTAATCTCGGCAGTCCGTGTAGCATTTCCCATGATGCTTTGTATCCATCAGTGCAGGTCTCTCATCAAGGAGCTCTCCGCTGGTGCAAACATCTGGGATGAATGCAGCAGAGCATACAGCTATTTACTTGGGAATTTTTTCATTAACCTCTTCAGACTGTGAACCTTTACAAAGCCTGCATTTTTACCTTGCCTCCCTTTTCCCTGTGTGTGCTAAGCAACTGTTGATTCAATGATTGAGTAAATGATTATCATTTACGCAGTTTAAACTTTTAAAAATACTTGCAGGCAACTGCACGTGCCCATATACAATGTACTGCATACAAACAAGAGAGCAGAAGAGCGAACACCAGTAGTTCCCGAGCAATGTTTGGAGCTAGAACAGTGCACCTGTCAGTGAGCACTCCATAAATATTTAAAACATTTGCTTATTTTTACCAAAAGGACAGTATAAATGTGTTTCGCTAGAATCTTATCCTTTTAAAATATTTATGTATGCATATATGTATGTATGTATGTATGTATGTATGTACATATGTATGTATGTATTTATTTAGGCACTGGGAATGGAACTCAGGTCCTTGCACTTACCAGGATGTTTTGCTAACATTTTATCGATGTAGAGAAAAGTAGAAAAATAGGAGTTCAGATGTATATGACAATTTCAGATTATTCTTTACTTTAAATGCTGGTTTGAATAGTTTATGACAAGCTACCCAGATTTTCACATAAAATTAAAAAAAAGTAAACACAGAAAGTGTTGTGATTGTATCTTATCTATGCAACGGTGAGATTTGCAGGGCAAGATTTTTATTTAATGGAAAGTTTTTCAGATACATGAATGGAAGATGATGTGCTACAGTTAGAAAAGGCCTTTATAAATGCCAGGCTGGGGACCTCGCATTGCCTTGCTAGTGAGTAGAAGAAGACAAAGAGAAACTTATCAAAATGAAAAAGGTCAGTAAAAATGTATTTGCTTTCTGACATTTTTTTATAATGGGTCTGGCATATTTTAGGAAGTAGTTTTTTTGTGCCAATCACAATGAGCTAATCGCACTTAAAATGCTTTGAGTCTTGCACTCATCAAGAAGGAATTTACCACATTAGGAAAAATAATTGAGGAAAAAGTCAATTTTCTAGTCATAGGATAAATGTTCAAAAGACAATAAGAATAGGTGCATTTTTTTTTGCATTAGCTTATAAAGAATAGAAGCTTTTTACCATTGAAGCCCAACAAACAAACTTATTAAAAAGTTAATAAAACATTCTCCCAAGCATAAAATGAAAACCAGAATTTTTAAGGTGTAGAAATTACACAAATAGATGTACTCAGAGAGGGAAATTAAGACTCCAGATAGGATTTTTCTAGCTAAGTTTCTTCCATGGGAACTGAAAATTGGAGGCACAGCTAATTTTAGGGAGATGCTGTTATTGTTTGTTTGGAGTCAGTCACAGAAAAGCAAAATAGAAAGGGATGACTCACTCTAAGTGGCTTGTTCTGTTTTAAACTTTTAAAATTAGTCTCACGCAAACAGTAGCAATGCCACATCTCAAGGAATGCAGAGATCAAAATCCACAGATCATTTTCCTCAAAATGTTCTTTGCTTCCATTTGAGCAGAACAATATGTTATGCAGTAGGATAGGAAGCACAGCTGTGAGTGTGAGCATAATAAAGAGATATATTTTGAACAAATTTTAGATTCAGGGAAATTTCATTAATAATAAAAAGAACAGACATGGGTGGTCTGTTTCGTGTCATCAGTTTTACCTGTAAATTAGATTTCCTAGGAGCTATAGGATAATGTATTGGGCAAATTACTAAATTTGGACGTTTTTGAGTAGATGAAAATAAAATGTTTGATACAATTGTGTGTGTGTGTGTGTATTAATGTGAAAGTGAGTGAATAAGAGTAGTGAAAGAAATCTCCAGGTTGGATTCTTGTATAATCATTAACCTTGCATTTGTGCAGACCAGACCTGAGTTAGCAGGACTCTAGTGTATCTCTATGAAGTCTTCTCATTAGTACTTGCTTCTTGAGGGGATCTGTGGTGGTTGTAGGGCTTTAGTCTCAAGAAGCAAAACAAACAAAAAACAAATGATTAAAAGGAAAGATATATAATGAAATTAAATTTTTATTTTAATGTTCTCTCTTATTTTTATAACTGACACAGTGCCATGTCATTGATTCTCAGAATTTATACTAAAAGTTTTTCTGAACAGACACATCTTTCTTGGCTCTGGAGTTAAAAACATCGCGAGCAAAGCCATATCCAATTCTGCATGGCATCAGGTGACTTTAATTAAAATCCCTGCTTTCGACAAAGGCAGGTGGCCAAATTTAGCAACTTGTCTCTTCATGGTACTTTCCAGATGTACTTAATTTTCTTTATCATTTTGCTCATTCTATAGTTTAATCTTTTAATTCTTAAATGTTCAAAACTTACTGTAGTTTTCCATTATTGATGGGCAGATATTAATTTCTTGTTGATATTAAAATCTTTTCCCTTGTGAGTTATTGCTATTCTGCATAATGTTAAAAGATAATAAAGATCAACCTACAAGATATTTAAAGTTTGTGATTAAAATATTCTCTAAAATAAATTTGTTGTTATGAGTGTTAGGAATAGTATTATGTTTACATATTTTGAAAGGTACCTAAATAATTGTCATGAGTTTATTCTTGGCTATTATGGCACTTTAATTGATGTCGTTCAATAAACTGTCCTATTGAATATTAAGTTTTAAAAATTAAATGGTCTTTCCAGAATATTTTGTTATTCAAAGTCTATTTTTTCTTTTTTTTGAATTTAAAACTTTCTAATGCATTATTCTAATAGAATAACATATCCTTCAATTGCTTTTCAATTTTTTATTTATTTTTATTTGGTATTTGTTTATTACCATTTTACATAGAATTCAGAATGAGAAATCATTAAAACATAAATTTCATTATATATCTTTCCTTTTACATGCAAAGGACTGCAGTGAAAGCTGGACGATGAAAAATATCAATTGGATACAGCTTCTTTAATAACTACAGGTTAAGTTAACTAGGAAAGCAGCTGGGATATTGGGATGGAGGTAAGAAAGCTAAATGAATTCAAGTTCTATGTGGCAGTAACAGCAACAAAATGCTGCAGTAGACTGCAGAGGTGTAAAAATATCTAAGATGATAAGAAACGTCTTGGTTTAGTAAATGAGTGGATAAACACTTATGTGGATGGGAACACCAGGGAGAGCATCTATGCCAGAGTTAAGCTGACAATGATTTGATATGCCCAAGAGGAAAACTTCCTGTGAAAATCTTGGTGCAGATTAAGAGAGGTGAGGGCTATAAATGCTTTGGGGACTGACTCATCAGCACGAGATATAAGAGAAGCTCTGGATTACGGAAGATTTCATATCAAATTAATGTGCAAAAAACTGAACCCTCCACCTACTTAGGCAGACAGGGATAGAACCCCAGCCTACTGCATGGGCTCCACCTCCCAGGGTGAGCTACGACTGAGACTGAGACTGAGGCTGAGACTGGTCATTGTGGTGCCCACCTGTAATCCCAGCACTTGGGAAGCTGTAAATAGGAGAATCATTATAACTTCAGTCTGCATAGTGAGACCCTGAAGACTCTGTAGACCCTGTACAAAATACATAAAAAAGTGGAACTTCAATACTTTAAACTTATCACATAAGAGTATCCTCCTGATGTCCATATGCTGAGTTGCTGAGTGCACTGATTTTATTAACAAATATTTTTCTTGTTAGTATATTCACTTAACTTATTTTCACTTGTTTTAAATGACATTTTATATATATATATATATATATATATATATATATATATATATATTATCATTCATCTAGGCTTGTACATTTATTTGAATTTATTACTAGATATCTTAATTAATACCATCATAGAAAGTAATTTTTCATTATGTTTTCAGTAATTATAATTATGTATTTTCAGCAAAAAGCTTTTTAGATTCAGATAATCATTTTTTAAAAAACACCTCATAATTATGGTAAAGTATGTAATAGCATTTCCTTCTTCTTTTTGTGCTTTGGAAGTTGATAGTGCACATCATACTTAAATAAAAAATAGTTATCAGTATTTCTAGTAGTCATACTGCTTATTTCTGGATTTTGGTCTACTAAATTAGATTCTTCTTCCAGAATATGATAAAAGTAATGTTTATTTCAACAGAGGATATTCTTGTTTCATATGCAACTGCAATTATAATATGCTCTTCACTATCAAGTAGGATGTTATTTAAGAAATTATTGCTAATTTCTTTATTATCCTGTTTTGAATTCTGTGCCATTGTTTCTATTTTTTATTTCTCTCTTTAAAATAAAATTTAAAGAAAATAAGATGCATAAATATGTGGTGTGTGTGTGTGTGTGTGTGTGTGTGTGTGTGTGCGGGGATTTTTCTCATAAAAGTTCTACTTCTGTAAGTATACTCATTTCAGATTTTGCATCTATGTTAATGAGTTATCTATATTTAACTTCAGCATTCTACCTGTATGTGAAGTTTTAATATGAGAGTCATGGTGGCTTCGGGTATTCAAAAAATTTTTGCTTTGTCATATACTCCCAATGAAGTACATGGAAGGAGAAAACACATTTTGAGTATATAATTTTTATCACATAGAAAATTTCCTAAGCATAAGTTTTGGCATAGAGAAATAGGGGGAGGGGATTACTTATTCATCATTAAGTTTTGAATAATATTTTTCTTGTGGTTTTTCTAAGTAGCACACCACTGATTTTGTTAACAAATATTTTGCCTGTTAGTATATTCACTTAACTTATTTTCACTTGTTTTAAATGACATTTTCTCATTTCTACTTTTAGGCATTTAAAAAAAGAACTTTCCTTCACGTGTGACTTCTTTCTTTCTCCTTTAGGATACAAATAATGTTTTGTTTGATTTTTCCATCCTTGGGTATAGCTGTGAAATATACAGTCTGTTTTAAATTTATCATAATTACCTTTGTATAAACTATAATATTGTCATACTATTCTATAGTGGAGGTTGTCATTTCTTTCGCTCATCAATTGATGTATCTTCTGAACCTAGAAGAGCACCTGGTAAATAAGATGCTTAATGAGTATTTGTTAAATGAAAGGACATGCTTGCTGAGTTATTAAATACATTTTCCTTATTTTCTGTGCTAATCAATATATTAACTCAATATGAAATTATAAAAACAGGTGGTTTTCTAGTTATGATATTTATGCATATAAATTTTTATCATGCTTTTGTTTGCAATTTTTGCATTCCATTTTATAACTATCTTTTCAAACATATTCATATGGAAATATAATTTAATGAGTGTGAAAGTTATTGCTAGGCCCTCTAAAATATCTTTTGAATGTTTCTATTTTGAAATTATATAATATAGATCTCCAAGGAAATTGCTCCAGAACATTTTCAGGAAGTCAACACAATAACATATGTTTTCAGTCCATAGATACCTAATATATTGCCCTCACACGTGAACTACAACACGTTGGGGGTAGCAAGTTTCAAAAACAATGTTTTCCTGTCAGAATTTTTGGTTCACCATTATACAGAGTAACTATTTCAGAGTAGCTATTTGACAGCTCCCAAGGTATATTAGCTGATCATTTTAAAATCTCATTTTACTACAAGTAAAATTGGATTTTCTCTTACATTAATTTTTTCCTAGGATATGGTGAATTATTTTTGGATCTTCAGAGGAAGATCTAATGAAGTTCCAAACAAAACCAAAAAAGTCTTCAGAGAAATAGAAAAAAAAATCTTAAAATTTCTATGACACCAAAGAGACTCAAAACAGTTGAAGTAATCCTGAGCAGTGAGAGCAAAACAGTTGAAGTAATCCTGAGCAGTGAGAGCAAAGCAGGGGGTATTGCAATCCTGTGTTTCAAATTATATTGAAAGCTGAGGCAATAAAACTGTATGATACTGAACTAAAAATATATACATAGACTAATAGAATACAAGACACAGAAACTGCTACATTTTCCTTCTGGCTTGTTTCCAATTTTTCATCTTATTTTGAGAACATTTAGTGACCATCAGGGAAATTATGATACTATCAATTTCTCTGACAATTACAAGTTATAGGTATGGCACTATTTAATTCTATAGACAAGTCCCAAAATGGGGAAATATTCACACACATAATAATTTCCTAACTATCAGTGCTGGCAACAACTGTTCTGGAACATCACATTATTCTTACCAAATGTATCTATTTGGTAGTGAATCTACTAATGACTATGTTGGTTTTATTTCCACACAGAATTATATAGAGTTTCAGAATCCAATCAAGCATAATCATAAATCCTCCATTAAGGACTCCAGAAATAGTTTATAATGTATCAGTGTCAGGTTTTTATAGTCTCTTAAAAATGAAGTCTTTATAGTCTCTCAAAAATGAAGTCTATTCTGGATTTGAACACTAAGTTGCACAAATTTCAAGAAGACTTTAAAGAAGAAAGTGTAGCATATTTATTTTCTCTAATGGTAGGCTCTACCATTTTTTATTTAATGTTTCAGTTTTGGATATCCATTTGGCAGATGAAACTATATTGGTTTTCATTACCTTATATAAGAACAGGAGAATGCTGGGAGTGGTGGTGCATGCCTGTAATCCCAGCACTTGGGAGGCTGAGGCAGGAGGATTGCTGTGAGTTTGAGACCAGCCTGGGCTACAAAAGTGAGCTCAAGGCCAGCCTGAACTGCATAGCAAGACCCTGTCTCAAAAAGCCAAAACAAAAACAAAAACAAAAACAAAAACAAAACAAAAACAGGAGAAATAAAGAAATTACTTAATTAATTTCACTTAATTAAAAATTAAGTGAAAATATACCATGGTGAATTTAATACTTAAAAAGTATTACAAGATACTTTTGTTAATGTCCTTGCCTAGTGTCTCTCTGCTGGTCAGTGAGCACCTTTCAGCCAGTTAGCTTATGGTCTGGCACAGCACAAGCACTTCCTGATGAGGTATATTTATTTCAATCCTGAGATTGTTTCTTAAAATTCTTTGTTAGGAGACAAAAAATGCATCATTCTGAGATGTGAATTGGAGGATGACTTCTGTCACGAATTAAGGACCATCTGGCTTCCTCTCACATGTTGATGTCATGTTCCAGAGCCCAGGTCACCTCATGAAATGTGTGAGCCTATGAAATATGCAGCACATTCCTCAGGAAAGTGTGCTGCTTTCATTATTGTACTAATCTTTGTGCTATTACAATGGCTTAAAAAAGTCAGGTGAAATATTAAAACTATGTGTGCCCCCAAAGAAAAGACACATATTAACTTTGTTTTAAAAGAAAGTATTTATTTAGAAATTATATGGTGAGTTCTCCTATGGACTGTGAAAATGGTTCTGGCCCTTTCCACAGCACAAGACAGTAGCTAGGAGTATCTGAAAAACACTTGCAATGCTCGGGAATGAAGAATCCTCGGGAACGGGAGATGAAGTGAAGCAACGCATGTAGTAATTGAAACTTTTGGATCCAAAGACAAGACCATCTTTTCCTTCTCCCTTGAGTGCTCAGCTGCATGAGCACTGAAAACCTGTCCATGGGATCTCATATCTGTACTGCAATATTAGGCAATAATTGGATCATTCCAGTTCAGTAGAGCGGAGCATGCTCAATTTAGTCACAAGTCAAAACAATAGTCCTTTAACTGTTGCATCACATCTGAGATACATAATTGCATTCTTTATTAATAAAATGGTGCTTATTGAGGGCAGAAATATAAGTTTTTCAAGTGTTATCCTTATGATCTGAAATATTTTAAATTATAAATTAGAAATAAATTATAAAACTACCATACAATGTATTTTTTTCTTACATGACATTGCATTTTGTTGGAAATAAGCTTTAAACATACAACTGCAATATTACCTGACTATATATGATTGACAATGGAACATGCTAATCATAAAAATAGCTTTTACAAATATACATTTGTATACAGAGTTTCTCTTACCATTCATAAATGTCCTTCACATTTTAAGACTTAAAAAAAAATCAGCAAGAGGGAAAACACATTTACAATTTAAACCATAAAATCCTGACAATTGTACAGCTCAGAACATAGAAGATATGGAATTTCTAAAACTGGACGGTACTGTCCATTTATTTATTTGGACTGTTTATATAAATCAAACCAAAGATGCTGATGTCCAGTAAGAAACCTTCTTTCACATTTCTGCGGGCTGCCACAGTCTCTCTTCATTTGCCTTATCATACACTGCTTCAGATCACTTTATCTGTAGAAACTGAGAAAAGGGAAAGTTATTTTAAAATCAGAGATGTGCATTTCATTATGATTAGCATGTGAGTGTGTAAATTGGACTTTCAAATTAAATCAAGAGAAAATAAATAAATAATTAGATCTTCAGACCACCATTTATTCAATGGTAAATGTTTGGATTCATTGTTCTAGGCAATCCTAAAATCATTTGCTTTTATAGCACATTATAGCTCTTTTATATCTAGCTAACCTGTTGCCTGAGATTAGCAACCGTTTTTTAACTTGAGTTCTTGTCTGTGTCTAAAGGTCAGAAGTTTCTGACTGGGGAAAGAAATTGTGTACATCTGTGAATATTTGCTGCTCCTTAATGAAAGTGTATGTGTGTAAAGGATTTTCCCTTCTAAGTCTCTAAAGTCTATGTATTTGTCCTAAGCATCAAAGTAATGTAAACAAGGCACTAATCTGGATGATAGTTTCTGATCACCTATGAGTAACCAGAACTTTTAGACACATGATATGGACATTATGTAAAAGACCATAGAGCAGCTGGCTGGTGACAATTGTTCTGCATGTGTGCATGTTCAGAACTTGGGACCTGCCAAGGCTACTGGTTGAAAGAAGTCAGTAGAAATGTCTCTCTCATATGATGTGTTTTGTGTTTATGATTACACATATCTAATTTCAGTTAACACAAATGCAGGATGAATGCAGGATTGAGCCCAGACTGGGGAACTTAGAGGCTGTATGAGGCCTTGCTTCAAACTAAAAAGTGAAGAGGACTGGCAATGTAGCTCAGGGCAAAAGCAAATATATACATATATTTTTTCAGTTTTATGATTTAAATTCTTAGTATTTTTCTGTATGGCAGTCAAAAGCCTAAGAAAACATCAGGTCATCATAGTGTTACCTTTAATTTATACATTGAGAAATTCTTTGTTTTTAGAAAGCATTATTCTTAAAGCAGACAGATTGCTTATTATGGATACCAAATACACTACATCTACAAATATCATTTACATTAGTTAATATGAGCTAGTTAATGTTCAAAGAATTCTTAGAAATATTAGTATAACTTAGGATGCTTATAAATATAATCCTAATAAATGTCTAACAATTTTAAAACTTTACTAAATTACACCTAAAAGTAATAAAACATATTACCTTCATAATCTTTTACTGTTTTTTTAAACAGTTAAAAACATTTAACAAAATATCCCTATAAAAGCCCTTCCAGTCTTAAGGCCCAAAATATATTTGGATATTTTGACACTGTAACTGTGTTTCTTTCTTTCCTTCACTCTCTTTTCACTTCCTCATTTACGAATTTGCCCATATGTATTTGTAAAAATAAGAACATTGCTCAAATATATTCTTCATGGGATTCTACACTGTGCATAGGAAGGACAATCAGACTTTAAAGTTCAAAATTTTGAGTTTATGTTATACAATGGCAAGCTATTTTTTGTGTGGAATAAAGGAAGTTTTGTACACAACCATGTAAATATAAAAATTTTTAACTCTCAATATAAAAAATGAATAACTCATGAAACAAAACCATGTTAACGGGAGACTCACGGGGGTATGTGAAAACAAAGCATAGTAATTTCTGTGCTGACTGACAGCACTCCTATGCAAGAACTAAGGCAATTCATATGATTATAGCTGCATACTTTCTCCAAAGACTCCACTGATCTATTACAAATAGAAAAAACTAAAAATGTTGCTGCTACATAAAAATGTTGCTGCTACAGTTTATATAAAGTTTATGAATCAATGTGTTTCTCCAGGATAAGTCTTGGCAGATGACATTAATTTATTATATTTGTACACTACAGTGTGTTCTATACATCTCAAGAGAAGTAATGTTGCCTATGTGGTAACTTTCTGTTATGTCACCAGAAGCATTTTGTGCAATTTCTATCATTTTAGTATAGTTTTCCATAGTCTTTGCTTTGTATTTTAATGGTGAATGATACCATAAAAATAATCATGGGAAGATGATAGGTTAGAACATAACTGGCTGAAACTTTATTTCTTGTCATAGAGCTACAAAACATTTGCCTTTTACAAGTCTAAAACATATCATTATATTTTTCCTTATCAAAAAAAGATGATATATCTACACCACTTTCATAGAACTTATAATTTGTTCTATGAAAGTTTTGTGGATACAAAATACCAAGGAGAAAGAGGACAGGCATTTTCACAACCTATCTGTAGGAAAGACTTACTTCCAGAACTGGCTTCTTTAGTTCTGTATAATGTGAAGCAAACGGTGTGCTACTAAATAGTGGATAATTTATCTGCTGGCTGTATGGGAGCAGGGATGCTTTTAAAAAAAATTCTGATGATGAATGATTTTCCAAGTCTCTGTGTTTCTCTTTTCTGAGAAACAACAAAGAAAGCCACTTAGGTGGTACTACATTCTATTGATTCAAGCAATTTATATCTATTGGACAAAGATTAGAAAAGATAACATTAATCTATAGGGCAAGCATAACTAAAAAGAAATTAGAGAAATCTACATAGTCTATATTTTTTGGGTAGCAACTATAAGGGTAAAACATGGAATTATGTAGGTGACATAAGCTTCATAGCATTTTTATAGAAAACAGTCTTATAAAAGAGAATTACCTATATTTATTACTGCCTTTGATTACATTTCTTATCTGCTCAGCCTCTCATGGCAAATGTGAATATATTTGGCTTTGATGTATCTCTCACTATAAATAAGATATAATTTAATCCAAATTTCCCAATAACACAAATATTCTCTGCATTTATTATCTTTATTACTACTAGCATTTATTATCAGCATTTATTTTCTCAGATAAAACATGTCTTCTATTAATAACCTCATGGGGATAAGATTATATTATAATTTCATATTAGAAATTCAAAACACAAAAGCTAAAGTGAAATGAAAACCAAGGGGGATAATAGCAGTGGGAACCGTCTGCAAATGCAGGCACCTGCTCCAGTATGTAGGTCTTGGGGACTGAATATCTATATTAGTTAGTTTGTGATTATTTAGGTTGCAGGAACCTGGGACAGGAACCATTGGAGAGAACAAAAGTATGGTAACCCATGAAAAATTTGGAAATAAGAGTCTCACACTGCATTCAGAGATTTTAACTATAAAATCAAAACTTAAATGATAAAAGCAGACTATGCAATGTCGCTTTAGAGAGGCAGAAGATTTCTTGGTCTTTGAGATTTCATTAGAATATAATCAATGCTTTTAAAATCACAATAGTGTTGATTTCAAATGTCTTGTGAAGTATGAAGCCACAAAATAATAGAAAGATTTTGTTGGTTAAAAAAAATGGAAATGAACTGGCTTGTGACAACCAGGCCATTACTACTGCAGACACAGATACATCTACTATTTCTGGCTATCTTAATGATTTAGCCAACCCTCAGTTCTAACTCTATGTTCTATTCGCCATTTCTAGCATTTTTCCCATTGGAAAAGAATGTTGAGGCCAGAGGGTACAGGGATAGATTTATAATAGGTCCTGCTATAAAGTGATAATTAGATCTGAATGTGTACACCAGCCTGTTTAAGATTAGCTATTTCGCACTTGTGGCAAAATAAGTTCTCGAGTCTGTAAGACCAGCCTAAGACACTGGATTGTGGAGCAGGTAATGAAACCCTTCAGGCCAGTCTGTTCACTAGCTGATCTCTCCTGCCTTTGCCAATAATTGCTGTATGCATTTGAAAATCTTTAATACAGGAAACACAAAATTCTATGTCAAGGCATTTAAGATTTCATCAAATTTGAGAAATAAACAATAAGGAAGTGTACAAAACTCTTGTATTACTGGAAAGACACCAAGACCCATAGAGACTGAGAGACAGGAAGGAAGTTGACAGAAGTCCTGGCTAGACCCCTTAGAATTCTGATTCTATCAATAATCCTTATCCTTACACTCTTATTTGTCACATTTTAGTCAGCTGGTAAAACTCAGATTTCTGATTCGCTGGGTCTTCAGTGACATCTGAGGTTGCATTTAGAAGTCACTACCCAGCTCTGAAATTGTGACCCTGGAGTCAAAGAACAGGCTTGCATATGACTTTGAAACATCAGCTTCACTGAACTCAGCCTTCTTCTCCTATGGCCTACCACAGGGCACATGCTGGCTCCTCTGATCCTTCATCTCAGAGCTGAGCCAAGGGACAAGTACAGCTATCTTGGTTCTCCTGCAACTTCCACCATAAGCAATAGTCTTTTGTCTACAGAGGCTCCACTCTTCTATTAGCATCCCTGTACTATAGCTGGGAAGCATATTAGGATACGTAATAATTAATATTTTTTTGGAAGTTGCTTCAACTAGAGGTCTTCTGCTTTAGTTCTAAGTGTTACTGAGTTTAAACTGCCTTAATCTTATTTATTTTTAATTATAGCCTGCTCAGCCTGCCCTGGGGGGTGGGGCTGGTGCAGCATGTGGTGCCGGGATCAAACCAGAGTCCCTGCAGTTGCCTAAGCTTTCCTAAGCAGGCACTTTAGACTGCTGAACCACCTCACTGGCCCCTACTTAACCTTATTTAAACTTGATATTAACTGTATGATTCTTGGCTAATTGTGAATCTGCCTTGCACCTGTCTTCTGGACATGGTATCTGGCCATTTTTGCTGCTTTCATTATTTTCTCTGTTCTATCTTCTCTTTCTTTGTTATTACCTTTTCTTTTTCCTTATCTAGTTCTGCAACTTTAACACATTGTTTTATGCAATCGTTCCAATGTCCTTAGTTCCTTTTCCATCAAATAAATATAAAAAGACAGTGCAGGGCTGGTAAGATAGTTCAGCAGACTAAGCACCTGCTTTGGCAAGCACAGGGATCAGAGTGCGATCCTTGGTCTCACATGCTGTGCAGGCCCTGCCCCTGGGGCACACTAAGCAAGGAAAAGAGTTTGGGTGTGGCGGTGCATGCCTATGATCCCAGTGCTGAGGAGGCTGAAAGCAGGAGAACCGCTATGCATCTGAGCTGCTTACCAAACGAGGTGAGATCATGTACCAAATACATGAAATGAAAAAAAATGGTCAATGAAACTTTATGCTATAGTGGGTCTCACATATTCATAACAGTCATCTTTTCTTATTTGATAAACAAATAGAAACATAATGTTAGGAAAATTAGTTATTTTGTTAACATCATAAAATTTAAACTGCTACATTAAATGTGATAAAATATTTTAATTTCTCCCTAAAACTAAAGGAACATATATAACATTGTAAAATAATCACAAAACAAAGGAAAAACAACAACAAAAAAAACCTTTAATGGTAAAATAAGTTAACTTGATTTCTTAAGTCCAAATAGTTTTCCTAAAAATATGAAAGTAACTGCCAAGTGTTTTATTTTTTTATTTTTTGTCTTTTTGAGACAGGGTCTCAGTATGCAGTTGAGGCTGGCCTTGAGCTCACTTTTGTAGCCCAGGCTGGTCTCGAACTCGCACTGATCCTCCTGCCTCAGCCTCCCAAGTGCTGGGATTACAGGCGTGCGCCACCACGCCCGGCTTGCCAAGTGTTTTAATAATTTATATTTTAGTTTTATTTATGAGACTGATTTGCATTGACTAGAAAATAATGTACTTACTTGTATGAAATCATAATTATAATTACTACATCCTTAATTTGGTTTAGGACATGGCTTACCATATGGTTTTGCAAAGCCTGTTTTCCACGTTAAGGATGTTATTTCCTCTATCTAATTACTGCTATCTACAATGAAGACATTATTGTGGCAATGTTTTTTACATCCAGACGCACAAATCACTTGTGTTTCTGCAGAACATTTTATTTAATTGAAATCACAAATGACTTTCAAGTAAAAGGCAAACTAACTGTTCTTTTGCACTCATTTGAGAAATTAGGTTTTAGAGTGGTTAAAATGTAATGATGCTTTCTCCACCGTAACTGCAGAAGCATCAGAGCACAAGGATGGCACAGTGTGTGGGCAGGGATGTAAGACTGCACAGTGACCTCATCCAACTCCTAGGCAAAATAATGGGGCAAAAGAGACTCTTTTAAAGGAGGGTCATTCAAGTTCACTCAAACTATGGATAAACTCACTCCCTTAGCTCTCCCATATAGATAACCATAA
Source organism: Myocastor coypus (assembly GCA_004027025.1). Taxonomy (NCBI): domain Eukaryota; kingdom Metazoa; phylum Chordata; class Mammalia; order Rodentia; family Myocastoridae; genus Myocastor; species Myocastor coypus. The sequence continues at coordinate 124,002 of PVJA010000264.1, forward strand.
ACCCACTTAGAGAAAACTGGAACATAAAATAGAAAACAACTGAAACAACTCAGGGAATAGGGAAAACATTAAACCATGTTGCTCCATGGATGATAGGCAACAGTGTCTAAGAAATGTAAACATTCCGTAAAATTCCTAAAAATGAATTAATGTGGTTACTATGGAAATCTAAAATGTATATAATCTAAAAGCAAAGCTCAGGGCTGATGAAATAGTTCAGAAGACTAAGTCCTATGTTAGGCCAGTGCAGGGACCAAAGTTTGATCCCTGGCACCACAGGTCATGCTGACCCCACTCCAGGGCACACAGAAACAGCCACTGAGACTGGACACGGTGGCACACAACTGTAATCCTAGTACTGCGGAGGCTGAAAACAGAAAGATCAGTACAAGTCTGAGCTGTGTAGTGAGATGCTGTCTCAAATGAATGAATGAATGAATGAATGAATGAATGAATGAATGCAAGCAAAGTTCAGGTGGGTCCTGAGAACTTTGGGAATCCTGACCCAAAATCAGGGTATCAGTCTTTAGCTTGCAACAAAGGCTTCCTAGTTCCTATGAACTTGGTCTCTTCTTTTAGGGGTTATCTTCATTATCTGTCATCCCCTGCTACAAAAGCAGCAGTGCTTTCCATGGTCTGATGGCTGATGGCTTTAGATTGAATATTTCAGCAGATACTCTACTCTTTACTCACAAGGAATGTTGCTCCATTTATACACAACTGTGGTTTTAAGAAGTGTTGAAATGAGCAGAAATCTACTGGATGACTAAATTGTGTATGAAGCAAACACCTAAAGAGTGTGATCATGAGCCAGTCAGCTCAGCAGAATTTGTTGAGGGTAAAGAGATCCAGAGTTTCTGGTATAGACCATGGAATCCAGTCTCCTAAGGTGGTAAGGGAGAGCAAAGCACAGCTCAATTCAAGGGGAAACTGAATTGCTGTTAGACTGAACATTAAAACAGGAATCTCAAGCATTGGATTTCTGTTAAATTTGAGGACCTTATCTGTTCTAAGAAATAAAACAGGATCTAGCTATTAGAACAAGCCTCAGATGCCTGTCAGTTAACAGCAAGAGGGACACCAGGAACACTCCAGAGACTAAGATGTCCGTTTATTAGCTAGGCCTCCCTTAATTTGCTCAAACAAAGAATGTCTGATTCTGAGGTGTCTGAATTATTTAGCTATGGTTCCCTTAATTTGCTTCAAATACTCATTTGGGTTATTAGAATCATTGGCCAAAACTAGTTTAATAACTTTTTATTTAATTCTTTTTTAAAAAAATTATTCATTTTAATGGGAAGAAAATAGCAACGAAACATTTTCAAAACAGGTTAGTAGGTCAGTTACAATAATTAATATATTGCATGTTGTTATCATTGTAGTAGTTATTCAGAGGACAACATGCAGAAATTATATCTTGTCCAAATAACATTAGTATAAACCTTTCTTATTGAACTAAGATAAAGTAGCTATATATCTATTCTTTTAAACAATCATCTTAATAATACCCTGCACCGTATATTGTGTGCAAGTTTAAAAATTACTCTATGCTGAACTTTGGATATTGTTTGAGGTTGTTCTGCAAAGGTTCAAGCTTGATCCTCAGGTGGATCTTTAAGAAGTAGAGCGCAGCAAGAGCTCTTTGGGGCCACCAAATTCCAAGGATGGAAAGGAGTGCTTGTGGAAACTTGGAGAGTTCCCAGGATGGAAAATCAAGGACTCCTGGTGCCTGCACTTTGGCTTCCGGTCACACTGTAATGCTCTTGCTAGGCAAACTTCCTTGACCCTAGCAGAAGCTGGCATCATGCCCTTGAACCTTCAGGTCTGTTACTTTGATCAACTTCATTTCATAAAATTATCCATGCTCAGTGAGTTATTAGGAATATATTAGAATGTGCACACAATCCTCTATTTCTTTCTTTGAATATATGTACCATGCTACATTCTGAAGGTAATGATGACCATGTTGTAGATGTTTTGAGGTCACTGACAGTTGAGTTGATAAATTATAGTAATTTTATGTGTACATGATTTATGTCTGATCATATACTGACTCTTGACTTTTTTTTTTTAATGCGAGCAACATAGTGTCTAAAAACTATTAGTTTTTCCCAATGATTGAAATGATGATGATAATTTTAGGATGATATTCTAAATTATTTAAATAAATTTCCATGCTAAGATTATTATGATCTTTGAAAGTTAACACGTTTTATGGATTTCTATAGTTCTTGGGAATGACTTTTATAATGCAAGCAAAAATATTAAAAAATTGTTATACTTAACAGAAAAATGTGATTTAGGTTTGATTGACTTAGAGGTATAATTTCAAAAGTTCTTTGAAATTGAGTAGTTAATTTATGTTTATGCTGAATTAGCTCCGGTTGAAGTTAGCATGGTTATTTAACAATTCAAATTCAGTTAAATTTACTATATGCAATATTCCAAAACAGAATAGCTTTAATTTTAAAATTCAGTAAAATTAGTTTGTAAAGGCAGTTTAAATAGTAAAAGGAAACATTTGTTATTTAATTAATAAGTTCTTATTTTCACAGTGTATTTGATAAATACAGTTAATTTTTTAAAACCATGTCTTGAAGCTTTAGAACATTATCAAAATAGTCTAAGCACTATGTTTCCTAGATATGTAGAATACCAGATGATGCAGAAGTGATTTCAGCACCTTAAAGTAACTTGGATTATCATGATTATTAAATATCCCAGAATTACATCAGGAAGGAATTAAAAATTGACTTTTATTTGTCTCATAATAACTATCTCATATGCTTCCAATTTGCTTTTTTAAATAAACTTTATGAAATAGGTTTTGGATATTGGCTCACTTATTTGGGTTTTTCTTTTTTCATTACAAAAAAATACAGAATTTAGAAAACAATATCAGCCATATGATCATCCTGGGATGGATCAAGGTAATAAAACCCTGGAGTGTTTCAGTTCAATAATCTGATGAAATAACTCAATATACTATAAGTTGATTTTCTTCCAGAAGATATTTGTGAACAAATCTGTCCTTAAAACAGAAAACGAATTTTTTATTTGAAAGGATTTTCTTTGTAATCAGATTCCTCTATTAAAGCACACTTTCTGGATTTGAACAGAATGCTGTCACTTCATACATTCAACAGGATTTGACTTTGATAATTCACAAAATCTAGACTGTGCTCTGCGGTGACAAGGAAGGGCCCCTCTTTGCCTTCGTGTCCTGTCATCAATTCCTGGCATTATTTGCTGAGTAAATTAGTAGGCACAGATACATATCCTAACTATGCATTGCAAATCCAAAATTATTTCTACTGCATTTCAAAAACAACCTAATTAAAAGAAGTCTGATGCCCAAGGGTATTTTTTGGCCTAGTGTCTCAGAGTGGTAGAATCCTATCTCAAATTGCAGAATTCTGCCCTTATTTGGAGGCCACAGTAAAGAGTATTAGATTGGAAACAAGCATCACAGAATTCACTGATGTTCTATGTTCTCCCTATAATCCTTCTAAAACTTTGGATTGGTAGTATGAAAGCAAGTAAGTTAGGCAGAAGACAGCGGGCAGGTAGGGAGGGATGGGGCCCAAGATAGACCCAGGATGACCAGGCCCTAGCCAGATAAGCAGAAGGCTGTGGTCACAACTTAACAAGCACTGGACGGACAATTAAATGTAACACTGCAACCAATGAGGTCATTATCAAAATGATGGAAAACCACTGCGACAACTTCTGTTCCTGCCTGCCTGGGAGATGTTTTTCCTCCATTTCACTTTCTTCTTTTGGTGAACAATTTAGGTAGGGTAGAGGCCAGGGAGTATCCACAGACATACAGTTGCTCCTTGTAGGTCCATTTCTAATTTAAGTAAGCTTGTTTTGGTCTACAGGTCAACATTAGTTTTACTCACAGTGGTCTGAGCCCTAGTAAGTTTTGATATAAAAACTCCTAAACAAAGAGGCCACATGGCATCCCACTTCCAGGTCTCCTCTCAACTACTGTACTGGGAGCTATTTCTCTGTCTTAACAAACACTCCTGTATTGCTCCTTGGTCTTCTTTGACTTTGTGAGACTTGCATCAGAGTTTCCCTGTAACAATAGGAACTACTGGGAAAATAACTGTCCAAGCGAAGCTTTAGGAGGGATAGTGACAGTTTCTTTGCTTGGTCCTTAGAAGCTGCATTTGGACTAAGGAACTGGAAAAAAAACATTAGAGAGCAGACTGGCCAAACACTTGAAATATTGTTCTGGACATCTTTTCTGTTCTTATGTTAGCAGCGTAGACAGTGAAAGAGTACAGAAATTATCTTCTAGGCCACAAAACAAAATTTCAGACATTTACTTAAATAACGCCACAGTCACTATCACCTTTAAAGAAGTGCTACCATGCGCTTCCTAGTGAGTGGGGAAGGGTGCTTTTTTCCAAGTAAACTTTTATATTTATTTTCCCTCCTGTGGAATAGTAGATAGTCATTTTTGGCTTTAGCTCCTGGTTCCTGACACAGAACTCCTTAATCCCTGGCATTTCCTTATTGATATGGGTAATATGTGAGGCTTTCATTATATTTGGCCTATGTACTGAGTTCCTACAACATTTGAAGAATCTTCTTTTGTGTGTGTGTGTGTGTGTGTGTGTTACTGGGGATTGAACTCAGGACCCTGTGCTTGCCAGGCAAGCACTTACTCTGAGGAGCTATCTACAGTCTGTTCCTAAGATAATTTTATTGTCTTTTATTCTTCATAATAAGCCCTCTTGATTCCTTGAAGTTCATACCAAGGTGTTTACTCAAACAATGCTCCTCTGTAGCCTCAGAATGAGGCCAACACAGCAAAGAACATGGGATAGAAGGCTAAGTCATTCAACCTGAGCTCTGAAAAGGAGGGAAGCACTGAAGAATATTTACAAAAGGTGTCTCATGTAGGAGACTTGAACTTCTGACTCAAACACATTCACATGATGGGAAGGTGACATACTAACTGTACAGAGAGGTGCCTGAGTTTGAAAACTTTCCAGACTTCACTTTATGCACAACTCCATCTCGTTTTGCCTCTGCATCTTTTAGAGCATAGTTTAAAATAAACTAGTAAAGGTACACGAATTGTTATTCCAAGTTATGTAAAAAAAATTATTAGGCAGCAGGTTGTCATGAGAATTGCATTTATATCTGGAGGTCAAAAACACAGGGCAGATGACAAATTTTTTTTTTTCTGAAACAAAGCATTGAACTGAGGCCCTTGTGTTTGCCAGACAAGTGCTTATACTACTGAGCTACCTCCCTGTCCTGTAGATGACAGAATTTGTGTTGACATCTGAAGTGGCTGCACTTTGGGACCAAATACTCAACTAGTACACAGTGACCTAAGCTACAGAAATCAGTTAGTTCACTGGAGAAGAGCATGGCATGTGGAGAACACATCTTGTCATAGAAGTGTTCTGTCCTATGAAGGAATAGAAGGAAAAAAACAATATTTTTCCATAGAACCTCTTATAGTTTTATGAATATCTTTGTATCTCAGAGTCATTCGTATTTTTGTGTAATTGATTCACTGATCAAATTCATCTGGGATCTGAAAAAGGAATACCCAGTTTTATCCTTTTATGAATCTTAACAAAATTTCATACCACATAGAAAAATAAAAGTTAATTGTGTGGGTGAACTTTTAAAATTTACTTTCAGAATAGCTTTTTCCTTATTTTTACAAAAATGTCTAGGAGAAAAATATTCAACCATAGATCAAAAAGTGAAATGTATTATCAAATCTTTTAAATTTCTAGTATTTATATTCTTTTCAAGTCCATTTTTTTTGCAATCTCAAATATTACCAAAATTATCTTCTCAGCACCAAGCATTATGTTACAACGCTAACAGGGTGCATTATAATCTGTCATAATTTGGGAATTTCTGTACCTCAGCACTGATTCTCTCTGTAATCCTTCCCTATATGTCTTTTATTAAAGTTTAGTTAGAAATTGTCTCTGAAAGAAAGTTATAAATGTCTGAGACTCTTGATGAAAATGAGAAATTAGGATATACTAGTTGTTACCACCAAACTGAAGTGTTCCCCTTAATACATCTGGATTCTAAAAAAAAAAAAAAAAAAAAAAAGCACTGGCATCTTTTTCATTTGTTAGAATGAGCTCAAATATTGTGTTACACTGTACTTATTTAAAGAAAAATGTCAGTAACTCAATTCAATAAAAACATTAAGAAAAAGTGCTATATAATAAATGTCATGAGGATATTACATGTTAGAATGAATAAAATTAATGAAATTAATAAAATTATTGGAATAGTACAGTAGTGATAATACATAAAGGCATTAGAATCTTACAAACTTACAAACTTCAATTGAATTTTCTGTTTCACTTATAATATGTTTATTTTATTTATTAAATGAGTGGCACATATAAAATATTCCAGGATTTTTTATGAAAGGTTTTTAAAGTTAAAAATACTTTTCTTTTTTTCTCCTCGATTTGAATGAACACAAAATCCTGTTTCTCCTTGTACATATGTACAGTGTTTGTGAGCATAATAGTCTACTTGCTCATATTTTTGTCTTTTTGAAGATAAGCTAGATTTATTAATATTTTTGAGACCACTGGTTTCCACAATGATTTTGCCACATGTTCACTCACATAGCTTTAAGTGGCTGTGATAGATATTATTTTCAATAGACCACAGGCTATAAAATATTGCTTTTAGGAAATTTTACTTAATGTCACTAAAATGTATTTCTAAAATATGGCATGATTAGCTGTCAGACATGTAGAAGACATCCAAAATATTTGTGAGAATTTAGGTAATAAGCATTCTTATTAAGTTCTAAGAGACCGAAACTATCATCTCATCTGAAGCAGCCCTGGGCCTTGTAACTTTTCCATATGCAAAGCAGGGCCAGGAGGGAAGAAGATCCTTACAGAGTCAGTACTTGAGGCTGTGAGAATTTAATGAAGGAGACACAGCAAGCTAGGACATTCTTGGGATAAAGATGTACGTTGCAAGTAAGAGAATTGAAGAGCATCCTTGTGCAGCTCAAAGATTGCCTAATATAAGAGCTTTGTGTTATTTTATGAAAATGTAGTTTTAATGAGATGATCATGTAGACAATAAATCATTTCCCACTGTGATCTTGTCTGTTGAACTATAAATAAGACTGAGGGAAAAGTACTTCACTTCCTTTCACTTAGAGAATTAATGAAATGTGTTCATATCTTTGCCCACTTATTCTATTATAGATAACTAGAGTCAGCGTAGCTTGCGCAGGTATAGCTTGAGTTTCCATTAAGTTTATGCAAATATAAATTTCTTGTCCTGATATTGATGAAATAAACATTATCTTTTATTCATTTACATAATTTTATTGTTTTTAAAGCTTAAGTTTTATACTTATATTTTAAAAACTACTTAGCAGGACTGGAGAGATAGCTCAGCAGTGTAAGTGCATCCATGGCAAGCACAGGGACCCAGGTTCAATCCCCAGTATCATATGCCATGCTGGCCCCAGAACCCCAAGCACATTTTGCCAGCCTTGAGAGTGGACATAGTGACACATGCCTACAATCCTAGCACAGGGGAGGACGAGACAGGAGGATCACTGTGTCTAAATTACATAGAGAGACCCTGTAACAAACAAACAAATGAATGAATAAATAAATATAATAAAAAAACTATTTAGTAAAATCAGTAACATTTGGTGAATAGTGAAAAGCAACTTAAAAAAGAAAAGCTAGTAATTATTTGGCAGATAAAAATTTTAAGGCACTAAATTCAGCAACCATAGGAAAAGCAGTCAGAAGTCAGTATCTATGATTAACTAACTTTTTTTTCCCCTGAAAAATTGTTGATCTATCTTGAAATACAATGCTGGAAAATTGGCTTGTGTGTTTTAAATATTTTAAATCCAGTTCTTTACATGAATAAAGTTCTGGACACAGCTGACAAATACGTTCTGGAATTTCCATGTACAACATTTTCCTTTCTTAAAATATTTTAGGCTAAAGGTCCAGCCAAATAGCTCAGTGTATTAAAGCACCTGCATGCCGAGCAGGGGCGAGGGATTCAACCCCTGGGCCTGCTGTGCTGGCCCTGCCCCTGGGGGGTGCACTGAGACAGCAATTGAGACTGGGCCTGGTGGTGCACGCCTGTAATCCCAGCTCTTGTGAGGCTGTAAACAGGCGGATCACTAGGAGTCTGATCTAGTGGTGAGACCCTCAACACCCTATACACCCTACCCTAAAATACAAATAAAAATAATAATAATATTTTAGGTTTAAAATACAAAACTGACAATCTTAGTGTATTTGTGGTTCAGAGTATAGGCAATAGGAAATACAATGAATATTCGAAAAAAGAAAACAATAATGCTATTTTTAAAATTGGTATGCATTTAAATTTGGTAAAATTGATATTGACCAGTGCCAAAAAAGTCAATAAATATATCATCAGTGATCACTTCTTTGTTTAATAGCATAATTCTCTGAAAATATATAAAGTTGGAATTACTGAAGTTGTACACACTTTCAGCAGGGTTGTAAATGGTGTTTCCACTATTTTAAATATTATATGGTTTTGTGAAGAAAAAGTTAAAACTGGCACTACTATACAATCCAGTAGGTCTGTAACTGAGCACTTATCCAGAAGAAATGAAACTGGTATCTCAAAGAAATATCAGCTCTCTAGTCTCCATAACTGCAACACAATTCCCAAAGGTCAAAGTCTGGACACAAATGACCACCTAAATGCTTACCACGAGATGAGTGAATTTTAAAAAAACATGCTCTATACCCTCCATGGAATTCCATCCAGCTTTTAAAAGAAGGACATTCTGTCACATGTGACTGAAGAGGTAAACCTTGAGGACATTAGGTTAGAGAAGTAAGCCGGTCACACAAAGCCAAATATATACTGCACGTTCCCACATAGATGAGGTATTTAAAATAGTCTCACTGACAGAATCGAGGAGGGTAGGTGGTTCTCAGAAGAAGAAGAGTGACCCCTGAGAGGCTAACTAATCAGCATGAAGTTTCAGCTAGACAAGGTAATTTCTAGAAATCTGCTGCACAACACTGTATATTTCATAGTAACGTGGGGCACATTTAAGATATTTTTTAAAATGGAAAACTGCCTGCTGTATGTTCCTCTTTTCAGTATCTGCCATCCTCACTGTTATAGTTATAAATTTAAAAACCTAAACAAATAAAAACTCACAAGAAAATTGGGTAGTATATGCATATAACATGCTGCAGTAAACAAAGGCAACATTAGAAAATTAAAGAATGTAGGAAAAACGGATGGTTAAAATTTTATGACTCTAAATGATATTTTCATGTCAATTCTGCCATTTAGCAATGCATTTTGTGGTATCTTTATGTTTTTGCTATATCATTCTAGTTATAATGATTCCTTAAAAGTCAAATGAAGCAAATCTACAATTCATATGCATCTATGAATTACTTCTTTCTCATGAGTGACAGTAAGATGGAATCATTTTTAAAACATACAGCAAATTTCACTAAGCATACTCAGTATGAGTTCACATATTTTGAAATTATTTTCTTATAGAAGTAAAATTATTTCCATTTGATTTTCTTATTTACAGTATTTGCTCAAATTATATTTTATTTATGTACATTATATGAATACTAGCATTTAAAAAAATCACTTATTATAATACAGGTTTCTTAAAGATAGAAAATAAAAAAATCATTGGCCAACTAGTAGTAATTAAAAATTTACCATGTGCTTAAATTTCTATCTCAACTTAATGGACTTCCTCTTTAAAATAGATATCACATTATCCATTTTCTGCAGAGAATCCTAATTAGATTTTTAAGTGTAGCTTCAAATGTTAATAAAGGTAAATGAGAAACCATTAATTAACAAGCATTTAATACTTTAGTCATTGTATTTGTTTTATAAACTATAGTTTGTAAAAACATTTTAGAAGGCAAATCGCTGATGTTTTAGAATGTATGTTCCCATTTCAGACACAGCTATCTATCTGGCTACTCTTCATCATGAAAAATAAAATAATTTTTAAAAATGTTTTAGTCATTACTTTTTATTCAGTACCTAGAATGGTCTCTACACCTAGGAATCATTTAATAAATATCTGCTGGCTGATGGAATAAATGGCATTAAGGAACTTTGTTGCTTAAAACTCTTAATGTCACTAAGAACTTCTCAATAGGTTTTGGTTTTTGAGATGGGAAAATTTTTCAGGAAGAGAAACACTTGTTTGCTTCTGATACTCTTAGAAGAGTTTATTAATTTAATGTTGCTTGACCAGATAACAGAATACAGTATAGAACTATGATGCAGATTTTGTGACAAAAAGACAAGAATTCAGAGTAAACCACTGTAGCTCATTGGATTAAAACAGCTGCTTAGACAGAGCACAGTGGCTGGGCTTTGATCCCCAGCATGCAGAGCTGGCCTTGCCCATGGACCACAGTGAGACAGTGATTGAGAATGGGCATCATGGCTTAGGCCTGTAATCCCAGCACTTGGGAGGCTGAAGACAAGAGTATCAATATAAGTCCCAACAATGTAGTGAGACCCTGTAGTTCGTGTAGACCCTGTCCTACATAGAAAGTAAGCCTTTGTGCATGGGATATCTAAGAGACTCATATTTGTAAGAGGGATATCAAGCATCTTGTTTACCTAACTGAACAACTTCAATTAGCTCCTTGACTTTAGAAGATGACTTTTATATCCACAGAACTTCCTCTTACATGTGTACAAGTGAGTGATGGCTTGGGTAGCAGTCTCCCCTGTAAATGATACAACATGTGTGTGTTAAGGTGTGTGTGAAGGCGCTAAGGTGAGAGGTGAGGCAGACAGGGAGCTGAATTCAAAAGGCCAAGATATAACTATCTGGTCTCTGTTATCTGGCTATGTTTGACTAAGTAAATATAGACACACCTAGTGAGGTAATTATGGGTCCTTCTCTATTTCTTGGCAACTTCATCTTTTGTCTTAGTTTCTCCATAGAGATGAAAACAACTTTCTGAAAATTTGAAATCAGTGTAATTTTCCCCTAAGATTAGGGATGGCTCTGTCTTGGGCTGTATAAGAGGTGAGCATCCAAAGAGCATTTTGAGAAAGATTTATACAATCTGAAGAGAAACCAGCATGTATGTGAGAAGCAGCACTGCTCATACAATCAGCTGGGAATGTAAAACAATGAAAATTACAAGAGATGTCTATCAACATTGTATCCAGCCATTTAAATTTCTTTTAGAGTTATTAAAATTTCCTCTAACTGGCACTTTTAATAAATTCTGTTATTTTAGGTGATAGAGTTAACTTTGTCATATAAAACTCCACAGCAGAGCTAGTCATAGATATGATTTCTCTTAATTTTCTCAAAACCCACAGCAATGACTTTTAATATGAGCTCAGAGAGTCAGTGATTTGCTTAAAGTCTGATGCCTGACAAAAGTCTTCTCCCTGTTAATCAAAAACTCAAAATCCCTGCTTTGAACTGAACTAATAGACTTTACCTGTAGTTTGTAAAGATGGAAATGATTTCTCCACTTGAAATAAGGCATTTCCCTGCACCTTTTTCCCCGACTGTATATTTGGAGCCTATGGATCTATGCTCTTCTTATTGCTTTGTAGAGATACATCATACTAGAGAGAAGCCCATCCTCCCATGTTTTAAATGTAAACACAACTCCAAAGTTATGAGCAAAACTAAACTTCTATGAATAATGTCGAATTTTCTCAGTGATCTCAAAAAACAGTGAAGAAACTAGTTCTGGGACGTGGCTACTGCAAAGAATGGCCTCCTCAGACGACTGGTTGAGAATCAAACTTCCTTGTTACCTGTGACAAGGGCAGACTTGGACCCTCTGAATTCCCATTCTTGCTTTCATAAATGGCTGATTGAACAGTGCTGTCCTTGTTGGTCAGTGGGACTGAAATACTTATAAATCAGATTTTGGATAGGGACTCTCTCCTTCTCAAGGTCTTAAACTTCAGTTCATGTTCAGCTTATGTCAACATCAACTTTCTCCTTGAAACTGTTCTGAAAAATAGGGCCACCTTAGGGTAGAACATTCTCCATTCAATATGCACACAATCCAGGTTTCCATTTGTACACTGGATAAAACTCTGTTACCTATCTCTTGAGATACTTCCTGATCTTATGGTTAAAATGTTCTCTCCATTGCAACAATCTCTTCCATTTCAAAGAAGCCTCTACTTATTAAGTCCAGCTTTGTTCTTAATTTGACAAATGTAAAAGTAAGGCTCTAGGATTAGGTCTGAGGTCTCTAAAGAGCTGCACAGGAAACTGTCCGGAAGTACACATTTTGACTCCTGGGGAAGACAATTGTCCTTTCTTCTGACTTGCTGCGTAAAGTGTGTGATTTTTGTCTTCCTGACCATTCACTTTGACAGTATTACAGGTTTCTTGTTTTCAGGCTGCTGCTTTTTCCTTTTCATAGATCATTTACTCCAGAGAACTTTCATTTGTATATTATTTCTCTGCCCCCTTGAGATGCAAACCTCTCAGCATCTTTCCTGCTTTATAAACCCAGTTCTGTCTTTCAAAGAACCTGGAAGACATCACTGAACTGTGGTCATGAGGAAGGAAAGCAGTTTAATCCCTCGGTCTCTGTGGGAGAGTAGGAAGCCTAATTTTTTTTATAAACACAGAACAGTAAAGACAGATGACCTAATCACTTCAGCTATCTCTAACAGCTAGGGTGCCACACATTTCCACTAGCTCACCCCATTCTGTGCAAACTTTTCTGCTTTGTGAATCAGAAAATGAGTTCACTTTCCCTTTTACAAGAGCTTTGACTTCTGCTGAAAAAGTCTTTCTTACTGTATGTTTTCATCTGATACAAATATCTTTTGACATAAACACTTTGTGAATCCTCTTAAGTCTGTTGATACTCACTTAATTAATTCATTTATTTTGTATTTTAGGGAAAGGTTTACAGTGTGTTCAGGATCTCACTACTAGATCAGACTAGTAGTGGACCTCCCAAGAGCTGGGATTACAGGAGCACGCCACCATGCCCAGTATCAGCTGCCCTCTTAGCGTGTCCTGGGGCAGGGCCAGGATGGCAGGCCCAGGGATAGATGCCCTGGCCCCTGTGCCTGCTTGTAGATGTTCACTCCATTAAAAAAATATGGTCATTTTCCCATAGTTGTAAAGAGAGGTTTTAGGAGGGGGTGTTTCTCCAATAACCTTCAAAGACAGTCTGACAGAATGAACACTTTAGATTTCTCCACTTGTTTTTATTACATTACAGAGTTTCTAAAAAAGTTATTTCTCCACCCCACCTGCTGCTTTTTAAGCATGCAAGCCTTCTCATTCTCAGAAATTTCAGAACCTTTTCATGTTATTCCTCTCTTATTTCCCACTGTACAGAAACTCAGGTTAGAGAAAATTATTTTATATTATTTGGATCTATCCACTTGACCACCTGTAAAAAGAAACTGCTCTGCCTTTTACCGTCATTCAAGCCAGTTTGAAATATCCTCTCCTACAATGCTCTCTGTATCTCCGTATCCCTTAGCTATGACATCTCCTTTCTAATGACCACATTGTTCTTGTAGCTGCAGTGAGTACCAAGGCACCTATCTCAGTATAATCTTGAGTACTCTGAAAATTTATTTTTCATAAGCTTCTGACTTTCTGTGTTCCATATATTTGGTGGCTTTTAAAATAGAAAACAGAAATTTATGTCCTAGTTTGCTTCATAACTCAGTGTTCTAGCTTTTCTAAATGAATTCAAGTTGCTTCTCGTTTGCATTTTGATTACTCATGGGAAGTAATAATACAGCAGTACTGGAAACGAACAAAACAGAGTCAAGACTACTGTGCTGACTTTGATGAGTTGATGTTAAGCCTCCTTCTGTTTCTCCTCAGTGCTGTTAAGATGGAGGTTGTTGTCTGAATGACCTTGTGAATAACTTTTAATGGAAACTACTTGCGTCTGTGCCTTATATGACAATCCTCTAAAGCATAGAGGGAAGATATACCAAATTCTGATCATAATAGACAATTCAATATGCTTTAAATTGCTCCTAATGTGTTGGAGGTAATCTGAGGACATTTTCCTTTCTCGTTCTTTGGCAAATATTTATGAACATTAACATATGGTAAGCACTACACTATGGAAAAGTACAAACACAATAAGCCCTGAGAAATTTATAAAGCAGTGAGCCAGAAAGGAGAGATGCCTTTAATTATAATATAGCAGGTTAAGTAGAATAAGTTCTTTACAGAAACGGGACTAAAGAAGCAAAATGCAAGCCAATGTGTCCTTATATATTGCTCATTTGTTTGTTTTTCTTTTCTTTTCTTTTCTTTCTGTCTCTCTCTTTCTTTCTTTTTTTAAGGAGTTCTTCTTTGGGGAATGGCCTGTTCATGCTCCCTTCTTCATGTACCACATACTCTAACCCTCTAACATCTTCAGAGAACTGGGCATGGTGGCACACACCTATGATCCCCAGCATTGGAGAAGCTAAAGCAGGAGGATTCATGTGAGTTCAACACCAGTCTTGGCTATAAAAGTGAGCTCAAGACCAGCCTGAACTGCACGGCAACACCCTGACTCAAAAAGACAAAAAAAAAAAAAAAAAAAGTTATTCAGGTCTCATCCCCCAAACTATGATTTAATCATTATTGCTTATAAACCCTCTCACTGATGTCTATATTGAAAAAGCACCTTGACACAATGTTTAGGCATTAAAATCATCTGGAATGCATAATGAGAGAGATTGCTTCAGTCTACTCAGTATTATTAAAGCAGTGAGGATCCTGTAGAGTCTGAGAATGTGTTTTGCAAAGAAGTTTTACATAAAAGGACGCTTGCTGGTCTGGGACCATCCTCTGAATCCCACTGCTTTTGCCAAACTAAATGAGCAGCTTCTAAATACACTTTTCAAAGTTTTTTCAGCTTTTCTTTTCCATATATCCTATTACTTCTGTATGAAATGCCATTTAATGCTTTTATTCTTGCATAGCTTTTGTATTCAAAAAAAACAACTCCAACCAGGCGTGGTGGCTCACGCCTGTAATCCCAGCACTCGGGAGGCTGAGGCAGGAGGATTGGTGCAAGTTCAAGACCAGCCTGGGCTACAAAAGTGAGCTCAAGGCCAGCCTCAACTGCATAGCGAGACCCTGTCTCAAAAAGACAAAAAAAAACAACTCCAATGTCATGATCATTGTGATGGTAAGATACTGTGTCATTGCCATTCCTAATTACATATCCAGTGTCCTAACTGCATCTTAGTTAGGGTTGCAGTAAATGCAAATAAACATGCCCTTGGGTAGGGACAGATTCACAGAAAAGATTCACAGATTCTCCATTTTCTGCACAGAGATAAGTCTATAAAAATGGAAACCACTATGTCTTCATGAAATCAAAGCATGATTCTTTCAGAATAACACACTTATTTCCTGAAGGCTTTCTTATCAAATAAGTTCTTTTAAACAAATCTAAATATTCCAGTGTCTTTAAGGCCATAAAGTTTCAGATGAAGATTACATTGCCAGAAATGTAATGCTTTAACGAAAAAAATTTATTTGCATGAGATGATTATGACTAGCATAACTTTAATGTGGTCCCTGAATGAACTCCATGTGTTGATAGCTTAATCCCTAGAGTTGATCGTAATGGAATATGGAAGTGGGAATCACCTTTGGGGTGACGAGACAAGAACCTGCAGATGGTGCCAAAGGTGGCATCCTGGGTTTCTGTGAAGATAAGGGAAATGAGGCTAGCAAGCTTGCACTCTTAGCATATGATTCCCTCTGCCATGCTATGCTGCAAGAAGAAGGCCCTCACCAGATAGTAAACACATGGTGGCTTAGCGCCCTTGGACTTCCCAGTCTCCAGAACTGTAAGCCAAACAAACCTCTTCCATTTATAAATTTCCTGATCTGGAATTTTTCATAGCAACTGAAACCAGATGAAGACAGTGATAATAGCTATCCATGTGGTATGCATTCCCTGGGGCAAAGCACCTTGTACAGCATGAGAAGGGTTACCTGATTTGCAGAAAGCAATGTCCTCTCACAAGAGCCATCATCAAAGATCACAAGGTTGCATCTTCAAGAAAGAAGCAGGTGGTAAACAGATAGGAGAAGCACTTACTCTTACATGTCCCTAAGCATAGCTGAGATACTTCTTGGAACCCTCAGAAATAAGCAGGAGAGTCTGAGGCTGTAGTAAGGGACTTTACATAGAGGCTGATACTTTTTTCTTTTACTTTCTTTGTGCCACTAGTTTCATTAAGTGTAGCTCATGCATTTTATCATTTAATTTTTAACAAGGACCCTATGGAGGGGTTTGATATGACATTTAGTAGTAGATTGCTCTGGGAGATCTTAGACTCCTCCCTATTACTGGAGGAAAAACAATCTGTGAAGTAGCTATTATATTCCATTTCATAGCTGGTAGAACTAGAGCTAAAAGAAGATTAATCAAACACTTAAGGCCAGTATGAAATATAGAAAATTAGTCAAATTTTAATTTCAGAAAAATAATTGGTATAACTATGTCCCATATAATATAAGAAATACAATTACATTAGAAAATTATTGGGCCAGAAAGATGGCTTAGCAGTCTAAAGCGCCTGCTTAGGAAAGGTTAGGCAACTGCAGGGATAGTGGTTTGATCCTAGGCACCACATGCTGTGCCAGTCCCATCCCCAGGTAAGGCTGAGCTGACCATAATAAAAAAAATAGAAAATTATTTAATGTCTACTAAAGTGTAAATTTAGCTGGGCGTGGTGGCTCACGCCTGTAATCCCAGCACTTGGGAGGCTGAGGCAGGAGGATTGGTGTGAGTTCGAGACCAGCGTGGGCTACAAAAGTGAGCTCAAGGCCAGTGTCAAATGCATAATGAGACCCTGTCTCAAAAAGACACACACACAAAAAAATAATAAAGTGCAAATTTAAATAAATATCCTGCATTTTGTATTATATTTAGAAACCTTGACTGTATCTCAAAAATTTTGATCAGACCACTAGGTTTTGTTAAATTCCAGTTTTCTCCTGTGTGCAAATATTACCAAACTTACTTGAAATTTGTGGAATAAACTTGAAAATTGTGCACAACATCAAGGACTTTTATGATATGGCATTTATTTTTCGGCTTTCCACATTTAGAAGTATAACACATGCCAAAGCCCAGAAGCAGGAGCTGAGTGCTGTATTCCTGGGGGCTAGATAGCTGCTAGGGTGTGAATGAGAGAACCAGGACTCAAACAAGAGAGGAAATGAAAAGGATATCTTTCAGGGCTTTATCGATCACTGTGGGAATCTATTTCTATTCTAAATATTCTGTGCTGCTACTGGAGCAATGTTGGAGAATGTCACGGCCTGGCTTGAGCTTTTCAACACTGAACTGGTAGCTCTTTGGAGAATTATGGAGGACTAAGAAGTGAATAGAGAGTTACTGTAAAACATTTGGGGTTCTTTTTCTAATGACAAGGTTCACGATTCAGGATTTAAGCTGTAGCCCTTTGGGCAACAACTTCCATGGTGGGGTCAGGTTCATCCTCCTCCCAACTTTAATATGGAAATTTGTGCACATTCTCTGGTGCATTAAGCCCAGAAGGGTCTCTTTACCAGCTGCATTTAGCAAGTGTTGCATCTTTGGGTATGACAGGGGTAACCATATTTGCAGAGAGTAATGGCTTCTCATAAAAATCACCAGCAAAGATTCCAACAAAGCTACATCTTCAAGAGAAAAGCAGATGGTAGTCAGGTAGAAGAAGCATTTAGCCCTATATGTTCCTAAACATAGTTGAAACATTTCCTAGAATCTTTAGAAATATCCAGACGTGTCTAAAGGTAATAGCAAAATACTATGACAAGTACATTGTGTATCAAATACGTAAGTAGAGCAAGGTACTATAACTATGCACAGCTAATAGAAACCTATTTTTATAGTTAATATAAAACAACCTAAGTTATATATGCTATTTCTGGAGTGGCATGGTAACATTAGAGTTACCAGAACTAGATTACATGAACAAGGACAATACAATGAAATATGTAAAAACATAAATATCGAAAAGCAAAACACAAAAATTTAGCTAATTTATAACTGAGTATCTATTCTATGATTGTGTTTTAGACAACATTTATTTCTTACAAAAATTTTGGTCAAACATACTGTTAATTTTCTTTTAGGTTTGAAAATATTGAGGTCAGAGAGAATAAAAGTAAGCAACTTGCACAAGGACATGAGGATCTGAATTTGCTTCCATCAGACTGCAGACAGAGTTGGTGCTTATAATTTAGGTCACCTAACCTCCAGGAAAAGGAGTTGTCCTAATGAGTGAGGCAGAGTCCAATGACTGAAATAAACTGAGATGCCAAATAGACCATCTGAAATTTCACTAGGAAGAGCCCTTCATGCAGAGGGACCAGAGCTTCAAAAGAGAAAATTAGATTCCAGAATAGAAGGACTGAAACAAAGGTGTCTCCATCCATGTATGTCACATGTCAAGGCTTAGATATGTTACATTTCAGTTGAGAAGACCTGCCCAGCTCACTGTCACTGTCAACCAGATCTCAGTAGTCAAACATGCAGGTCAGGTTAATTACAGGACACTTGGCCTATGGTTTTCTGCTGTATTTATTCCACGCAAATATAAAATTGCAGTCTTTATATCATCAGTATTTGTTGTGAGATGGATAAAATGTAGCTATATAGGTCAACAATTTTCAAATAAAAGCTCTGTGGACATTGTGCTGAAATGCATGTCCCAAACCAAATAAATTAAGGAGTCACTCTTTTTGTTCTTTGTGGTTTATCAAATTCAACTGATGCTACCTGAATTAGTGGAACATGTCCCAGAGCTATTGTTTGCCCACTCACTAGCATTCTGTATAAATGATAACAAAAAAGAAATGGGAGCACAATTGTAAGAGAAAGCATCCAGAGGAAGGATTTCATGAACAAAGGAACAAAAAGTTTTAAAAAGGAGATATTTTCATCTTACCCATAGAGAAAGACTGAGAACATTGCTGAGAATGCTTTATTCATTTTTCAGTGGCTTACCAGAACGCTTACTTTGAGTTCTTTTCAATGAGATTAGATTTGCCATCTAGACCTTTCCCAGTGTGCACAGATATTCAATACCTGGTAAACTCAGGTGACTTACTGCTGAGTTGACTGCCTTTCAAAATCCTAAAAGAGGTATTGCCACATAGTACTCTACTTGCATGCTTTGAATATTAAACAATCCACTTGGGCAATTCTACTGTGGGCTCTTACTAGATTTGTCTGATTTAACTGAGCACGGTCATCAAAGGCAAAAGTCATTACAAGTGTAATTCAAAAGAACTCAAATTCTCCTTAATCTGTTTAAATGTACTGCTTTTGATAGCCTCCTTTGGAACTGATGATTTTAGCTTTGTAGTTTCGAGCCTTAGCCTGATGTGCAAGAATGCAAGGAATTAGATACAAATTGATAAAACTTCTTTGAAAATACTTGCCTTTCTGAGGACCCCCAGCATGCCTGGCAACTCTCCAGTGCACATACTAAGCCTCCCTCAAATCTGGAGAGAGTTCATTTGCTTTTATTATTATAATTATAATTATAATTATAATTATTATTTTTAAAGAAGTACGGTTCTAAGGTCTTGTTTTTCTGTAGTATTTTCCATTATGACATTTTAATTTAGTATTATGCTATTTTATATAAAGGCAAACACAAATTTCATTCATCTAAATATAGAGGGTTAAAAGCATTAAAATGTAAATACTATATTTGTGAAGTTACTAATAGCGCTATTTAAAAACAATTACATTTACATATCTACATAAACATCATATAATATAGCTAATGCATTTTAAGTTCCTATAAAATGGTCTGAGGGCAATGAAGGACAATTTGCATTAATATTTTAAAAATTTAACATCCTTTGAGTTACCGTTCTAGTCTCCTTCACCTACAAGTATTTGCTGAGCACACTCATCTGTGTGATTGCTGACTTACAAACTAACACTTCTACTGTTATTACCCTATAAATGTCCCGCTTCATCTCTGTAGTTTGTGTTTCTATTGAGTTCATAGCCTTCTCAGGAAAAGAAATTTGATTCTCTGCAGTACTACAGCACAAGTCTTAGTACCATTCACCTACTAATACATTAATAACTATTTGTTAGTAGATTTATTTAGATGTAGGAATACAGTCCGACAGTATATGAATAGCACATCGTTATGGAGAATTAAACACTTAAGTATTTAATTTTTGATACAAGGCCTCTCTGTGTATTCTAGGTTGGCCTTAAAATCACCAGAAAGGCCAGGATGGCCTCAAACTTGCAGCAATCATCCTGCCTCAGCCTCCTGTGTGCTATGATTATAGGCATACACCGCCATTCTTGGCTTGAGCATTCATTTTTAAATAAAACCAAATCAACACACCAATCTGATGCACTAATTAAATATATGCATTTAGATTATTATATAATTGTAGATTTCAGCCTGCTTATGAATTATAAAGTCCAAGATTATGTTTTTTAAATGCAAAAAAATCAGTCAGCTTTCAATAAGGCACTAAGCTACGTAAAACGAGAAGTCATTTTCTCAAACAGTTCACTCCACACATAGAGCAATTATTTCAGTTATCTTTGCATGGCTTTACACCATCTGGTTCACATATAATAGGTTTCCAAATGTTAGCTGCAAAGATTGCTTCCTGGAAACCAATGTCATGCCCTGGATTTTTAGAACTAGAAGTTGTAGAGTTGTCTGTGCGCATGTCTTTAGTATCTTGCTGAACAGAAGAGGCATGGCCTCCACCAGCTGTGTCACCAGCTCATTTTTTCTAGAAATCCCTTGCTTCAGATACAATTTCCGTTTTCTGTTCTTTTTCTTACAATTACATTCTTACTTGCCTTAAAAAAGCACCTGGGCTTGTGGGTACCAGCTCTGCTTTTTCACTTCTGGTGCATGCTACACAATATTGCTGTGTCTCTGTTGTTCAAATATGTAATGCCGTCTGTTATGACAAAAAGAAATCTGTACTTCTATTTCCAATTAGTGGAAATTCAAGAGGATTTCCTTTATGCAGTTTGGATAGGAATGAATAGTGGAAACTAGGGGCAAACGTTTGTCCTTAATCACTAGGAGGGACTTAATAGCTTCCATTTATATTTCAAGGAAGAAGTATTAAGCTCAGCTACATTAATCATTTTCCAAATTGTGCAGCAAGATGGTATACTTAAGATTTAATTCTTTAGCTTCCTAAGCATCTGATGATAATGCCAGGGTAAAGGGAGAAAATCTGAGTTATTTTCTGTGCTTTCAAGCATATTTCAGACCCTGGGGTTTGATTTTATTCCCATAGCTCCCTGGTCAAGCTTTACTTATTTACACATGTTGTATCTGATTGGGTCAACCAGAGGAAAATCAAACAGAATGGATTTTAGGAGTTTCAAATCTAACACTTATAATCAGTAAGAAAGTTGATTTTCAAAGAAGTTGTCTGATACTTAAAGCGATTTAATTAGATTGGATAGTGACAGGTCTGTAACTAAATGTGCTAGCTCCTGAACGCCAGCTTGGTAACGGTCTTCTTCTTCCACTTATCTTTCCATGTTGGGAATGATTTCTGCCCACTTTGCACCTCCGCCTTTGCATTGCTTGAGCTGTTCGTGTGCTAAGACTGCGCTCTGATTCCACCTTCATCACCACTTCTCATGGATCATGCACTCAATGGCATCTGTCACGCCTCTGAAACAGCTCAGCGTTCAGTTAAAGCTCTTGGTTTCCTCTTATTTGTTTATTACTGCTGTCTCTGGCCCCCGATTGCATATGGAATTATTATTTTCTTGGCCAATATTTTCTCTTCAACTCCCTCCTGTCTCCTATCATTCCTTATTAAGGTAGACAATAGTATCTACCTGTAGAGGGAGCCATCCAGTGACCCACTGCTTTTATTAATATTTTCATCTTCCTTTTTATTGTTTCTTTTGCAGACAAGGAATCAGCTCTGAAGTTATTTGCTTTCTCAATGCTTCTGTCAGAGCTGATAAAACACAATGGGGAAAATCCCACAGCAAGGCAGACAGATAACTTCTTCACAGAAGTTCTCAAAGTGTGGTCACCAGACTAGCAGCATCAGTATGATTTGGGAATTGCTAGATTCTCCTTGGCATATTGAATCATAAACTATCATAATGGAGAACAATAAATAATAAGTGTTAATTATTACTCGGATAACCCAGCAGATTAATTTATAAAACATTGTTATTAATTATTAAACTTTAATATCAACTGACTACATACACTTTCAATTTGTATACTTAGTGGTTTGTGTGTTTTCCATATTTGTGTTTTCAAATCCCCTCCATTCTCTACAAATCTTGATTCTGCCCATCACTTCTCACTCTCCGGAGGTTTTCACAATCTTTCTCAAACATCTGCTACTAGTCTCACAAACCTATAATCATTGCAATGAAAGACTGTTAAGAGCTAAGGCAAGTCTGAGCCACTCTGCTTACGCTTCCTTTGCCTTTCGTACTAGAACTTTTTCTCTTTACCAAGGTCTCAGTGTCATTCACTACACATCACAATTTATATTATTACACATGGGAATTTTGCCTCTAAGTGACATGAAAAGCACGGTAGTTTTAAGCTAGGGAATGTCATTGATTACCTGGTATGTACTTTATGAAGATTTTAATTCTTCCGTGTAAATTGGATTTCTTGAAGCAAAAGCTGAAGCAAGAAAACTAGAGTCTAAAGAAAAAAAAGGAGTAGCTTAGGCTATGGCTTTGCAGTGGGGTTGTTACTGGCTTTGGGCTATGACTTGGAGGTAGAATGAACAGGAAACTGACATGCTTTGTATGTATTTGTTGCCATAAAGCCTCTTGCAGTCATTGAGGTGCAGTTCTACAGTTTGCGATTAATTTGTGATCCAAGGCTGGGATTATGGGTCTGAGTACTGCTGTGAGCATGGGTGTGAGTGCTACACCCAGCCTGGGCCTGAGAGCCTGAATGTAACATAAGAGAGACAGACAAACTTGCTCACTGTTGCCATTTTTATTACAATCCCCTCCCTCCCTTTGCTCTTGCTGTTTTGCTGCCTTCTGCTATGCTCTGCCACATGTGAGTCTGCGTTGGAGCCATGTATGTATAGACTGAAACCTCCAGTAACTGAATTAACCTTTGCTTCCTTCATTTTGAGTGTCAGTTATTTGTCCCAGCAATGAGAAAAAAATAACTGAAACAGGATAAAAGGTAAAATAAACCTAGTCTCCCGTGATTAATTACTATGTAAATGCTGGTTCTACCCAACACAATGAGGAGGACTGGGAAAGGATAAGATATCTGGAAAAAGCTAAGAATATTTCCTGACATGTGAAGTTTCGATTGGTTTTTGGAGATATATAAAGTTACACACAGCTGGTATTTGATTTCACAAATTCAGGACTAGTTTGGGAAATAGAATTTTGACCTACAGGCAATATTTAAAGCTTGGGTATATAATAAAGTCATCTTGAGAAAGTATATAGGAAGAGACTGTAGATTGTGTCACAGCCCTGAGATAATCGTGTTTAAAGTCTGAGTATAGAGGGAACATAGCTAGCATCAAAAATGGAGGATGACAAACTGGAAAGTCAAGAGAATCTATCAGGAAGTAGAAGTAGCTAGTTATACAAAACTGTGCTGAGAAGTAAATTAAGATAAGAACAGAGTGGCAACTATTAGAAATAGCAAAACAAACTCCTACAAGCCAGTCATAATATTGTTGAAACAGAAGGCAGAGTAGAATGAACTGATAAATTTTAATTCAAGTTTTATTGTTTGTCCTTAATGTTAGCCTTTGTCCAATATATTTCTAAAATAAATATACTGTAATTCTAGAAACTAATACTTAATTCCCTCATATGGAAGAATTTTGCATAGATAAGGGTATATACTGAATGATGATATTCAGAAGTTTAAATAAAGGCGCATGAAAGTTAAACAGGGGTGGAATATTAAGTTCTGCAAAAATCAAACTACTTTTCAAAGTATAAGTAAATTTGTTCTGCAAATAATGAGAATCACCACAAAATATTACTTAAGTATCAGTAGATACTAAAACAATCTGGAATTTGACATTGCCTGGGATAATCCAAATTTAATATGACCTGTCCATAGTAGATGTAGACACACACACACACACACACACACACACACACACACACACACCCCAATGCAGTATTTCTATTAGTCAAGTCCTTCAAGAATGTGCATTTAATTTCATGGTTGATAAAATATGAAAAATACCCTCATCAGCATATATATTTATCAAGTCCAAGGATAACTATTCAGGAAGCCATGTCTGGAAATAAGCAGTACAATGGGAAGTTTGGGAATATTAAACATGCAAAGAATCAGGTCTTGGTGAAAGTTCTTGGTCACAATAAGGAACTTAGGCACTAAAATAGTATTCTCACCATACCCTAATGGTTAGGCTGCACCATAACTTACTATTTATCAAGCTACAAAAGATGCTGCCCACATATGAAATACAGATATTACTGCCAGTGAGCAAAACTCTTAATTGAACAGCATGTGTCTTCCAGAAAATAGTCCTTTGTAACGATAGAGACATAGAGTTAAATTTTAATTGTACAAATGTGATATGCTTTTCATGATATAGCATGTGAGAAAGAGAATATTTCCTTTAGGATTTCTGTATATGCAATCTCATGTATAGTTTTTCTATTTTTCATTCATTGGCATCCTTATATTTTAAGTTAGCAGAAAAGTATTGAGCACTTATTATGTGCAAAGTACTACACTGGTGTTTCCTCAAATATATGGATAAGAGCAGAAAGTAAGCCCCAAATGATTTAATTTTTTGGGGGGAAGGTGAATGTGTTACTAACATGCCAATGCTGTTAACCAGTGGATTGTGGACCCCAAATATTGAGTTCCTACCAGCTCATGACCCCCATCTTCATCGAAGTCCTCCTCTATCCCATCAGTCATCTCTTCTCCATCCGCATCTTGCCCTCCTTCAGCAGGCTCCTCTGTAGAGTGATCTGCATTCTCTGACACACATTCATCTTGAATCAGCTCTATACTCGCTTCCAATTGCTTCTTCTGAGCTTCTAGGAGGGAGAAAGCAAATGACTACTACCTTGGGTTGGTCATGAGTCATTTGGATAAACCATGAAACAACAGTCCATGAAAGGGTAAACTCTGGGTACTAATCAAGGCATGTAGAAGATAAGGTAATTATGTTTCTATTTGAACTTATTTAATCACGTCAATTATGTAAATATATCTCTGAAGATCTGAATGTAAACGTTTTTAAAAGAATTAGCAAAAATAAGGAAGTCCAAATGATAGCAGTACATAATTGTTGATTTACATGATCTGTCTTGATATTTATATGTATTTCTTCCTATGAAGGATATTCTCTCTCAAAAGAAAGCAGATTACAAAAAAAAAAAAAAAAAAAAAAAAAAAAAAAAAAAAAAAAAAAAAAAAAAAAAAAAAAAAAAAAAAAAAAAAAAAAAAAAAAAAAAAAAAAAAAAAAACCCAAAGGACAAAAATGATACACAACCTAAAAGTTGTTCATTGAAGGAAAGGAGATGGAAAAGCTTGTTGACAAGTTCAAAACTAAATGAAAAAACACCTCACTAAGAAAGAGGTATAAAGATAGGTAGATTGCTTTTCAGGTGATAAGAAAAAATACACTGAAAGCTTGCAGTCTACACTGTGCTGACCAATGTGGTTAACTGTAGTGAACATAAATGCTGATTTGGACAACCTGCATGCCACCTGCATTCGAAGTCCAGCCTCATTGCTTAGTAGTGTTGTGCTGCTGTGAGAGTTGAAATGATTAAGCTTCCTTGGGCCTCAGTTTTCTCTTTGTATAAAGAAAACTAATCCATAAATTTTCAGGTTTGTGGTGAGTATTCAAATATTATTAGTGAAACTTGCAAATAATAAGTGCTCAACGAGTGAAGCCATGCTCTTCATCTGCAGGGTTAACTTCATCAGAATTGATGTGTTCCATTTACCAAGACTCAACCAAATGAAAAGTATGCTGAGAGGACAGGAATTATATTTCTAGTGGCTGGTTTTCATTTCCTCTGAAAGTATTGAGGAACACTGGGCACTGTATAAATGAGATTGTAATGTTTATCACTTACTAACTTGTTCCCATGTACTTAGGTCTATCTCAAAAGCTAGGCTGTTTTATCAGAGTATCACTGCATTGTGTAATGTGAGTTTTAAAAGAAGCTGTATTTTGAACCTATTGATCTTTATGACAATAACAACAGTTTATAGGGCCAAAAGAATCTGAGATTCTCATTTTTTTCATAATGTGAGTCAAAAGAAAAACAAGTATTAATATAGTGCATTTGATGCATAAAGCTTCCAATGTAACTACTATATAGTACATAAAACTAATAAAAATCCAATATATATGTTACGAGATACGTTTTCCTATAATTTGTTTAAAGTCATATAGTCATTACTTCAGCAGATACCTGTGCATTTATTCATACTTATATTTTAGCTCTTAAAATAATAAAATCAACTGAAAACAACGCAGCTGGATGGGGTGTGCCTATCCATGCTGTCAGGGACAGAATTTTGGTGCTAGTTAAGTAACTCACCTGGAGAGCTACAAATGTACAGTTTGAATCTTCGGCCACTTGGTCATTTAGCAAGTTATGCCATTCTTTCCCCATCTACATAAAAATACTCATAATAATATTTACCTCTATGGTTTGTTGTGAGGATATTCTGACCTTACATTTTGGAAATATTTTGTGAGCTGTGCCAGACCATATAAAGATGTACCATAATGTTTTTCACTGGGAATACACTGAAGTCATAACAATAACAACAGGTATAAATAATCATGAATCGGGAAGCCTTTGTAGGAACTGACCTTCCAAAAACCGTGTGGCGATAAGCTTTGCTTCAAAAGTGGAAAAGAACTGGCTGATTTAATGAAGATTAAAACTAATTACTGTGGGGTTAGTGAGATAGCTCAGCGGATTAAGCGCCAGTTTAAGCAAGGACAGGGACTGAGGTTCGATTCCCAGAACCACAGGCTACGCTGACGCCATCCCCAGGCATGCTGAGCGTGGTGGTTCATGCCTGTAATCCCATCCCTGGGGAAGCTGGAAATAGCAGTTTGAGGTACATAGTGAGACCCTGTACACAATACATACAAAAACCCAACAACTACTGTGGATATTTTAAAATGACCAAAATTTGTGGTCTTTTGCTTTAAGAAGTCAAATGTACATAGATTCCAACTGGATATATTCTGAGGTGTTTTTCTGTCATCTTCTTAGTATCATATTCCTCCTCATCACATGTAAACTCATGTGAGAAAACAAATTCTGATTTGAAGCTGTGCTTTCGTCTCATACACACATGTGAGCATGCTGATGGCAGCCGGTGAGGCAGTGTAGATGCCTCCCTTTCTCTGTGTAACTTTTAGCACACAAAGTCCAGTGAATACTATACAGTGGCAACTGTAAATACACTAATCAAAATTATCCCTCTCTGCCATTTTTCCTATCTTTTCTCCTTTCTCTCAACTTCACTGTTTAATCCTTAAGTTCCATTTCTCTTTAAGATGATTTTCTAACTCTAGAACATTATCACCATAATTATGGAAGAGAAATACTGGTTAAAGAGAAAAAAATGGTTTAATCTATCAAAAATTACTCTGGTATCTGAGTTAAGAGGAATTAAGCAAAAAGGTACAAATTTCAAATACCCCCAGTTTAATATTTACTAAAAATTATTAGGTTTTATACATCTGATTTTCCTCTCAGACATCTCTGTCCTCTATCATTCTAGATATTTAAGCTGGGCTTACCTAACCAACCCCATGCCTATTAATCAAGTAAAAGCTCTGATGAACAGTTTACCATCAGCACAGAAGAATTTGGAATCCTCTGTCATTAGTCATATCTCCTATTCTGTTGCCTCTACCAAAGTTGACCCTTTCAAAAGTTAAAGTCATTTTGGTGCTCTGGCTTTGAATTTCTCCTTGAAGTATTGTCTGTGCTTATCATTTAATCTTTCTTCTTTCACTACAGGTCACCATGCTGCTTGGTCCCAGGTTCCACAACCTGCTACTCATACCTCAAGAAAAAGAGGGATGAGGATTTCAGATTTGGAAATTGTAGTTCTATACAATGTCCTGACTTTCATGTTTTCCTAAAGTCATACTTATTATATTTTAAGCCTCTGCATTTAACCCTTTTAGTGTCACACTTCAGGGTGATTTTGCTTAGAATTGACTTGCTTAGAATTGTCAGAAATTCATATCTTGCCCTATGATGCTAAAAATATTTCTTATTGATATTGAAAATCGTTGAATGTGATCTTTTCTCACTGTAGAAAAATTTCCAGCCAAGGAAATGCAAGACCTGATTCAAAGATGCATAGCTCCCACCTGGTTTAACACATCAATTTGTTTTAATTATCTTTAGAATCCAAACTGTCTTTCCTGATCCTACTAGCTGAATGTGGTCCATTCTTCTCTGATCAAACAAAGTCCTGATCAAATGCCATCTTACAGTTGATTCTACTAATAAGTTACCCTATCCTTATTGCTGTTTAAATTCCTAGGAAATCTGACCTACTATTTTATAAGGTCCTTACCACATCTAAAGGGATACTGCAGATTTCCATCCTTTGTATACTACACAGTGCAATGCTACTGATGGATTAAGACTCATTGTGAAATGCTCTTTACTCCTCACCAAGTATCCTATATCCAATGTAGAACAGATAAGAAATAATATAAGGGGACCGGCGAGATAGCTCAGTGGAAAAGTGCCTGCTTACATAAGCTTAGGCAAGTGCAGGGACGAAACTGCGAATCCTGGCACCACATGCCACACCAGCCCTGCCCTAAGGGCAGGCTTAGCGGGCCACAGAATTGGGGCACAGTGGCTCAGGTTTGTAATCACCATGCCAGGGAGTGTAAAAGCAGGTGGATCACCATGAATCTGAGCTGCATAGTGAGACCCTATGACAAACCAATACATTTTTAAAAAACAAATAAGATCTTAGGAAGGAACTATGTCATGAGACACAAACTTCTGCTGAAAGGGAACAGAAAGCAGTATCTTCAAAGAGTTGTTACACCCTTAAATGAGAAAAAAAATGTGCATGTGCTTGTACATTGCAAAGGCGATTTGACTGCATTGTACTAAAAGGCTCAAAATAGTTATTGAGTAGACTCTGATCACGTGATTGCAACTGACAAATTGTTGAGGTCAAAGTAAAACATCATTGCTTATCTCTAAGAATATGTTATAAAGATAATTTTGGGTTTTGGTTTTGGACTTGCCTCTTTTTTATTTTTTAGACAGATGTGTTACCTCACTCATTTTTTCAGTTTAACATATAATATGTATAAAATTTCTTGATATCATATTTAATGTGCATAGCATTATCAATACAATCTACCTCCAAACAGACTCCCTGAAAATTATTCTCATTTCTTCATTTTGTCATTAAGTTGAAAACTAAATGCTTGGAAGACATTATCTGGAGTTAGGAAAAACTACCTGTAATTATAATAGTAATTGAATTGTAGATGTTGAACTGAATACAATTATCCTGTGCTTTAGTAATATGTAGTTGCATAGACTTCTGTCTTTTCAGTCAGAAATATTAATCAGTAAACAATGACAGTTTCCATGAATAATATCACATCTGAAGGCACATCTTATTTATTTAAGTGTTGGTATATAAACAGCACATTTGATTCTATTAATAGTCTCACTGAAAAGAGAGAAACAAATCAATTTCTCCATTTCTATGAATAATTCTTTTTTATTTTATATAAAATAAAAAAGGTTTATTCTAAACCTTTCAATATTCTTTTTCCACTTACTGAACATTTATGTCCAGCATTAGCAGTTCTTTTGGGCATATTTTTATTCACATTTGTGTTTATTTTAGCTAACCTAGAGCTTTGTAAAAAATTAATGTTTGCTAATATATTCATGACCTGTGTGGAATCAAATAATGAAAATATATGTCTGAATGTCACATTCATTCCATACAGTGGTATTTAAATTTGCCATTATGGTAGTGAAGAGTATGCATTCAAAGAAATGTTGAAAGAAACCTTGTCATTTCCTACACGACAACCTCTCACCATGAAGTCAAAATGAGATGTGGTGTCTGAGATATTTTTGGAGGCAACTGTTTGTGTTTGTATTGATAAGTTGTCAAGAGCAAAACAACATGTCAAGTCTTCCAGTGCTCATGGAGAGTATCTGCCTTGAAGCATTGGCATCTTTTGGAAACTCTGTTGGTGCAAGTTGAAGTGATGAATGACCTTAATATTATTTTGCATGCAGAAAATTAGGTTAGTATTTGATCTGAAACAGAAGAGTAGAACCCCAAGAATCAGTGGTTTATCCCTAATTTATAAATCTACTATTACATTTTGGATTTCAGTGAATAAAGGCTACAAGTTAGAAAGTTTTTATAAAGTATTAACATTTATTCACTTCAGTCCTTGAAACACACTGGAACATCATCTTATTTATCACTTTACATACAGGGAAACTGAGCCATAAATAAGTTCAGTAAGGTGTCCCTGTTTACCCAATAATAGGTGCTAGAGCTGGAGCTCTGCTTCAAGTATATCTGACTCCATGCCTGGGAAATTTTCTAATAAAACTAGGAAAATGAGGATTGTTCGACAAACTATGAGAAAGTTTTGAGCTTCTTTGAAAAGCAGACAATCTTCAAATTCAATAATGAAGAAATTAAAAATAAGAATGATGAATTTGCTTTTTAGCTGGGAGCACATATTTTAGATAAATATGACTATTAAAGGAAAATCTGTCAAAATAAATGGTATTTTCATTTAACGTAAAATGCTCAAGGCTTTAAAAGGCCATAAAAAAGAATTCAATATTAAATTTCTATTCTCACATTCAAATATTTTTCTGAATGTGACATTTCTACTTCAAAAGTTATGTATGATTTGGAAAACAAGTTAGAATTGTTGGAATTTATGTTCACAGCATTTTTATTAAATGAATTTGCTGCATAGCTATTATCATTAATATAGCTCTGAAAATTGGTTGAGTTGGCAATTAAGTTTTTTGACATGCTGGCTTAATTGCTAGATAATTGCTATTCTGAAAAGTACTTAGCAGATGGTTGGAAATAATGTTGATATAAAAACAGTCTCAATATTTATTTCAGCCAAGTTAGTATCCTGGAATCACTATTTTTGTAACTCAGCGAGAACTGTATTTTTAAAATATTGCCCATTACAGCACCTGCACATAATATAAATTTAATTTAATTATTCCAATGAACATAGTCCAAAGTATGCATTTATTATAGATAATGCTATGAAGAACCACAGAAATGAATTTCAGGAAAATTACATAGAAAGAATTGCTTTTAGACTAAAATAGCACTTGTATAATAATATTATTGGAGGAAATCACTTCAAAATTATTCACATGAGGGGCTGGAGAGATAGCTCAGTGGAATAAGTGCTTATTTGGCAAGCACAGGTCTTGAGTTCAATCCCTGATACCACCAAAAAAAAAAATTATTCACATAAGGTAGTCTGAGTTGTTCAGCGCAAATTCAATATAAATTATTTTAAAATTACAGAGATAATGTTTATTTAAATTTCAAAATAATTTGAGAGAGATATCACTATCCCTACTTTGTATATTTTATAAGGACTGTTCCAAATGTCATGCTGTCAATCTACTGACTGTCCTTAGTAAGATGTGAACCTACTTCTATTTAACTCCTCTTCACATTGACCTATTGTAGTAACAAAAATCTACTTGTCATGAGAAAGACTAATTGGAATGGAAACAAAACGTAGCATAGAGAACAGTTAAAAGGCAACACGG
This sequence comes from Myocastor coypus, assembly GCA_004027025.1. Taxonomy (NCBI): domain Eukaryota; kingdom Metazoa; phylum Chordata; class Mammalia; order Rodentia; family Myocastoridae; genus Myocastor; species Myocastor coypus. Next base: position 155,882 of record PVJA010000264.1, read on the forward strand.
AGGGGAATGCGATGTCCTAACTGCATCATAATGATGGCTGCGCCGCTCAGAACAGTTACTCAGTCATTGAATTGTGCCTTTGGATGAGCAATTTCATGCTATGTGAAATGTGCCTCAATAAATGCACAAAATTAGAATGTAAGCACATCAGGACACAGGAGACATCTCTCCTGTGTCTGGGTATTGTCAGTCATCGTGGGAAAACAGAGGAAAGAGTGGAACGAAGAGAACCAAAGGTAAGATCTGAAATCCTTGACTGTCATAGGATTAGACGACAATGCTGAAGTTCACAATTTTATTGACAAGATTCACAGAAGACCGATGTGAGAAAGGCAGGCCATGGACAGAAGAATACATTGAAGTGGGGACGAGTCAAATTTCCAAAACTTTAATTGACTTACTACTAAGGTGTCACTAAGTTTCTCCTCTGCTTAGAAGTTCGGCTTCTTGATCACAAGTCCTAGAACGGCTACGTTTTAGAAAATTTACCTTACAAAACTTGTAACTGTATGTTCTTTCTCTCATGACTGAAACATAAATTGCCTACAACCTAGAAATCTTTTTCTTAAGACCTAGGAGTCATCCCTTGGACATATAACCACCAAGAAATAGAGGGCCTATGGCCCTGCAGCTCTGTAAAGGAGTCGAGCTTGGTTAAAAGCCAACTAGCAAGCACGACTTGCCTAGCCACAGGGTACAGCATTCCACTGATGTGCTCTGCTCCTTTTCCATCAGTGGGCCTAGTTTCCAAAAAAACTGGTGTCTTTTTATGTGAACAGTGTTCTATCTCCATCTCCAAAGGCCCTGAATAGTCTTCCTCACAGTTTTTTTAATAAGCAATTTTGTTCCACTAGGAAAATCTGAAAGGTATAATAGATACTGCAAAAGGGAAAGGAAACTGTTCCAGGGAAGGAAAAGCTAGGATGAGGGAAAAGAGAAAAGAGGGGCTGGGGGGATAGCTCCGTAAAACAAGCGTTTGCTTGACAAGGGCAAGGATCTGAGTTCAATCCCCAGTTCTGGAGAGAAAAAGAAAAAGAAAGAAAGAAAGTAAAAGAAAGGAGAAAATAAAGAAGGAAGGGAGGAAGAAAAAAATAGATATATTCTAATATATATTATATATACATACTAGGACAGCTTGGATAATTGTATTGCACTGATTTCTGATGGTCTATTAATATGAGAAATTAATGTTTGATTTTTAATTAAAACGTTAAAGTCGTTTTAAATTTTTCATAATTTTTGAAACAATTTTATAGGTTTATATCTGGTAATCTGAACAATTAATTTGAAGACAATTATATGCAGTGTAACAGCTACTGTAGAATTTCTATCATTTCATTTAGTGAAATTCTGTATCCTTTTTAAGTTATTAATATTTTTTCACTGTGAAAAGTAAAAAAAAATAAGAAATTTTATTTTTTCAGGTACATGGAGGATAAATACAGGGAGCTCTCCAGTATGCAGATCCAGTTGCAAAGATAAGTAAATATTTTCTTCCTTAAACTCAGCTTCTTTAAAAACATCCTAATATTTGTGTTTGTTTGTTTTTGTACTTTAGGGAAGGGTCTACAGGGTGTTCAGGGTCTCATTACTAGATCAGACTCATGATCTGCCTGCTCACAGTCTCCCAAGACCTGAGATTTTAGGTATGTGCTATGCCACCATGCCCAGTCTCAGTTGCCAGTTCAGTGTGCTTGGGGGGCAGGGTCAGAATGGCCAGCCCTGGATTGAACCCTGGGTCCTTGTGCCTGTTGTGGGTGCTTTAATCTGCTGAACTATTTGGCCACCCAACATCCCAATGCTGTAGTCAAATATTTCTGCAAGACTCTTTTTTTTTTTTTTTTTATAACCAATAGCAATCTTCTCTTTGTATCTGTTTAAATTTGCAAGTCTTTAAAATGTTTTCCATTCACTTAGCGTATTCTTTTACATACATATGTGTATATCTCTAGCACTCTTAGATGGATACTTATTCAGTTTTATGCATTATCTGTTGGTACAGAATGGTCGAGTTGTTTCCATCTCTCTGAAGAGTTGTGTAAATTGGAATAAACCGCTTTAATTTTTACATAATTTTAACTATGTACTTCTTTGCACAGTAGAATAATTTTTTCCTTGTTGAACAATATGTTTTCTTTAGAATTAAAAATTACCTTATGTTTAAAAAATTGTTTGATAGGTACTTATCTACATACTTAAGCAGCTTTATCTCTCCCTCATTAGAATGTTTAACTCTTGTCTCATCAAGTCACTTTCACACATAGTAATTTTTCTACCTATTCCCTTATCTTAAAACTTCCATTCTAGCCCGGCGTGGTGGTGCATATTTGTAATCCCAACACTTCAGAGGTTGGAGAAGGAGGATAGCCATGATTTTGAGTTCAGCATGAACTATAGAGTGAGACCCTGTCTCAAAGAAAGAAAAGAGAAAAAGAAAGATGGATTCATGCACTAGGGAGACAATACAATGTTTCTGTATGTGGGTCTGATTTATTTTAGTTAATAGTATGGCTGTTAGTTGCATCCTTTTACTCTATAAATCCTCAAGTTCACCTTTTTTATGTATTTGGTACAGAATTCTCACTAGGGAGCTTGGAATTATAGTGATCCTTCTGTGTTCAGCCTCCCCGGTGCTGGGATTACAGGTGTGCCTCTTTATGCCAGGTCTAATTGGCCCGCTCAGCACATCTGGAGGCAAGGGGCTGGCACAGCATGTGGTACCAGGGATGGAACCAGGTCCCTGCTCTTGCCTGAGCAGGTGCTTACTCTGCTGAGCTATCTCACCAGCTCAAGTTTACCTTTCTTTGTAGATGAGTGATAGTCCATTGTATAAAAATATCACATCTTTTTTATCCATTCCTCAGATGATGAACATTTGGGTTGTTTCCAAGATTTAGCTGTGACAAATTGTACTGTTATAAACATGGGTACACATATATAAGTGTAGTATGATGTTTTCTATTGTTTTGGAAAAATACCCAGGAGGGGAATATCTGGTTTGAATGGGACTTCTAAGCCTAGCTTCTTGAGGAGTGTCCACACTGTTTTCCATAGTGTTTATACCAGTCTACATTTCCACCAACAGTGGAGGAGGGTTCCATTTTCTTTACAGCCTTTCTGGCATTTGTTTTTAGGTGATGTGTTTATGATCATCATTCTTTTTGGAGTGAAATGGTTATCTCAGTGTTGTTTTAATTTGTATTTCTTAAATCACCAGTGTTGTGGAACATTTTTTCATGTATTTATTTGCCACCCTTCCTCTAAGAAGTATGTCTTCATCTCAGACGCCCTCTGAATTGGGTCTTCGAATTTTGGAGGCCTGAAAGTTTTAGTATTTTATATGTTCTAGACAGAATGACTGTTTCTTAAGATATTTTCCCAACTTGTAGGAGTTTTTTTCACTCTGAGAGGTATAATAGCTGTAGTAGAACAGAAAAAAATTGAACATAAGGAATAAACAATGGAGATTTGGGAAAGGAGAAAAGCTAGGAAAAAAAGAAAGGGGAAAAATCACATAAGTACATATACAGGATGGTTGACATGTCTACACTACTAATTTCTATCAACTTTTAAGTAGAAGACTAATGTTTAAAATTTCTACTTCCACTAACTCATATGCTAATATCTGTAATCTCAGCAAATACAGTGAGGTCAGCAGTGTGCATTATAGCAACTGTGGTTCAATGCTTTTCATCTTGTTCTTTTAGGTGTGTATTGTCTCTAATGTTTTATCTATTATTACATTCTCTTTAAAATAAAGACGTAAAGAATACAAGGGAAAAAATGAAGGTTTATTGACAGGAAGAGCTAATGTTTAATTATTAGATCAAGCTTGCTGACCTATATCTGCAACAAATCTGATAACAATATGCACTATAACAACAATTGTTAATTTTCAATTCTTGTTTTGAAATTCTGTACTATTGTATTGTTTCTGTTTCTGTTCTTGTTGTCTGTTTCTGTTTTGTTTCTTTCAAATAGAATAATAATAATAAAGAGGGACAGTCTGTCTCAAAATAATAAGTGAGTAGCTTGTGAGCAGCCCTGATCTTGTCTTTTTCTTCCCGCTCCCTTGCACAGCTCATTTCCTGGGCTTCCGTTTTCCTTCATCCTGAGGATTTCTTGTGCCTCTTGCTGCTGCTGGGGTGGGGCTTGGCAAGAGCAGGGCTCAGGGACTGCAACATGTTAGTCCTGCCTTCTCCCAAATTGTCTTTTTTTTTCTGGCTACCACAGGATGAGCATCTGTCCTCACCCTGCGCTTATGTCATGTATTCCTGCATTAGTGCTGGCCAATTTGAGTTGGGTCTCCTGGAATCTGTGAGCCACATAAACCTCTCATTCTGTAAGTTTCAGATGTCAGATATTTTGTCACAATGGTAGGAAAGTGAGTAATAGTGAGGTCAAGACAACTTCTGCACATTGAGAACTAACAATACAAAAACCAAAACCCAATCAAAGTGAATGAACATAGGACGGCAAAAATAAAGTTTAAATCTGCCAACTACCTCTAAAGGGAATTTCCACTTTATCCAACTAGATATTTGCCTGTCTTACCTGTGAGGATACCTTACGAGCCACTCTTAACCCCTCCGTGTTGTCTTTATCTATTGATTTTATGGCCTATCATAAACTGTTAAATACTCAAACTCATTAGAAATTTGAAATATTTAAACCTTATTTTAATAAATAGAGCATTTTGAAATCTTTTGAGATCTTGCTTATCTGAAAACACGCTGTTCTGTGGCTCATGGTGCATGCCTATAAACCCAGCACTCTGCTGGTCAAGGCAGAAGGATAGCTGTGAGTGAGGCCAGCCTGTGCTACATAATGAGTTCAAGACCATCTTGAACTACATAGTGAGACCCTGTCTTAAAAACAAAAAGCGTATATCACTATATCTATTTATATTCTCACCTTTAATAGCTTGAGTACCATGTATAGAATCTTAAGTTGCAAATAATCATCTATACAAACGTTTGAGACATATTTTAGTTGTATTCTAGCTTTTAGTGTACCTGTTGAGGGGCTCTACGCTATGGTTTTCTGATTTTCATTTCTTAATACAAAACTATTCTGTCCTTTTCTGTTTCCCTGAGTGCTTCATAGGATCTTCTGTTTGACTCCATATTTTACAATTTGACAATGATATATTATGATATGCATCTATTTTTATTCCCAGTTCTAAGCAATTGTTAAGTCTTTTCAATCCAATTAACCATTTTTCAGTTTTAATTATTTTTTTCTAAAAATAGAAAACACTTTTGAATGGTTATTCTGTCATTCTTTTTATAATCCTATTGTTCCAATGTCATCCTATAATTTTTATATCCTTTCCCTCAATTTTTTTTTTTTTGTCTTTTTTTGAGACAGGGTCACGCAATGCAGTTGAGGCTGGTCCTGAGCTCACTTTTGTAGCCCAGGCTGGTCTCGAACTCGCACCAATCCTCCTGCCGGGATTACAGGCGTGCACCACCACACCCGGCTTTTTCCCTCAAATTTTTCATCTCTATTTTTTTTTTTCATTTATATATTTGGTATAGGACCTCACTACACAACTCAGACTTGTAGTGAGCCTTCTGTTTTCTGCCTCTCTAGCACTGGGATTACAGGCATGCATCACCATGCCAGGACTTGGTCTCTGGCTCAGCTCATCTTGGGGGGCAGGGCCAGAGCAGCATGTGGGACTAGGGATCAAAGCCTGGTCCCTACGCTTGCTAAAGCCAGTGCTTAGCTCACAGAGTAATCTCACCAATCCTTCATCTCTATTTTTATGTTCTCTTTACTTAAGGAGTTTTGTTTTTATTTAAATCCCATCATTGTAGTAATGCAGTTCAAGAAGTAAAGAGCTCAATTTCATGTTTAACCAATTCTCTGTAACTATGAGTATCATCAACTCACTTTAAAGTGTCAGTGACAGCCTCAAAGTATTTAGGACAGAAGCAGTAGTCACATTACGGGATGCAAGCATCAGATCATACAGGAAGCAACATGTTCCATTCTATGTATGGCCATCCATGTTTAGCTAAGTACATACTAATCAGAAAAAAAAAATAGATGACAATGGTTCAAGCTATAAAATTGAATTACAAGAGATGGAACTATAGAATTGCTCATATTGTTTAGACAAAGAAATGCTTTGGCCAAAATTTGAATACTGCATAAAGTGAATATTTACAGACTAACGTGACTCACTGTTCAAAGGTTTTGGAGAAAGGAAGGTATTTTAGTTCTCCTTGAATATTGAATCAATGATTGAAATCTCAGGAAATTAGAGATTAAGCTTGCTTTCAGAAAATGTACAAAGAATAATGATCCAAGTGAAACAGAAATGCATTTTTATTCAGAGTTAAGGAGATCTTGTGAAAGGTTTATCAGATACTGAGGAGAACAGGGACAAAGTAAATAACACAAATACACAATCTAGCTAGGTAAAAATGTTACCCGAAAGTGCACAATTTTTGGAGTAGTGGTATTTAAAAATTCTAATTTTCACAAGAATCTGTATGCTTTGATATGTTTTGGAATTTTAATTTAATTTTATAAACAGTTTATGTCTTGCTAAAACATACCAGTAAAATAAGTTTGTGTTTCTTCTGTTTGTGACCTCTAAGGTTTGTGTTCTCTAGGCAGGTCTAACACTTGAAAGTCACAACTGGAATAGGCCAGGAGAGGTTGGCTATTTATTTATTAGACATGTCACAGAGACAAATGTTCAACTAAGTAATGTCTAATTATTCTATAAATCTTCTAGAGAGTTTATGTTTCAAATTTCATTTAAAAATACACAGTTACTTATAGAGTAACTGTCTCTACACTGTGATATCCAGTCTGCTTTTTTCTTATTCTTTTCACTCTTTCCACTCACTTAACATCATAAGGTAAAACTTACAAGTTATATTATGTATATGTGGCTTTTTAAAAAGAATCACCTGGAAATGCGATGGCTATAATGGTATGAAGTGTTATTTCTTGATTTCTACAGTATAGTCTCTATCTACTTGAAGAAATTGTGTTGTTATTCAATAAAACATAATATACATATAGTAAAATGCCAACAATCATAATTTTAAATGTGAAAACATATATATTTGTAGCCATTACCTTTCTGGTTGTGTTTATTTGAGGGTTTGGACACTTGCTACATGACTGGTACATGATATCTGGAGTTCTGAAGAATTAGGGAAGTAAAGCTAGTATCTTACTTTTAGGAAATTTAAAATAACAAATGAAACTACAAGAAATACACAAACACCTATTACAAGTAATTAAAGGGTACATAATTAAAAACAATGGAAGTATAGTTTGTTATAATCATTACTGAGAGCTCTGGAATATACTTCAAAGAATAATACCAATAATACCATGGGACTTGAATTCAGGATATGCTTCATGTTTGCTGGAACTTTGTCCCAAGTCCCTTGTCTCATTCGTGATATTTTTATTGTGAAAATTTTCATTATCAAATAGATAAGAGTGAAATATGAATGCAAGGCATAAAAAGGCAGTAATAAAAGCAAAAGCTAGCTACTAAGTACTAATCAGTTAGTCAGTAATTAGTAACAAAACATTGAAATGAGCTGGGCATGGTGGCTCACGCCTGTAATCCCAGCACTTGGGAGGCTGAGGCAGGAGGATTGGTGCGAGTTCGAAACCAGCCTGGGCTACAAAAGTGAGCTCAGGACCAGCCTGAACTGCATAGCGAGACCCTGTCTCAAAAAGACAAAAAACAAAAAAAACAAAAAACAACAACAACAAAAAATTGAAATGAGTACTCCTTTAAAATTAATGAGGAGACTTTATTTTTAAATTAATTTCAGCACATTTCACTCCACTGTTAAAAAGTAGCATCAACTCTTTCCATATAACATTGATTTATTTCCATAAAAATAATATGGAGAGAGATAGAAGATGATTGTCATCACCATAAGTATAGACATTATTCAGAAGAGAATTATCAAGAGAATATAATGTATCAACTTACTAGAAGAATATAGCATACATTCATTTTTTTTCATAGCTTGTTGGATTAAGAGAAACATAGGCATCAAAGAACTATCATCTCAAAAGTCACTGTCTCATAACTGAGAGAGCCTAAACATGCAAAAGTAAGACGACAGTTCTCATAGAAAGAATATCAGGGCTTGAGTTTTAGTCTTACATTTATGGATCTTCCAAAGAGATTTATGGCAGGTATTATTCATGGCAGAAAATTGGAACATATAATATGTTGGAATAAGGATCACATTTTTCTCTTTGAGGTGATTTATATTTAAATGAGTTCTACATAATCCTTTAAACTGAAGTGCAGATTGGTTATCAAAGTCTTTTGCTGTAAGGGCTGTTTTACATAATAATGGATTTCACAGAAGTTCCTCAAAGAGAAATATTGATTTAGGCAACATCAGAAGATATTTCAGTTATAGCAACACTTTAGATTAGTGCCATAGACAGCTTATGAAAACTTTCTAAAAATGTAAATTTCTTTACTAAGAAGTGTAAGCAGCACATCTTTTCCCAGTATAAAATACATTTGTTATAGAAAATCTAATAGAAACAGTCTGGCTTAATCTATCACTTCTCCATGACTGTGATACATAACTTATAGATGCTAATTTCTTTCTTTTTCATAATGTAAGTTAACCATTAGGATTTCCCATTTAATAAATGAAAAAACTGAGGCTGAATATGTGATGAGTGAAAATTTGAACCAAATTTTATTTCTCACACATTATGCTATTCCATCACTTCACATCAGGCTTCCTTTCACTCTTGGGTCTCTTGGTGGCTCTCCCCATAGGCGAGACCTGGTGTTCATCTCAGTAAGAAGAGTCAACAGACAAGCAGACTCCTGTGTGGTGTAGCACAAGGTCTCTCAGTTCCAACCAGTTAACATCACTTGGGCATTATCTAGACAGCCCTACTGGAGTGATATACTGGGACTAGGTCATGAGAGTAGAGACTATAAACTAGACATGCCTCTGAATTGGGTGAAAAAGGTCTGAGCCTCAGAATTGTCAGCAATTAGAATTTGACTATAGATCAATTACTTTACCTTCTCGAACCTTTGTTTTCTCTTCTATAAAATGGGAAGTTTGAATTTATTACTGGCTTTCAAAACTGCATTATTCATTTATTTGTTTTTCAAGAAATGAAATTCTTTTAGCTTATTACACCCTACGTAGATTCCCAATTCATAGGACAGATTGAGGTGAACCACACTGGTGGAAGTAAAGGCTAGGTTTGTTGAAGGCACAAGGTAGTCTACAAACCATGTATCCTTTTCATTCCCACTCATCTCTAGAAAAGCCTGTGAGACATCCACTTTCCTTGTAGAACACAAGTTTCAAACTATGGACTAGCTTTGAGTTCATACCAGTTCTCACATTCTGTGCCTCAAAAATAGTTACATGTTAGAATTGTGGTAGAATGCAGGAAAGGCCAGAATCAGTAATTCGCAGGATTAAAGATATCCACTAAATTGTAAAGGATATAGCCAAACAACTTGACCTTTGGGTGTCCAGGGGAATGCTGCTGGGGTTGAGATTGCTAAAATTAGATCCTAAAATTTTGAAGGATGGAAGCAATGGCCAGAGATGAGTTTATAATAATAGTTTTTGAAACTTGTTCAAATTTTGCTGCAGTTAATTTAATGAAATATGATTATCATTTTAGCCTGAATGGCTTATTTGTGTTCAAGGTTACTGCACACTGAAATATAAACTTTCTATTATTATTGTTATTATTATTATTATTATTATTATTATTATTATTATTAATCATTATTAACAGTACCAGGGATCGAACTCAGGACTTTGTGCTTGCCAGGCAAGGGCTTATTCTACTGAGCTATCATCTTGGCCATATACTTTCAATCATAATCCAACTCCTACTAATTGCTCCTTCAAAATACTTTTCTCATTTTGACACAAATCTTAGAAAAGTTGATTAGTTCTACCTGAAAATAAGGGAATCGCAATCTATAGTTGCATTCTGTGGCTTATAGGCCTTGTGTGTCTGTATTCAGCTGTTAGAATCCTCTGCTTGTGGTTCCTGGGCCTGCAGCCTCGGTGACTGACGATGCTTCACTGGTTTAGTTCTAACCTGTCTTTTGTTCACAGATTCTTTTCACTTACCTGCCTCCGCCTTCTGCTGCTTTTCAATCTTCTCCAGGCGCCCTAGCAAGGAGTCAATTTTAGCTTTGATCTGAGTTAATTCCTTCTTGATTGTCTGTAATTCATCTGATTTCACTGGAAGGCAAAGAGAAGGGAAAGAAAAGAGAACATCACATGTATCACAATTGAAGGCACCCCATGTTTTCTTCTTTTTATTTTCATTTTATTTGAAAGAGTAAAAATAGCAGAAACAAAGATAGAAAGAAACAGTAACAAGTAAGAGTACATATAGTACAGAATTTCAAAACAAGAAAAATTTAAAAATGGTTGCATTACATATTTTCATCCTCAAATCAGTATAGATCAACAGACATAGATATGGAAGATTTATCAAACAATTAAACATTAGCACTTTCAATAAATATTAATTTTTGTTAACTCTTCCAAGTGCATTTTGTATTTAAGTCACTCTTCTAAAAATAGGTTTTTTTAAATTTTTTATTTTATTTATTTTTTTTTCTTGTTTCAGAACCTTTGTTTGTTTATTCACTCATTTTTATGGCTGGCTCAGCCTGCCCCGAGGGCAGGGCTGGCGCAGCATGTGGTGCCGGGGATCGAACCTTGGTCCCTGAAGCCGCCCAAGCTTTCCCAAGCAGGCGCTTTAGACCACTGAGCCATCCTGCTGGGCCCTAAAAACATGTTATAGGGATTGAGAATGCAGAAAATGCAAGGTCCTGAGGTTGATTCCTGGTACCATCCAAAATTTATTTATTTATTTATTTATTTATTTATTTATTTATTTATTTATTTATTCTTTTGAGTCCTTACAGTAGGGAAACTATATGACATTTACATATATAGGTCTGGTTTATTTCACTTATGAGTACACATTGAGGATACATCCATTTATATATGAAGTCTTCTAGTTTATCATTCCTTATAGCTGAGTAATAT
>PVJA010000264.1:167047-179547 GCA_004027025.1 Myocastor coypus
AAAAAAAAAAATAAGCCAAAGGGTAGTGCATGACTCTCTAAGCCTCGAACTTTCACAACGAATATAGCCACTTAAATTATTATTTGTATTTTCTATAGTAGTGGTTACCATTCTAGACTTTTAGTGTTCAGTTTCAAAGAAAGATACTTTAATTTGGTCAAGTACAGTTGTTTGTAAGAATAAACATTGCTCTACTAATTATGATAATTATTTTATAATTTTATATAAAAAAGGATTTAGGAAAGTTTCATATTTAAATAAGGTAAATGCTTAAATAGTGATGATGTTTAAAAATATTATTTAATAATATTAATATTAAATAATAATAGTTATTTTAATGAAACATTCACTGAATTGCCTTTATTTTGCTTTTCTGAGAGCTACTAGCAATTGTGTCTTTTCATGTTTCTTTTTTTTGGTCTTTTTGAGATAAGGTCTCCTTATGCAGTTCAGGTTGCCTTGAGGTCACTTTGTAGCACAGGCTGGACTCAAATTCACAACAATCCTCCTGCTTCAGCCTCCCAAGTGCTGGGACTGCAGGTGTGTACCACCACACCTGGCTTTAGCAATTGTGTCTTCAGGCAACAACAGAGACAGAAGCCTTTAAAGCATCCTGACCAAGCATCTCCACCTCCCTCTGCTGTGTCTTTCAGTGGATTTTTAGGTATTCATGCTCAACAGAGATTTATGTTTTCAAATCTGAGGCATGTGGACTGATTACATCCTATTTCTCTTCTTGGTCTGATTACATCCTATTTCTCTTCTTGGTTATTTTCCTTCTAGCTTGTAATGATCTAAGTTTAGATACCTAATATAAATTTTTGAAGAAACTTAATTGTTTAGTCTTCAGCAAGTTTTGAAAAATAAACAAAATGCAATCAATATTTGCTTGGGCTAGAGATATTTGTGACTTAAGATTTATGTATGTATGTATGTATGTATGTATGTATTTATTTATTTATTTATTTATTTATTTATTTATTTATTCATCTGTATTTAGGACAGGGTCTACTGAATCTACAGGGTCTCACTTTGTAGATCAGATTCCTAGCGATTCTCTTGTTTTAATCTACTCAAGGTCTGGGTTACAGACATGTGCCACCACTCCCAGTCTCAATCACCATCTCAACGGGCCCCACAGGCCGGGCTGGCACAGCATGCTGCGAATCAATCAAACCCTGGCCGCTGATCTCTGCCTAAGCAGGAGCTTTAGTCTGCTGAGCTATTGGGCTGGCCCAAATGTCACTTAGATTTTAAAAAGAGCATTTAAATATATATGCATTATATAGTTACACTATAAAGGTAGAATACTTTTTTCAATACAGACATTAGAAAACAATTATAAAAACTTATTTTTTTTAAAAAAAGCAGAGTTTTACTTATGATGCAAAATAATGCGTGCGCCACCACGCCCGGCGCTATAATTTACCAAATATAAAATATAAGAAAAGGGAGCCCTTTGGAGTATTGCCATACCAATGTTGGGTCTCCCCAAAGCCTCGTGCAGTCAAGGGGCAAACTTGGCTTCTGGGACTTGTGACTGATGATTGATCCAACACTGGGACTGCAGGTGTGAGTGCTACACCCTCACTCTGCGGTGGGTAATTTGCATTACAACGTAAGGAGGGAGGAGGGCCTAGCTAGCTGCCTGACCTGCTGTCCCTCCTCTTGCTCTGCCACATCTTCCTTTGCGCTTGCTCTTTGCTGCCACCATGAAAGGTTGCTCTCTGCCAAGTGCCACTCTGCCTTGGAGCCAGCTGAGTAAGAACGGAAACCTTCACTAACTGTGAGCTAAACAAACTTTTCCTTCCTTCATTTTGAGTGTTGGGTATTTATCCCAGCAATAAGAAAAGAGCAACTGAAACAACCAAACAAACAGAGAATAATTTCAAGAGAGAAGCATTATGTCAATTATTTCAAAGACACCAAAGTAGCAGTGTTAAATTATAGATAAATTTAAAAATGTCATCTGTCACAATCACCAATTGATTCTTCTCTGAAGAATGATACTCATTTCCTTTGAAAGAAGTATATCATATATTTTTTACATAAACCCATCAAAATGAATAGAAAATCTTTTATCTTATGAAAGATTTCTATTCAAAACACAAAACTGTAGCTGGTGACTAACAGGTTATATGATTTAGGGTATGGAGCCACTTTTCAGCGTAGGAATACTGCTGAGTAATTATTATGGTCTGTGTCTGGATGGCTGCCCCAAACCTCCTCTGGTAATGACAATAGCTTTTCTTTCTTTTTTTAAAGATTTTTAAAAATTTATTTCTCTTAAACCTCATTTATTTGTTTGTGTTATGGCTGGCTCAGCCCGCCCTGGGGTGGGGGTGCACAGCATGTGGTGCCAGGGATCGAGGAGCGGTCCTAGTGCTTGCCTTAACTTTCCTCCGCAGGCGCTTTAGGCCACTGAGCCATCTTGCTGGCCTGACAGCAGCTTTTCTGAGGCAGCTGACTTCAGACTTTGTTATTGGCTCATTATCTAGTGTTGGGATGGGAAGTGTGAGCACTACACCTGCTCTAGGGTGGGTAACCTGCATCAAATGTGAGGGAGGGAAAGCAGCTCGCTCCTCTCCATTGTCCTGTTGTGGCTTTTCTTGCCTTCACCATCACGAACTTTGGGCCCTTTACCATGTGTCACTCCACCTTGGAGTCAGCAGCTTATGGACAGAAACTTCCACAACTGTGAGCCAAATAAACCTTTTCTCTTTTAATTTGGGTATCAGGTATTTTGTCCCAGCAATGAGAAAAAGATAAGTAAGACACCAATTTTAATTTTTATCTGTTTTGTAGAAAATACAGGCTACCAAATCACCAATACTCTATACTATACAAACTATATTAGAAAGGAAGTAGAAATCAGGACTAACCCTATTAGAAACTTATAGCTAAGATTTAGACTCGCACCTAACATTCTAGTAATACTTTTTTTTTTTTTTTTTTGGTTTTATTTTTAAAGAGTTAGATTATCCTACAATCTGAGTGTAATTAGTTAATGCCATTCATGCCTAGACACAGCAAGGACACCGGGAGAGTTTCTGTTAGTCCTTTCCTAGTCCACTATCAGGAAAGGTAAAAATGAATTTGGATCCCTGTACAGGTCATGTGACTTCTCCCATAGAATGGAGAACAACAAATGCTTATCAAGGTTTTACTTATAGCATATCCTAAAAATAGGTTTCAGTCTCCACCAATCGTGGTTGTTGGTTCCATTTTGCATTTTAATATTTTAGTGATGTCCTTAGAAGAATGCTTAACCCCCAAGCTGCTTTACTCTTTCTGCCTCACTTTAGTCATTTACCTTCTATACAAAACAGGGTCTGACTTTGTGCTATCACACTGGATTCCTACCTTCTCCCTTTGCTAATTTTATTTTCTAATTTATTCCTCCTGTTAACAATGTCTCTACTGCACAGTGATTACAATTAAGTCCTTGACATTCTTACTTCACCAGAACAGATATGCATTTTACAACTGAATTTTACAAGTGTTTGCAGGTTTCCTGTTCCATAGCTTTCCAAAAGCAAAAGTTCAGAATTGAGGACAACTTGAGGTTCAATGCATCTCTATTCACCTGACATCTTTTTTTTTGAAATTCATTTCATTGGTACTTTTTAGGTATGCACAATGATCACATTAATCATAGGGAGTTTATACCTGTACATTTATCTTGATTTTCTTTTTTCCCCACATCCCTCCCCTGCCTTTAGCCCCCTTTCTCCTCCTTATTTACAAAAGCCTTGTTTCTATTTTTTCCTTCTATTCTCCCCTTTTCCCTTCATTCTCTCCTTCCTCCCACTTCCATGTCACCCTCAATTTGTGCTTTGCCTTCAATGTGTCTGATCTCTTGCATAGAGGTCTCAAAGAAAGATCTGCAAACCGTACATCTATTGTCGCTAAAGATTTACACAATACCTACATCTTCTACTACATGAACCAAACCCTCTAAAAGTTACTTAATTTCTGCTCAAAGTAGGAAGCTAAATATTCCATTTTTTCTCAAAGCAAGGCCTTCATCTGAACAAAACAGATTAGTACTTATTCCCATGGAATATGGAACCAGAGAAGCTCTAGCTGCCACCCATGTTCCCAAGAGACATCACTTCTAATCACTAAGGAGGTTCGGTTAAGTTTCTCTATGCGTTGCACCTATTTTAGAAATTCAGAAGACATAACTGGAATGATGGAATTGCCATCTGCTGAAATACAGAAGAAAGACTGCCACAAGCTCAAATTGTAGGGAAATGATCAAAAGTTTTGTTAATTGTGAGATGCTTACTAGTATCCAAATGCAGGTTAAAATGAAGCAACTGGTCATGAGTATGAAGCTTATACAGAAAGGAAGATGTAAAAGAATACCCACTGGCATTTCCTGAGAGAGACAGCATTTTATAGTAATATATAAAGTAAGTATTCCTTAGCAGAAGAGTACATATACATTATAGATATTTTACATGCCATGAGTATGATATCAGCAAAGAAATAATGACTTCTGTTCCTTTTCTCTAAATACTAGATGTAGCCCAAAAATACAGTGAATGCTTCAGTTTTAAAAAATGTTATTGGGAAAGACACATTGACACTAATTCCCTCAAAATACTCCCCCTCTTTGAACACTTATCCCATCACTCTTGCCATTTTCTGAAGCAGTTCTAGAAGTTCCCTTTCTAGCAGTCATGGAAGTGACTGCTTCAATGTCCTGAATTAATTAAAAAACTTTTACCTTTCCAGAAGTTTCACAGTGACAGAATAAAGTGAATAAAGTGGACAAGGACATACCATAATGTTTTTATTTGACAGAAATAGCCGTAAACATTTAATTGATGAGAACTGATCATAAACGAGAGTGAATATTTAATTTTTAAAAAAAAATTATTGCAGTAAAAGATACATTCTCATTAACTCCCCCTAGAGTAATCAAAATATTTCCTCTTGCTTCAAACTTGTCCCATTATTTTTGATATTGCATCTTTTACTGTGATAAATTTTATTAAAATTATAACACCACTACATTTTAAAATCATTCCTTATAAATTCAACATAAAAAACTTCAGTTACAGACAAAGGAGAACATACTATCACACTGAAAGCATTTTGTTCTGTTGAGTAGAATGTACCTTTTATAAGTGGCTATAGGGTTTGAATTTAGAATTATTAAACAAGATCAGTGATGTGGTGAGTTAAAAAATAAAATTCAGGGATAAATTAACTTAGCTTGCACAAGAAAGGCACTAGAGCACCTGGGAGCACTTCCATTATTAAGTATCACTAGTAGTTTTGTTAAAAAAAGAGAAGTAATTTCAGACCCGCTCTCTCTAAAGATTTCATTGATTTAGTGATAAATGTTATTACATTCTGATACGGTCAACAGAATGATGATTATGTCTTTTGCTGTAGCATGTGATATAATCTAAAAAGGAAATTAGATGTTGGATGAGACCATCAGCCTATATAAAAATCTGTACATGTGTGATTTATATGGGGGGATATTTCAACTTTTTTTTTTCTTTTTTCTTTTGTTTTTGTTTTCTATTTTAGGGACCTGTGGGTCACGACCCCAGCATGGGTTGAGTGACCAAAACACAGGGGTTGCCTAAAGCCATCGGAAAATACATATTTAAACCCATGCTATCCCATGGTGAAATGTTATTTATTGGAATTAGTAATTTGAAGTAGCCACCAAAATTATGTTTTGGTTTGGGTCACTGCAACATGAGGAACTGTATTGTAGGGTCACGGCATTAGAAAGATTGAGAACCACTGGTCTACAAGGCATTCAGAGTCTCACTACTAGACTGGACTTGTAGTGATCTGGCTGTTTACAGCCTACCATGAGCTGGGATTGCAGGCACGTGCCACCATGCCCAATCTCAACTGCAGTTTCAGGTGTGTCCCAGGGGCGGGGCCTACATGGCAGGCCTGGTGATTGAAACCTGCTTAAAGGCGCTTTAATCTCCTGAGCTATTTGGCCAGTCCTTCAATTGGCTTTAATCATCCTTGGATTAAATCTATATAAAGACAAATAAAGAATCTTTAGCAAATTGTCTCCATCAGTAGTTTTAACAGATGGTGATTTTGTCATTCTGGGGACATTTTGAAAAATCTTCAAGCAGTTTTGTGTGACAAGACTTGGAAGAAGTGATGTCACTGGCATCTAATGGACATATGGTCTGCTGTACGCCCCACGATACACAGAATGTAACCAGCATCACCTAATGACCCACTTAAGCCCAAATGTTAATGGTACAAAGCCCTAAATCTCTGGGTGCTATGGTCTGAACATGTCCGCAAATCTTATGTGTTGGAACCCTAATTCCCAGGCTCTGTGTAAATGCTGTTTAGAGGAGGTAATTTGGAGATAGTGTTAAATAAAATGATATTCCTGTGATGAAATAAGTGATTTAGAGTCAGACGGGAAAAGATGAAGCTATCCAGCTCTCTGTCGCCTGTGAGATGCCCTGCCTTATGCATGACCCTGTGGAAGGGCCTTCGCTAGATGTTAAAAGGATCCCAGTACCACACTCTCACTTCTAGCTCCCAGAATTATGAACTCACTAAACCTTTAGATGTATAGATTACCAAATCTATGATCCACAGAAAGTGGACTAATACTGTGGTCTAGATAATTATATACCTTCTTTCATTAACAATGTTTTATATCAGTTCTTTAGAAAATTTATAAATGTTTGTAATCACATGAACTTGAATAGTAACACTTGTCATCATTTTGTTCTTTTAATCCATTATATTATGTAAAAGAAATGTGCACACAAGTCAGTTCATTAATCACTTTCATATACACTGTGTACAATGCGTCATCAATAAAAGTGATTTACATGACTATTTTAAGGTCACACAGACTATACATGTGTCATGCAACTTCAGTCAATGTAAATATATAATTGTCAGTTTTAGTGCTTTCTTTTGTGACAGGAATTATGATAATTATGTCACATTCAGAATAAATCGAAGACTACTGATTTATGTAGTATGGATTTATGAAAATTTTTATCACTTCAATTTATTTTCTTCTGCATCTGTCTGCCCCTTTCCTTTTATTCATACATTTCAAACAAATTTAATATGCAGAAGTTAATTTGCTAGTCTTGCCTGCAAAGCTTCAAACAATTGGCTAAATTGGAGCAACTGATTACTTCTCTCCCAAAGGAATCTACTAGAATAATTACAGATAGATGCATACAGTATTCACAGTGTCTGCATCCACATCTCTCCATACTGAAATGATATGTACTAGAAGAAATAATGTTTGATAGAGAATGATTATAATTCATTTAAAAAGTACTAATATCTGCCTACCATATGTATCCATTTAACTATCACTTTCCGAGAAGTTGAATATTTATAATTTCACTTAATTCTTGGAGTAAATACACAAAGCATGTATTATTAAAATTTGCTAATCAATAAACACTTCATTAATGCAATTGTAATCTTACCAACATTTTCTCATTTTTCATATTTTATTTTTTAAAAAAGCTCAAAACAGTATAAAAACAAAAATTCCAAGTGATAAGAGTTTGAAATTAACAAAGTAGTATTCATTTAACAGCATTTGTTGTAATGCGTGGTGTTGTCTTCCAACTAGTTACTCATATTTCCAGATATATGCATGCAAAATTGAAAGAAAAAAGAAACAAAGAAAGATATACATGAGAAATTCAGAAGAGAAAAAGAGCAAACAGTTATAAAAAGGAGGCAAAACAAATTATGTATTATTTTCTCTTTTCTATAAACCAGCAAAAATCCACAATATAGTTGTCCAAATATTTCTGCTTACACACATAGATATATATTCTTTCCCCCACCCCATCTCTTGTCCTCTTCAATTTAGTAATTCTTTCCTTTTCATTAAGTTCATTTATTTTCTCAGCATCTATTTTACCCTTAAGATTGCTTCCTTTTCTCTTTCAGGTTCTCATAAAGGAGACAACACATTATTTGTACATGTGGGTCTGATTTTTTTTCACTTAAGAATATATTCTCAAGTTACACTCAAAAGTCTCAGATGTATCTGATTTTATAGCTGAATAATACTCCATTATGAAAAATTCTATATCCTCTTTATCCCTCAGTTGACCAACAGCTGGATTGTTTCCAGGATTTAGCTATGACAGGCTTCAGTTCTACAAACATGTGGAACATCTATTGCTGTTCTATGGTGTTTTTTTTTTTTTAATCCGTACTCCTTTTATTTCTCTCCCTTGTCTAATTGCTCTAGCTGTTTCCAAACTATATTAAATAGAAGTAGTGACAGTGGGTATCCTCTTGTTCCTTATTTTAAAGTGAAGGCCTTCAGTTTTTGCCCATTGATTATGATGTTGGTTGTTGGTTTCTTATAGACAGCTTTTATCAGGTTGAGATATAGACTCTCTAATCCTATTTTCTGTAGGGTTTTTATCATGAATGAGTGCTGGATTTTGTTATAATATTTTTTTCATCTATTGAGCTGATTATGTGATTTTTGTTCTTGGCCCTATTAATGCATGTTTAGTACATGTATGCATCTGTGTATGTAGCACCATCCTGTATTCCTGGGTGAATTCCACTTGGTGGTAATTTTATAATCTTCATGATGATTTGCTGCTCATTTTTACTGGGGATTTTTCCATCTATATTCATTAGAGAGATTATCCAGTAGTGCTCTTTTTTAGTTAGATCATCTCTCTGGTTTGGGAATCAGAGTAATACTTATCTCAAGGAATGAGTTGGGGAGAATTCCTCCTTCTTCAGTTTCACTGAAGAGTTTGGGAAAAGTTGACATCAAGTATTCTCTAAATGTCTTGTACAATTTAAGTGTGAATCCATCAGGACCTGGGCTTTTCTTTGTTGGCAGGTTTTTTAAATTACATTTTCAATTTCTTTTCCTGCTATTGGGTTTTTCAGACTTTGTATATCTTTTTGACTGAGCATTAGTATTTCATATGTATCTAGGAACTGTCCATGTCCTCTGTGTTTTCTGTTCAGTGAACATAAAGATTTTCGAAGTAGGTACTGATTCTTTTAATTACTCTAGGGTTGGTAATGATTTTGCACCTTCCTTCCTTCCTTCCTTCCTTCCTTTCTTTCTTTTTCTTTTCTTTTCTTTCTGCATTTTTTTCCCCCACACTGGGGATTAAACTCAGGACCCTGTGCTTCCCAGACAAGAGCTTATTCTACTGAGCTATCTCCCCAGTCCTACCCTTTCCATTTCTTATTCCATGAATTTTGTTTTGTTTCTTTCCCTTTTAGATTAAGTTGGCTAAAGGTTTGATAATTTTATTTATTTTTTCAAAGAACCAACTCTTTGATTTATTTATTCTGTGTACTATTTTCTTTCTCTTCACTGAATTAATTTTTGCTCTAATCTCTATAATTTCCTGTTTTCTATGAGCTTTGGGCTTGACTTGGTCATCTTTTTCTAGGAGCTTGAGGTACAGTATAAATTAGTTTATTTGGGCTTGTTCTGTTTTGCTATTGTGTGAATTTATCACTATAAATTTCCATCTTAAGACAGATTTTTTTGTATTCCCCAGGTTTTGGTAAGTTGCAACTGAATTTTTTGTAAATATTTTTTAATTTCTCCTTTATTCATCTGTGACCCAATGGTTGTTTAATAGGTTATTATCTAATTTCCATGTGTGTATGGTGCTTCTGTGATTTTTTTGTCAACAATTTATAGTTTTATTGCCCTCAGGTCGATAGCATGCATGGGATAATTTCAATTCTTTTCCATTTACTTAAGAATGCTCTCTTAAGCATTACTATATGGTCTACTTTGGAGAACATCCCTTGTGCAGCTAAGAAGGAAGAACATGTATTCTCTTGTTTCTGGGTGAAACACTGTAAAGGTCTCCTGACTTCATTTCTTCATAAGTTTGATTTAATTCTGTTATTTATTTATTTATGCCTGTTTGATCTATCTCTTTGTGACAGTGATGTGTTAAAGTCCTCCATTACAACTGTACTATTGCTCATTTGGTTTTTAAAGTCTATTAAAATTTGTCATATGTAGGTATGCTCCTATGTTTAGTGCATATGCATTTATAACTGTTATCCCTTCCTCTTCATTTTTTCTTAACAAGTCTATAGTGACCTTCTTTGTCTTTTTGAATGATTTTTGGTTTGAACTTGTATTGCCAGTAAACAGAATAGCTAACCTTGTTTTTTTTTCTAGTTTCCTGTGGCATGGAGTACCGTTTTCCTTTAACTTTCAGTCTTAATCTACTCTGCTAGATGTTTCTTTTGACTGGTGAGTTGAGGCCATTGATGGTTATAGCTGATATGTATTGGTTTATCTCTTTCATGTTATTTTCCTGCAATAGGTTCCATACTTTTTCCATCTATCTAATTACTTGCTCTATTTGGTAGTTAATTTCTGTTGTTATTCTTGAAGCTGTGGTTGTTTTTGTATATTTTTAGGCTTACCAGAACTCTTCATAGGGTTGGTTTTGTGGTAATAAATTTCTTCAGTTGTTTTGGTTATGGAAGTATCTTATCTCACCATTGAGTTTGATAGACAGTTTTGCAGAGTGCTTCCATCTAGTTTGGAAGTCATTTTCCAAATACTTCACTCCAAGTTCTTTTTGTTTTAATTGTTTGTGTCGAAAAATCTGCCATTAGTCTAATGGCTTTCCTTTGTAGCTGATCTATTCTCTCTAGCAGCTTTTAATAGTCTATTATTCTGATGAATTTTTGAGATCTTGACTATTATGTGTCCAGATGTAGATTTATTTTGATTATGAATATTTGGAGTACAATATGCCTCACTTATTTGTATGTCACATTCTTTTCTCATGTTTGGAAAATTTTCTGCTAGTACATCTTCAAATAGCCTTTATATGTCATTTGTGCCATCTTGTGCTATTTCATTGACCCCTACCATCTTTATTTTTCTTTGCATCATCTTGTAGCTGTTGAATTATTTCCTGGTTCCTTCTTAATTTTAAGAGATCTTTACTTTCATATTCATTAGCTGAATCACTGTCTTCAAGGTCTGAAAGTCTATCATGAGTTTCATTCACATAGTTTTGCGGCTTTCAATGGAGTTCTTAATTCCCTGGATATCTGTCTGTATCTGTTTTATGCATTCTAATTCTTTCCTATACTGCTCATTCATTATTTCCATGATTTTTCTACTCTCCTTTTCTTTTTATTTATTTATTTATTTATTTATTTTTATTTATTTATTTATTTATTTATTTATTTTTTGTCTTTTTGAGACAGGGTCTCGCTATGCAGTTTTGGCTGGCCTTGAGCTCACTTTTGTAGCTCAGGCTGGTCTCGAACTCGCTCCAATCCTCCTGCCTCAGCCTCCTGAGTGCTGGGATTACAGGCGTGCGCCACCACGCCAGGCTACTCTCCTTTTCTTTTTAATCTTTGTCTTCTTTAGATGTGCTGAGCAACTCCTTCATAACTGTTGTCATTGTTTTTGACCTGAGCTATTATTTCTGATAGTT
This sequence comes from Myocastor coypus, assembly GCA_004027025.1. Taxonomy (NCBI): domain Eukaryota; kingdom Metazoa; phylum Chordata; class Mammalia; order Rodentia; family Myocastoridae; genus Myocastor; species Myocastor coypus. The sequence goes on from PVJA010000264.1 coordinate 178,516, forward strand.
TTTTTTTCTTTTTCTTTTATGTATTTGTTACAAGGCCCAACTACACAGCACAGACTCATAGTGATCCTGCTATTTTCAGTCGTCCCAGTGCTTGGATTATAGGTGTGCACTACCATATCCAGTCTCAGTGGCTGGCTCAATGTGCCTGGGGTTCAGGGGAGGATGTGTTACCCAAGATCAGACCCTGGTTCCTGAACTTGGCTAAGCAGGCACTTAATTTGCCAAGCTATCTCACCTGCTCTGATCTTATTTCTTTTATAGCCTGATGGAGTTGTATTTTACTTCACTAGCTATCATTTGAGAAACTTCAGGTGTGTGACTTCTAAGTTTTTGTATGCCTTCATCTGCTGGATTTGCTCTGGTTGGGCAGCATCCCTGCCAAGAGTCTTCCAAAGTTCTTAAATGGCACCAGAAAATCTCTGTGCCTGTGTGTACTAGCCCAAAGATCACAGTTCTCCAGAGTCCCATTGGCTGCTGAGAGTCCTCCTTAGTTCTTAGAATGTTGGGCTGCACACAGCCTAATTTCCACGCCTGAATGCTGGGGTCTATGGGTCAGAGCTAACTAGAGTCCTGTCATCTGCCCAGAGTCCTCCAAAGTTCTTCTGCTATTTTTTTTTCAGTTGTTTTGGTCATGGAAGTATCTTATCTCACCATTGAGTTTCATAGACAGTTTTGCAGAGTGCTTCCATCTAGTTTGGAAGTCATTTTCCAAATACTTCACTCCAAGTTCTTTTTGTTTTAATTGTTTGTGTCGAAAAATCTGCCATTAGTCTAATGGCTTTCCTTTTTTTACATTGTGCTAACCAATACTCAGACAGACTCCTCGACATGTGCTGAATTCATTAGGAGAGCAAAATCATCTATTGCATCCTTCTTCTAATTATTAAGTTAAATCATATCCAATAAGTTAGCTTTTAGAGTAGAAAGAGCTTAAGGATACTTTTGTTAGGATTTACATGCAGAATACATAACTTCTGCATTATGTGTTGTATGGTATACCCTTTAAAATTCACTTATAGAGGTTCTAAATCT
>PVJA010000264.1:184547-197133 GCA_004027025.1 Myocastor coypus
ACAAAACAAAACTAAGGAAAATGTAGGGATTTCAGGTAAGAGCACATTTTCAGAATTTTACAAGCTCTCTTTTTTGTTCAAACATTTGCTTGATTTACATAGAATCTGAGATACATAATATCATTTAGTACAAGTAAAAAACTGGTAATATTAATTTTAAGATTAATTTATAAACCACAAAATATTAGTAGGAAGTTCAAAGGTATTAGACTTCATATATGATCCTCAAAAGTAAAACTGTTTTTGTTGTTGCTGTTGTTAAGAATAGAGATGTTTTGACTAAATTTCATGGTACATGCCTGAAATCCCAGGATTTGAAGGCTGAGGCAAAAGAGTCAAAAGTTCAAAGCTAGCCTGGACTATCTTCTGAATTTAAAGCCAGCTTTGACTACTTCACTTAAGGAGACTTTGTTTCAAAAAAATTTTTTTAAAGTTAATTTTCTAGTATATTAGCATATAAAATGAATATACTTTTGAATATTTCATTATATAAAATTTTGTTATTACTGAAGTTTAATAATAATAATGTTTTTGAGGAAATATTTAGAAAAAAAACCTTGAGTCTAATCTTATTTCTGCAGCAGCTATTAACCTTCTCTAATCTTTCTGTATAAACACATACTTTTTCACACTATTTGAAAAACATATTTCTGTATTCTGGCTAGTACCCTTTCATTTACACTAAAAATAGGATTAAAATTTATGTCTTTTGATTCCAAATAATTCCCCTTGTGAACAGTTGAGCACTGTTATTTCCAAATCATTTTTTAAAAATATATACTGGAGATATAACTAACATGCATGTTCCTACTAAGATATATTTCATTTTCTTTTTTCCAAACCTTTTAAGAGGAATACTTTTCCACTAAGAGATAATTTAAATTTGTGCAGGAAAACAGATATTGTTTCTCTTAATGCTTTAGTCATCATAAGTATATTCTGTGCTCTACATAATCTGATCTGAATGAAAATGTGTAAATTAGATAGAGATTTTCCATTAATTTTAATACTAATAGTTTTTCTCCTGCATAGTTGAATTTTTTTTTTCCAGAATTGAACAGTCCCTGTTTGGGATCACATAAAGTATATAGGCTTTTTATATGGTAAGACACTTTTGGTATTTCCTTTTACCTATTCAAAAAGTTTACTTATCACTGGAGATTACAAACATTTCAATACCCTTTTTTTGGCAGTACTGAAAGAAAGGATAGATTTCAATTGTTCATATTTCAGAAATTTGAAACATTCTCTGTGGGTATTTAATACAATTGAGGTCTATAGATCCTTTTACTTGAGAGCATTAAAGCTATGCTAAGTTTTAATGACATGCAATGTTCTCTATTTAATCATATTTGAGTCTTTAAAAGAAAATACCATTGAAAGTTATGAATTATTATGAAGTTATGAATTATTGGACAAATTTTCATACAATATAAAAAGTTAGCATTTAGAGCAATCACTGGAATATACTACTTAATAATACTTCACAATGCCTGAAACCATGGATGGACATAACATATCCTAAGTTGGAACTTGACATTGAGAAGTTTTCTATGGCAAAACTGTGGAAATGTTAAAATCTTAAATTACATAGAGACCTTCAAAACTAGCAGAAGTAGGATAATGATTCCATGTGGCAGCAAATCGGTGATTAAGGAATCTTTTCTCAGCTCATCCTTAAGCACGGCTGGATGGGAATTCTGCAGGTTGGGGAACTGGCTTCCTGCCCTGCTCCCCAATAAAGGACCTGAGAAGGGGATGGCAACAGTGGAGCAGGAAAGGAGACCTGCATTTTCTTGTTTCAGATCTGCTCTTTTCAGCATTTTCCAAAACTCTTTCTTCCTCCTGGAAATGGTAGAATCTAGCTGGCATGATTCTGCGACACTTGCAGAGCCTCCAGGACATCTGTGAGAGTAGCCTGTGTCCCCTCCTCTGCCATCTGTGTGTGCATCATCTCCACACCACATCAGAAGGGTCAGCCCAGCTCTACCTCCTACTCAAAATTTTAGCTCTGTAAACATCTTTTTGGTACAGTATCTTAAAAATACCAAATTTCTATATTTTTCAGGCTGCTCTGGAATGCCACAGCTCAAGCAAGTCTCCTGCCTCACCTCCACTCGCAGGGACAACAGGTCACACATCTGGTTTCACAGTACAGTGACAATCCCAACCTCTTCCTCTGTTTTGCCAGCACTAGAGGTATTAACTGCTTCTTGTAGTAGCTAAGTTCACAATAATAAAGTGTTTTCTTTTTTGCCCTTTTCAGCTCCTTAATAAGTCATCAGTAAGTTTCATGCAGTTTCCTTGCTAAACATACTAGTGTGATTTCTGTTTTCCTGACATAAACAAAGCAGCACAGTTATCTGAAACAGCTGAGCTCTCTCTCTCTCTCTCTCTCTCTCTCTCTCTCTCTCTCTGCAGGTATGATCAATAGGAGCTGTGATGAATAGATTAAAGGAAAACAATAAGAACAAGAAAATGCAAACCACTAGGGAAAGACTACATATGACCTTCTTTCTCAGCCATATGGATATTGCTATACAAATATCAGCATAAGGAACACATACATCGCACTGTTAATGGCTGCTGCTAATTGTTGCTAGTAACCAACATTGATTAAGTCCTAAAAATATATCAGGCATAATGCTGACCATTACACATATGTTGCCTTATTGAATCCTCACCACAATTTTATGAGTTAGAAATCAATTTCATGCTCACTCAACAGAGGAGATAGCAGGTTTTGTAATATACAATTTGTTGAACTTTGCACCACTATTAAAAAGATTTTTATAAACCTAACTACAAGTAAAAGTCAAGTGTAATTCAGGAAGAGTTACTGTGGATGAAGCTGTCGAGTGCCTCTGTAGGCCACTTATCTTGTCTAGCCTCTCCAGTCTGTTTTTCTTTCATGGGATTCTGTTTACAGGGAGCTCTTGAGTATACCCATGAGCAGCAGATGCTGTTTTCCTTATTCAAGTGCAATAAATGAAAAAATAAACTAATGAAAGCACAGATTGTTTAGATAGTCTATTAACAACACAACCATACTGATTTATTGCACACTTAGAAGCCAAACAGATTTTCTATTAGACAAACACATGATTTTAAAAATTGTTCACAGTCATATTTTGGATGTGCTCTGTAATAATCTGAAATTATCAGATCTTATAGTTATTTGATGAAGAGCATCACATTTTGGGAAGTAAGATATGTCTCTATGTCAGTCTGTATGTCTGTCTGTCTCTCTTTCCCTCTCCCCCCTGCCACTGAGCTATCATTTATGATCAGTAAAATGCACTTGTAGCTTCTCTGTTTTTTTTGGTCTTTTTTTATATTATGACCAGCTCAGCCTGGCCTGGGGGTGGGGCTGGTGCAGCATGTGGTGCCAGGAATTGAACCGCAGTCCCTGTGGTTGCCTAAGCTTGCCTAAACAGGTACTTTAGAACACTGAGCCATCTTGCTGGCCCTGTAGCTTCTCTTTAAAGATGAAAAAAAAAAATTAAAAACTTGAGTTGCCCAAAATTTCAATGACCTGTTATTGAAACTTGAGTCTCCTTGCTGGAGCAAAACTTCATATCAGGTAGAAATTCTTTAAATGTGTAAGGAAATTACATGATAAAAAAAATAGCTGAAAGAAGATATTAACAGACTATAAGACAATGTGTATCAATTGAAACACTTTATAGGAATAGGAACATCATTATATATTCTGGAAAAGAGGAACTACAGTGTGAACTGTTTTTAAAATTATTCTAAACTAAAATTATCAAGAAGTACAAAGACTGCCTCCATATTATCGGGTTTTCTTTTGTAACAGTAAATGTGATTATTTCATGTTGCCAGATGTTCAAATCTCATTAAGGACAAGTTATTATAAATTGTCAGATATTTAACATAAAGTCTCATCATTTTATAATTTAGAACATGATCATAGAAAATCACTTCTAAATGTTAATGTTGGCCTATAGAAATAACTAGTAAAATAAATTACATAACCCAGTAGTTCAGACATATTCATATGTCCAACTCCCCTGCAGAAAAGCCTGTGCCTTTTATTTTGTACCATAAAGTGTCTTTCTTGGTTTTGTATATACACACAGTGGGTTAATGAACCATAATGAAGGTTCAGGTTATTGCAGCAGTTCAGTCTCTCAATTAGCTGGGTGAGGGTAGAAAAAGGATCATGTCTTTAAATTGAAGGGGATTATATACAACATAGGATAGATATACAGCTACTTTCTCTTAGTTCATTGAGAAGAAAGGTTTGTACTAATATTTGTTGGACAAGATATCATGTCTACATCTCCTCTGAATAACTACTATGAAGACAACAATATGAAATGTATTAATTATTGTAACTATTCCTATTAACCTGTTTTGAAACTGTTTCATTGTCATTTTGTCTTCTTTCTCATTAAAATGAATAAAAAGTTAAAAAATAAATTTAAGGAGATGAATGAGTAATGTGAATTTAACATGCAATGTGAGCACGGTGTATTGATAGTTCCCTAAAACAATAATGACTTGTAAAAATTTACTGTTGTGGCCATCACGGAAGAAGGTAGGATGGTGTAAATAAAACTCTCATGACAAAAAGAAAGGTGCAAATCAGAAGTTCTATGAGAGAAAACAGCTGAGATAGGGGACTTTCACTGAGGAAACTGTTTTTTAGAGAGATTTTCATTTTTATGTGTACTTAGAAAAGAAAAAAAATAGCTCCTCTCCTCCCTAATGTATTTATCCACAGTTGGAAACTCTAGATGTACATATACTATAGTTATCAATTTTCATGTAATTCATACCACTTCTCCAGTGAACAAAATTGAATGTTACCATAAAAATTAGCTGTGAATAAGATCAAAAAGCTCAAACATGTCACTGTCTTTCCCATCCACAAATAGCTTTATAACAAACATGCTACATTATCAGCAAGCAAGGGCTTCACTGTCAAAGTCTTACAACACGATGGCTGTTCGCCAGTTACTAAACACTCAGACAGTAGTAAGGCATTGTATGCTCCCCTCGCCACCTCTTCATAAACTCATGTGCATTTTATAGAAATGGATAATCAAGAGACACAAGTAATCAATAACGGTGATGCACAGCAAAGAATGGAAAAGTGATTGTGCTGGAAATGAATTCCAAATTAAAAGTGAATGGGTTATTGTAAAAAGTTGATCATTGGCATGTTGGTGTCTCCAAGTGACAGCTAGGAGATACCAAGCTGAAGAAAATCCATAAAAGTAAATGTGCTTACATACGTGAGGAAAGTGGATATAATATACTGAAAAGACTAAAGAAATCAAGAGGAAGTGACGCTGACAAAGACATATGCATGCAAGGAACTCATGCGCATAGTTCACAGCATGAATATAATGCTGACACTGACTTGACCTTGGAATTTATCAAAGTATAAGTTACTTCTTCTATGTCCTGTTAGACAATGAAAAGAAGATAAGCAGGGTTTTACATGATTTGGTAAGTTATAATACAAACAATCAAAAACCAAATTGATTCTCAATATTAGTACTACTTTAACTTCTTCTCTTTAATGTACTTGGTCGTTGTAGGGTCTTACTATTCAGCTCAGTCTCATGGTGGTCCTCTTGCTTTCAGCCTCCCCAGACATGTGCTACTACTCCCAGTCTCAGGCCAACTCAGCCCATACTGGTGTGGAGCTGGTGCTGCATATGGTGACAGAGATTGAACTGTGGTCCTTGTGCTTGCCTAATCAGGCTCTTTAGTTTGCTGAGCTATGTCGCCAGCTCCTGTTTTAACTTATAATGTGCTAAAAACCTGTCAGCTTTACAATATATACCTTATTCTTATAGGCAGAAGTTAAAAGTGTTTTAAAGGTTCTGCAAAAGTTTTAAAGAGAAAAATGGGAAAACTTATTTTTTCTGAGTATTAACATTTTGCATTGCTTCAGCTTGTGCGATTGCTTTTATGGTCCCACAATATGGTCTATAAATTGTACTGAGTCTAACCGATAGACATTTTCCATGTGACTTGAAAGCAGATAAATTTTAGAAGTTAAGAGCCATTTTAACAGATAAGAAAACTCTTAATCTTGAGCATTCTGAGTCCACAACAGACTTAGAAAATAATTAATTAACAGATATTGAGAGTATTATCCAAATATTACAAGAAAAAGTTTTGGCTTAAGTACATCTAGAGTCCTAAAACTCTAAGATCAATTGTACTTCACTAAGTATAATAAAAACAGGAAAATCTGGCTATATTATGATTTAGTGTGACTACATAATTTCTTCAATTTTTTACCTACAAAACTATTATTTAAAAATTTTAAATCAAGAGGACTTGTTTCGGAAATGTAGAAAGTAGTCAATATTTATATCACTGGAGGTTCAAAATATTTTTCCAGTGAGAAATTAAAGAAATTGTGGACCACTAAAACATAATATAGCCAGATTTTTCTGTTTTCATTAAAAAAATTGCTGAAATTCTGGCATTGATTTTTGTTTTGATACTGTGTCATTTCTAATTTTTAAGTATTTTTTATTCTTTTTAAAGTAGAATAATTTTTTTTTCCAAAATTAAATGGATACAAAGAAAAATTTACATACCGATTGTAGAAATCATCCCTGTAGTAATCATAGTCAAAGACATAGCCACTAAGGGAGGAAAAAAAAATAATTAGTTGGAATTTATATCAATCACATTACTTTTGGTATTAATTTATGATATTATAGCAAGAAATTTGTTACTTTTTTATACTTACTTTCAATGTAATTATCCAAAAAGTGATTTATAAGACAACATCGACTTGATATAATGTCATGCAAGATCCCTATTACAAATTAATTGTGGAGAAATTGATAATGGTTTATGTTCTTTGGAATCGAGGGGAAGAGCAAGCAGCAAAAGGAACACTTTTCAATAGCTGTGACTAAATATGAATGAAGACTTCACTCCCTCTAAACAAGATATGACACAGCTGAGCATTCTTCCTAAGGCAAGGAGTTATTCCTTCCTCCTGAGGTAAGTAATGATGCTAAATAATGAATAAAAGCCATTAAAGGAAAATTAAAATAACTGAAAAGGTTTATCATTAAATTTGTTTATTAAAGGAATAATAAAGCCAGGTGTGGTAGCAAATGCTTGCATTCCCAGCACTTGGGAGGCTGATGCAGGAGGATTATTGCAAGTTCAAGACCAGCCCATGCTACAAAGTGAGCTCAAGGTCAGGCTGAGCTACACAGACTGTCTCAGAAAGACAAAAAAGAAAAAAGAAAGTTAAACATAAATGCAGAAGTTCAACATTATTTTTCCATTCTAAACCTTTAAATTCAATACTTTAAATGAAGAGAAAGTTCTTTAACATTTAGCTGTGCCTTACACAGCTATGAACATTTTAAGATTTTTAATTTGGAATTAAGAAAAAAAATTCAGTGATGACAATATTCTGATACAACTCACTGAAATAGCACATGACAAAAATTTGCTCTAGACACGTGCATATGATTCTAGTTTATGAAGCCTATTATGTACACTTTAAGCTTAGTCATTAAAACAACTCTTGCACAATGTAACTCCAAAAAACTGAGGTGAAGATTTCAGTGGCTTGTTCAAACTTTAGTCACTAGTAAGTGACTGAGCTGAGATTACAGACGGTCTTCTAAATCCATATCTGGAGCTATTTCCACCACACTTGCCTTCCTCCACAACCTGGAAAAAAAATCTAGTCTTATCAGTAACAGAATGTCTGTATGTAGGAATGATAAATATATTTAATGTTTATTTATTCATATTTTGTGATAAAATGCATACAGTATCAAGTTTGTCACTCTAACCATTCTTAAGTATAGGCTCCAGTAGTGTTAAACAAAATTATATAAATATTAGCACCATGTATTTCAAGAACTAGTCCATCACTGGAAACAGAATCTTTGTATGCATTAAACAATAACTTCCTTCCTAGCTCCTCCTAGGCTAGGGGCCTCAGTTCCACATTGTCTCTATAAATTTGTATATTGATAACACTTCACAAATGATACAATCATTCCTACAAAGTATAGAGTTATATATTGTGGGATATACTGTCTTTTTGTTTGGCTTTTTAGATAGAGCCTATTCTTTTCAAGGATCATCCATGTTGTAGGATACATCAGAAGTTCATTCTGATTTAAGTTTGAGTAAGCAATTTTTGATAATTTGCTTGTCAAACTACATTTGGTCTATTTCTGCTTTTCTGCCGACTGTGAATAATGATGCCCTGAACATTAGTGCAAAGGTATGTGAGTCATCTCGTTCATGCATATACCTAGCAGTGGAATTGTTGGGGTATATAATAATTCTGTTTAACTTTCTGAACCATCATTCATGACAAGAATAATTTTGTATTTTTAAATCAATTTACCGGTGCTTTATTTGCAAATATTCTTATGCTTGGAAAACCAAAGGAACTGTGCTAGGAAGGGATTGTTGTTCTGGTTTGGAAGATAACTGTGTTTATATCCCTTATAGCTGTTAGACACAGACAGAAATGACTGATGCAGCATACTTCATCTAAGAATGTTAGTTCTTCTCTATCACTGTCTGATTGAATACATAATGTTTAAATCTAAGTCATTAAATGTAAACTAGGAACTTGCTGCCTGCGAGTAGATAGAGGACAGGGTATAATCTGGTTAATGGAATAAGTCAGACCCACATGTGCTAATGTCATATTGTTGTCCTAGTGTAAAAACCTGAAAGAGTAAATAAAATTCAAAGGATGCAATAGTGTGAAAGAAAAAGAAACTGTTCAAAGGGAAGGAACAACTGAGTTGAGAGAAAGGAGAAAAGCAAAGAAGGAAAGAGAAGTATATATGTTTGTGCACAGGATAGCTTGGATAACTGCACTGCTGATTTCTTCTGATCTATTGATAGGAACAGTTCAAGCATAATTATTTTTTTCCTTTTCAATTTTTTGACCAACTTTGAATGCTTATGTCTGGTAGTCTGAACAATTAATCTGAAGAAAAGAAGATGCAATATAACAAGCATTGCTGAATTTCTATTCCTTTTAGTGAAATTCTGTGTCATGTCTAATTTAAACTATTTTTTAATTTTTTAAAAAAAATTAAAAAACACTAAAATGTCCACAGAAATAACATTAATATTTTAGTATATATTTGTTTAGTTTTATGTGGGGTGTTAAATGAGTTCGTTTCAAGGCTGGTAATTAGTTACTGTGCTTGTTCCACAGAGAAAACATCCAACACCCAAAGCTAAGGAAGAGAGGCTTATTTATCTCACAGTTGGTAAAGATTTTAGTCCATGATAAGTCGGCTATTAGACAGGGTGGCAAGGCACATAGGAATCACAGAGGAGAAACAGTTCATGGTGGGCAGAAGGCAGAAAAGCAAGAAAAGAAGGACTGAAGCCCCTCCCATCCCTCATGTCTTACTCTGGCTCCTTGGGGTGGGTGGTACTCACACCCTTAATCCTTGTGCTGCAAATTCTACAACTCTACCATGAATTAATCACAGTGTCTCACAATGTAGATGCAGCCAGCAGTCTTTGAAAATATCCCTAATGACCTTGTGAGGCTTCATGGGAATATCAAGACACAAACTATAACCTAATATTTAATTATACACGTGTAAGTTCATTTAAATATTTGTACATGCCCTTTACTTGCAAACTTCCTAAGTCACAAGTATGCTCTTATATATTTGCTTCTCGGTTATATTTTACTGGTAACACATAGCAATCAGAAATTCAACAGTAGCAATCATCACCACAATAGTAATTACGTATGTCAAGTGGTTACTAATTCTGGTAGATATATCTGAGCATGTGCTCTACATTAGTGCTAGACATACCGGGCACCTTGGAAAAGTACTGAATAATGGGTAGTTTTCATTTTCTCCAATGAAAATTTTTAGTGTTTTGAAGTTAGTTTAAACAGATTCATTGAGATATTATATCATTAAATTATTTTTTCTGAGACTTTTTAATGCTATAATCTCAGAAACATGAGCTTAGTTGGAAAAAGAAAATATGACACATGGTCAATTAATGTGAGCAATCTTAATATGGACCTGGTAATGATTTCACTCGTGTGTCTTACAGTTAGAAATACTTCAATAATTTCATGGCTTTTTAGAACTTTGAAAGCACTGAAGATTAAAACTTCACCTTTGCTTTTTTTTTGCTAAGCTGTTGAAATTATCTCGCTCTACCTGCTAAGTTTTCATTGATTTCTGAGTGCTAAATTCAAATTTATAAGAAATAAAGGCTAAGTATCCTCAGTTGTTTGATTCTCTAATCCCACTCAACGTCATCATGAACTCAGTTTATATGCTAAAGTTAAAAATGAAATGAACTGTACATATAGACCTCTCTTAGGAATCATACCAAGACTCTTTTTGTTTTAATGCACTGGCCTTGTAGCAGAAATGCCTTATGAGTAGTTGGCTTGGATCATTAAAATGTACAGTCAAGCTGGATTTCCAACAAAGCAGGAGAGATTGAAAAAATAGCCAGCCAGGGAATGTATAACTCATGTAAGTGAAGCTACAACATCATTCCTGGCACCTATTAATAGTTTTCATTTATTCATTTTGCCTTTTTCTTCCCTCTCTCCAGATTCTGTTTTGTACAATCTATTCTTTTTCTTTGTGCACAAACTTCCACTTGGAATTAACTATGAAATAAACTCTTTGGTAGGAGTCCTGTTTAGTTTCATAAGATATTTCAGGTGTTCTGAAATTGCCCCACAAGAAAACTTTTCTATTCAGAAAGATCATTCAAGCCACACCAATTTTTCATTCATAAATATTATGCTAATGGGCTAATTATTTTGTTTCAAAGAGATGAAGTTTCACAATGTTTACTTGAAGATATTCACATGACAGTCCACTTTCTAGGCCACTGAAAATGAAACAACACTTAGATACTTTGGCCACTTTCCAGGAAGAAACTAAATCCAGGAAATACCAAAGCTTTCAATGTTTGTATTTATGTCCTGTAGCAGGGAGGTGACTTTTAGGAAAGTAAAATGATGTCTTAGAACATTTAATTTAAACAAATAATCCACATTCTGTATTTCAAAATGTGGTATACTATTATGATTTTAATTCTGTTAGTGTACCTTTATTTTTATTATGCAGATTCCCTTAAAATCGAGTAGGAGATTAGAAATGTATGCGTAATTGCTCAGAATCATATGTCTGCATTCTTTTTTACTCTCAAAGATTAAATGAGGACCAAATAACTTGTCTGGAATTTCACTTAAACTTTTTCACTTATAAAAGCGAAATCACAACTCAAGTGATTTCACAATACATGCAATCAATTTTGTCTAATCCCTTTGAACACATAAAACCAGTTTCATATGAGTAGACTAATACACAAAGTACTTTTTTTATTTTGCCTCACAGAACTTCATTAAAATATGATCTGAAGGATATTAACAATGTTCCTAGAATAGGCAGGAAGCATTTTAATGGTTTCTATGAAGACATCCTAATGATAATTACTACTACTAGAGCCTTCTCAATTACTATATCTGGCTCCCTAAATTAAATTGAATAACCAATTGTTGAATGCTTATTGCAAGTCAGGTGTAACACTGAGAATTGTAGATAATGATATCTTGGGACCCTCAAGAAATGTCAGCCTGAGTGTAAAGGATTAAACAAATATACATATGAATGTAATTTGAAGCACATTTTAATAAATTCCCAAATAGCATGAAACTTTCTTTTCAAAGAATTAAAAGAAACAAGTAGCATAAATGAAATGAATTAATTTACTTATTCATTCATCATAAACTTATTTTACATAAAATAAAATGATTAAAATTTTACATAAAATAAATGCCAAAACATAAATAAGACCTGCTATAAGAGCTTATTTGCAAGATACATAGAATATACTACTTGAGATGTGGGGAATACACCAATGTCCACAGAAAAACACATTTTATTTCATTTTAAATATAAACATGTATATGTATTTATTCCTATATTATGGTGCTAGGGATTAAACCAAGGCCTTACCACTGGGTTATGTATCTAACCCTTAATTATTATTATTTTTTTTTTATTTTGAGACAAATTCTTGTCAGATCATTACATTTTCCAGGGTAGAGTCCAAGTCATGATCCTCCTGCCTCAACGTTTCAGAGTACTGGTATCACAAGTATGTGTTACCATGCCTGGCAAAAAGATGACACTTTTTTTTTTTTTTGTTAAAAAAAAAAAAAAAAAAAAGATTTGTCATGCATGGTCCTCTGATTGTGGAGAAGGGGCGGAGGCCGCCCAGCTGGGTGCCGGGTACGACAGAGGGGCTACTGTGAATGAGGACACGCCATGGTGTGCTCATGAGCTGCCTGCCATGAAATGGCCCTTGGCAGCGGCATTCACTGTATTCTTTTTTTTTTTTTTTTTTTTTTTTTTTTTTTTTTTTTTTTTTTTTTTTTTTTTTTTTTTTTTTTTTTTTTTTTTGTCTTTTTGAGACAGGGTCTCACTATGCAGTTGAGGCTGGTCCTGAGCTCACTTTTGTAGCCCAGGCTGGTCTCGAACTCGCACCAATCCTCCTGCCTCAGCCTCCCGAGTGCTGGGATTACAGA
>PVJA010000265.1:0-136812 GCA_004027025.1 Myocastor coypus
TTTTTTTTTTTTTTTTTTTTTTTTTTTTTTTTTTTTTTTTTTTTTTTTTTTTTTTTTTTTGCTATTTGCTATAGAAATTTAAGCATACTTCTCTGTTCAGTGTTTTAAGTAATGGTTTATTTTCTTTAAAAATATTTTAAAATTATTAGTATATGTTTACAGTACATAATGATTGCAGTTGTCATGGGAAGTTGTTCCTTTTGCATAAAACATCTCAATTCTTTTTTTACTTCCCCTTAATTTATTATAAGATTATATTATAACATAATATAATCTATGTAGGATTATATTGACTCAGTTGTGATAAAATGTAGTAACTTTGCTCCATTATAGCCCTTTATATTCTGCTTTTTCAACTGAATATTTAACATATTACATTTATATAAATTATAAACTCAATAGTGCAGTGATATGGTATTGCTTTGTACCATAGTGAAAGTAAATTTTTAGAAAGAAAAATATTGATTATGGTCTTTCATATATATATCATATATATATATATCATATATATATATATATATATATATATATATATATATATATTTGTATTTTAGGGAAGGATCCACAGGGTGTTGAGGATCTCTCTACTAGATCAGACTTGTAGTGATCCACCTGTTTATAGCCTCTGGAGAGCTGGGATTGCAGGCATGCACAACCATGCCCAGTCTCAACTGCCATCTCAGCACACACCAGGTGTGGGACCTACATGTATATGAAGTTTTTATCCTCATTTTATTCCTCATTTTTACCATTTCTGGTAATCTTTGTTTCCTCTTACAAATTTCAGTTACTACCTTGTGTCATTGCCTTTTACTTGAAGGATCCCTTCAGAATTTTTTAAAGGATAAGCATTACAGAATTTTTTTTCAGTTTTTGTTTGTTTAGGAATATCTCTATTTTATCCTTCACTTTTTGGTAGAAAGTGAGACAGAATTTGGATTGAACTAAAATATTCTTTCTTTTAGTATCTTGACTATGTCACTTCACATGCATTTGGCTTTCAATTAATGATCATACATCAGCTATGTATCATGTTATTGTTCTCTTGTATGTAATGAATCTTGTGGGATTCTCCTGTTTTCTTGATTTTTTTGTTTTTAATTTTTGGCATTTTGAGTCTGATCTTCCTAGGCATAATGTTATTGTGTTTATTGTACTTGAGATTTGTGGTCTTTATGGAATTATAGATCAATATTTTTCTAAATTTTGGAGTTTTCTACCATTTTAAACAATATTGTATATTTTCTTTTCTCTCATTCTTCACATTCTGGGAGTCTCATTGTACAATTGCACTAAGACACTGCATTGTGAGAATTTATTTGATGAAGGGTCACTTACAATATGGTGGCCCCATGAGGTCATGTTGCCTAGTGATGACGTGGTCAGCTCACTTTGCATAAATGTACTCTTTAATGTGCATGCAACAAAGTTGTCTGAGAGCTCACTTCTCAGAACATATCACTATCGTCAAAATGATGCATGATTAGAGTGGTATATTCTACACTATAGGTATCTCTATAAGTTTTTATTTACTTCAGTCTTTACTTTTAACTTGGCTTCTGTGGAACCATTACTGTTTTTGGATAGTTTCGTGATCAACCAATGGTTTGGCTAGAAGTTGTAGCTGAATACTTTGCCTCTACATGGCTCCATCCTGCTCTGCTGATGTCATGCAGACTAGAGATCACACCCAAGATGAGCCTCTTCTCTGATGCACCTCTCCTCTCACCTTCCTCCCAGCTCTCTTAAGCCTCCCTGATACATAGCATCCTTTATAGTCACCTGGGCATGTGAGGGTTACCACTGTCCTTCTTTAGGTTTAGGTCAGACTACTACAATTAAGCTGGTCTCTTTTTGCCCCAGCTGAAACAGGAACTGTGTGTGTGGCCTCTTCATTTCCTATCCAGCTTGTTATATTTGTAACAGTGTCAATTCAAGTTTCAGCCTTCATTCAAAGGCAACTATCCCTTACTCAGAGGCGAGGCTGCTGCTTTTCCTAGCCAGTGTTATCCTTGCAAAACTAACAGGTCATGAACTGGGTGGGGTTAAAGGATGAGACCAGTGTGAGGCAAGAGGACCCGATATTCCCATGGGTTTCTTTTTAAAATCCAATTTTAGTAGTTTTTCATGATTAAATACTTCTCAATTTGTCATTTGAATTTGGCCAATCTCCAGAGCCTTGAAATAGTTGTTTTATATCTGGTCATATTGCTGATGTGGGGGATGGGCTGGGGAGATAGCACAGGGGCACAAGTGCCTGCCTGGCAAGTGCAAGGTACTGAGTTCGATCCCTGGTTCCACAAATAAAAAAGAGGAAGTATTGCTGATGTGGGAGAGGGTTTGTCACCCTTTGTCCAGGGCCATTACCAGGGTCTGCTATATCAAATCAACTTTAAAGGCTTTCATTAAATAAAAAGGAGGAAGTGATTGAAAATCTCTTATCCAGTTCTCCATTATTTCTTCCCTCATGATGTTCTTCCAGATTACAAGATGGCACAGCAGTCTAATTATCTGCTTCCTGTGTGGAAACATTGTAAGTTCTGATTCATTTGAACATCCCAGGAAACCATTCTTTAAAAAAAATTTTTTTTTTCACTTTACACCAGTTTTCCAAGAAAGACTGAAGCTGTTTTTCACTCAGTCCTACCCATCATACAGGAAGATAAACTAGGCCAATATTTTTCTTGCTTATATGTAAAGAGAAATCATAATTTAAGTGATCTTAAGAAACTGTGTCACCAAAAAAAAAACCAAACAAACAAACCAAAAAAAACCTAACTGTGTCACCTACCATCTTCCAAGAAAGCAAGAAAGTGTTTATCTTCTGTCATGGTTTAATTTTTATTTACTTATTTATTTAATTTTTTATGGTTTCATTTTTAAAATTTATTTGAGGCTGGGAGA
This sequence comes from Myocastor coypus, assembly GCA_004027025.1. Lineage (NCBI taxonomy): Eukaryota > Metazoa > Chordata > Mammalia > Rodentia > Myocastoridae > Myocastor > Myocastor coypus. Next base: position 2,905 of record PVJA010000265.1, read on the forward strand.
TAGGTTGGTGGTCTAAATGCCTATCTGGCAAGCTCAAGGACCTGGGTTTGCTCCCTGGTACTGCACGCTGTGCTGGCCCCGTGCAGAGCCAGCCAATGAAATCAGGTATGGTAGTGCACACCTGTAATCCCAGCCCTGGGGAGGCTGAGAGAGAAAGATGAGTATGAGCCTAAGCTGCATAGTGAGACTCTGTAACAAATAAATAAATAAATAAACGTTTTAAAAATTTATTTGATGAGCCATTGAGATAGCTCAGAAGTCTAAAGTGCATGATTAGGCAAGCTTGAGCAAGCATTTAGGGACCCCGGTTTGATTCCCAGTACTACATGCCTCGCTAGTACTGCCCCCAGGGTGGGCTGAGCCATCCACCAAAATAAATAAATAAATAAATAAATAAATAAATAAATAAATAAATAAATGATGTAATTGATACACAAGAAGGAGTAAAAAGTGCTTCACGGAGTATAACACCACGATGCATGCTTATTTTGATGGTGACCTGGCAGGAGATAAAGGAATGCTAATAGAGAAGAGTTATATTCCAAAATATGACAGAAAGAAACAAACTGTACATCATAAAATTTTATTTATTGACAAGTTAATTCTCAATAAGTATAATTCATCTACTTAATATTAGGAGCAGCTCAACTCCTATAGCTTTCCACATTAGATTTTACTATAAGAATATTGACAAATGAGGAAAAAATGCTTTGCTGGACTATATATCTTGATTTTGCATTCAAATATATGGTAATATAACTAACACACCAGAAAGACAAGCACTCAGGAAAATTGGGAGCTGGTGCTGAGTGGTCTTCATTATTCTCCTTTCCCTGGAGTATCAATGTGAGATAAGAATAATTGAGCTTTTGTAAATTTATAAAATGAATAGATTTCAGTTAAAACAAAGGGCAAAGCCAGGCGCTGAGATTTTTTTTTTTTTTATGAAACCTACTAGTGCTTATTTGACTGCCTATAACTGTCTGAGTATATGTTCACCATCATCTCCCCTTCCTGAATATAAACTTATTTGTATTTTGGTAATAGTTTAGAATACATGTAATAATGTCTCTCATAATTACCGTTTTTAGAAGATAGCTCACACATTTATACATGTAAGTATATTGCCAGATGAGTCAGTGATTTTTTCACAAAAAGACCCAGAAAAAACAGGATTGGGGCTCTTGGCTTTGAGGTCCAAATTTTGGTTCTGAAATTCATGACTGCTAATTATGACAATGACCACTTTCAAAAACCAATCCTTCTGTTAAAAACTTTCCTTGAAATTTCAAGAACAAGGCTACATGTTGTCACACAGCCCAAGAACTACTTGGGAACATCATGAAGAGGTAAGAATTGTCCCCGTAGTTGGGCTAGAAAGCAGAGAGCTGCTGAGTGAGACTTCTGTCTTCAAAGGGTCCAAGACGACTGAAGGGGTGCTGTGTATCAGGGGCATGGAAATAATCAAGACATCTTACCTCTACCTGCCTGCCCACATTTTATGCCAACCCTGGTGCAAGGCCTGAACCAGCCCAAGTGTGCTGAAGGATGCAGAGGCCATGCTTTGCACTGTGCCATCCCTTCCCTTCCAGAAAGTAAGACCTTTTCCAAAACTGAAGAAAATCACTTAACATTTTCTTAAAGGAAAAGTACACTGCGCTTTACTCCTGAGACATAGAACCTATCGGGAGAACTGTGTACTAGTGCTAGGCAGAGTGACTTACTAGAGAAAGGCCAGAGTTTCTCTTTAAAAGAGCTGATAGACGAGGCAAGGGAGACTTATCACTTCTTAATTAAGCTGATGTCAACTTGTGAAGTTTATTTCAGTACAAATCTGTTGACCAAAGTGTTTTGAAGAAATTGCCTCTTGTTAAGGCTTAGGCATTCACAGGAAATTTCACAATAACTGCAGCCTGTCCCTGGTGCTTTGTGCCACATTTCAATCGAGATTGGCTAAACAGTTTAGTGCTTCTGAAGTGTCTGTATATTTATAGAAATAAGCTTGAAATCAATCTTTGTTTTGTTAAAATCCTGAGCAGCTCACTGCCCAGAGAGGAAAAGAGGAATGATGACATAAATCTTTTGAGACTCCATCTGACCCCAAAACCAAAACATACGGCACCCATAACCTAATTCTTGCCCCAAATTCGAGTTCTGGAAACCACTGAACATGAAAAAAAGTGATTAGATGGAAATCAAATTAAACATGCAGATGTGGTCCTCTTTACCAGAATCTAATATTTATTCTTTGATAACAATGCCAACTCTCAATAAGGTGTAAAGATAAATGTTTCTGTGATTCTGATGAATCAAAGGTGTTGAGAATAAAGACAAAAGCATTAGCCAAACTGGCCACAAACTAACTGAAGCTGTGAAATCCAGATCACAGTTAAGCTTGCTCAGATCCAAAATGACTCCCACTTGCTTCTCAAGCGCATCTTGACGCTGGAAGGGCTGATTTGGTTCTGTGAAATTCTAAAATAGCAATAGGCTTAGTGAGATGTATATAGGGTGAGCAGGGTTCCAAGTGAATGTGCTTGGAGTTAACAGCAGAGGGCTAGGCTGGGCATGAGTGCTAGAGAAGCTCAGCAGTTTGTGGTCGTTCACTCCAGGAGCCTTACAGGGATGGGCCAGGGTGACAAGAGCTGGCTTCAGCAGCATCGTTCTCATGGTTATTTCCACTAGCTATGTCCAAAGGAAGGGGCTTTCCACTAGAAAGGGGTTTTCCCTCCTTCTTGAAGGTTCTATGGGCTGCCTTTGACTCTTCTGGGTTCTCTGTAATGATGACCACACGATCCATTAAGATATAGTTCCTGCAAGGAAGCTTAGCCAAGCCTCAGCAACGAGGCTCAAAGTTTCACCGTCATGTTGAGATTTCCTGCTGTTTTGTTCCTTGCCAGTTGTGCTGAAGCAGGTGCTCTGATGTTCAGCACAGGGCTGTTGCAGACAGGGTAGGTGATTCAGGGCAACCAGTGAAGACACCCAGGCCACAAGAGTATGCACGGTCATGGAAGACACAGTCAGCCCTCAGTTTCTTCCTCAGTCCTGTGATCTTGTTGAAGTGCTCTTCTGTGAAGTCTTGTCTTGGTGAAAGTGCTTCTGAGAGACCACAGGAAATGGGAAACACCTCTTCTCTCCCTCCTTCACATCCCTATGTCCAGGTAAGAAGGCAGCGTTCTGTGATTCTCCTTGCATGGGAGCTCCCTCTACTACTGCTCTTTACTTCCAAACTCTATCACCGACCTTTTCAGTGTGTACCGTTGTCCTCTCATGGGAGTGTTTCCAAAGTGTTTTTGCACATTGCTTTGGATCTAGTCTGCCAGGGGTCTGAAATGAGCTCTGCCTGTTTTGGCGGCTTCTCGAATGCACAGAGACTCACTTATTATCACACATGCACAAGTAAGTGCAAGCATTAGCAGGTGCTCCCACCTGCCAGGCCTGGGACAGATGCTCTTTCTATAAATGAGCACTGGACATTTACCCTGAGAGGAGGAACTGACATGAAGGAGGGAACCTGGACTGTCCACAATGGTGTCACTGAGTACAAAGGAAGAGTCATCTGGCATCTGTGGAGTTGTGATGTGGACACCAGGGTCACAATGCTCAAAGAGATCAAGTGAAATGAGTGTTAAATGGAAACACTTGAAATCGGGGAGAACAGTGTTGATGACCTTCAGAAAGGAAAGCAGAGGATAATGGTGGACTTGGAATTCAGCTTGGAACTAAAGGTGGAACAGTGAGTCCAAAATATTCTTTCACAATTTGGGAAAGGATGAAAGAATGTGGTGTGTACAGCTCGAGTGTTAAACAGAGTTCAGGGTGGATTGAAAATAATATGGTAACTATGATTATCATATTATTAACAGTCATGGGGATTGAGCCTAGCATTGTTCTACTACTGAGTTCCTTCACCACTCACTTAATTTTAATTTTAAGATGGTGTCTTGCCAAGTTACCTAGAATGGCCTCAATCTTTCCATCCTCCTGCCTCAGTAGGTGGGGTTACAAATATACACCACAATGATTAGCTTTGTTTTCTATTAAGAATAAAGGATTATAAACTTGCATTTGTGGGTGCTAGGCTGGTATGACCTCTCCCATAGCCTTTTTCTCTTGCATATGGTTCCTGGGAGGCTCTGGGTTCTGGGTTAACACCGAACACAGCATAGCATGTTATGACCTCACCTGGTAGTTGTTACACTAACCAGAATTTTAAACAAAAATGGCATAGTTAAAAATGTCACCATTACTGCACTATGCTTGTTCTACTCGGGAGCAGGTACAGGCTGGTACCTGGGGGCAAATGAATACTTCCTTGTTGTTGTAATATAAAAGAAGATTTTATTTTTAACACATTATTATGACTGAAGGCGTTTCATTAAAATTGATCAGCAAGGTTTAATGTAGGATTGACTGCTGTGAATTGGTAAATTTACCTTAAAGAAAAACCAATTTATGTCAAAAAATATCTAATAACAAATCATTCAAGCAACTCTTAGAACATGAATTTCTACATTGACTGTGTGAGTTATTCAGAGGAATAATGTTTAAAGCATCATATCTCTAAGACTACTGCCACCTCAGCAGAGACAGGTACAGAGCGATGTGGGCTGCCCCACACTGAAAGATGACACTGGTCCTTTGCCCATCAGGATGTGTTAGCAGAGGTTCTGCAGGAGGACATACCTGATGAAGGGCGCATGTGTCCGGGGAAGAAAGATACTCCACTCACCAGCACCAGATGACAATGCTTCGATGTGACAGCAACTCTCCCCTGACCCTGTAAGAAACATGCTCCAGCAAATATGACTAACAACACTGTAGACTTGGTACTTAGGAAATGTAAAGGACCTTGACGCTATTTGCTTGCATTTTATCTTTTATCTTCATTTTTGCTTTTGGTCTAGATCTGTTTCTCATTCAGGGGGTGCTCATAACATAAGGAAGAATCTGATTTTTGAAAGAGATATGTAATAAGTATGTGTAATATATATATACATATATATACGTATTATTAAAAAACTACAAATATTAAAATATTGTGTGACCCTCAAGTTTTCAATGTTTCATGTATAAATTTACCATAAAATGTTATATTTTCTAGTGCATGCACCTGAAACATGAGTAAGTGTACAGTTCATTACAAACTTCATGGCCCTTATTTTTATATATACTAATATGCAGATATGTAGTTTATTTTTGTTTTTACTCATTTTAATGAGAAAAAAGATAAAATAACAGTTTTAAAACAAATTTGTAGGATTGTTACAATAATTAACACAATGCACATTGTCGTCTTCATAGTAGTTATTTAGAGAATAAGATGCAGACCTGATATCTTGTCCAAATAACTTTAGTACAAACTTCTATTCTCAATGAACTAAGACAAAGTAGCTGTGTATGTATCCCCTCTTGTGAGTACATGTATATATATATTTTACTTTTTAAAGTTTCTAATGCTAGGAAAAATATGTCATGCCTGTAAGTAGATTATAAGTAAAATATACAATATGAATCACAAAGCAAAAATTATAATTAAACAATATTTGGAAAATTTAATAACAATTAAATATTAAGTCAAATATTTTGAAATAATATTACAAAATTAAAATCAAATTGTGAGTCCAACTTAGAGGCCAGAATGTTGTGTATCATATGTATGAATCTGTAATCAATACAGAGCACTTGCATAGTATTTGACTAGGTTAATATATACAAAAATATCAACCAAGAAAAACTTTCCACAACAGTAAAGAATTACTAAGAATAAAACATAACATAAATACTGGTATGGCAAATATATGACCAGAAATTCTATCAGTTTGGGAATAGGATATTGCACAAAGTTCTAGTATGTCATGGATATGGACAGTATCCATGATGCTTATTGGTGGCCAGGTGTCACTTGTGGAACTGACCTACTGCTATTTCCTTACTATCCACCCAGTAGACCCAGACAGAATCGTGACCCATAGCATGAGGGGAAGTCCATTTGTAGAATATGCTGATGGAAATATTTTGCTGCTGTGTACAAAAGAACAGCTGAAAGACTGCTTTTGTATACTTCTTTTTCTCCTGTGTTTAACAGTTTGCCCTATTTGGTGGGTTCTTTCCATTCTCCTTGGCATTGTGGTCATTTTGATTGCTCTCTAGAACATCTATGAGTAAACTGTGCATGGCTGTCTTTGTCATCATGAAATTCTTTAGTAGTTCTTTGTCCTGGAAGCATTTCACTTCTCCATTATACCTGAAAGAGAGTTTTGCAGTGTATAGCAGTCTGGGTTGGAATTTGTTTTCTTGCAAGATTTCTGGTACTTTGCTCCACGCTCTTCTTGACTTGATGATGTATAAAAAGAAATCCGTCGTTATTCTGATGGGTTTTCCCTTAAATGTGCTCCATTTCTTTTCTCTAGCAGCTCTTAGTATACTGTTCCTATGCTGAATTTCTGAGATCTTGATAATTATATGTCTGGGTGTAGTTTTAATTGGAATGCTGTTATTTGGAGTTCTATTGGCTTTGGTTACCTGATATCAATTTGTTGTCCCATATTTGGGAAGTTTTCTGCTATTACTTCTGTCTATATCCTTTTTATATCATTTTTATTGGCTCCTTCTTTCTCATTGATTCCTACTAGTCTTTTTTTTTTTTTTTTTTTTTTTTTTTTTTTTTTTTTTTTTTTTTTTTTTTTTTTTTTTTTTTTTTTTTTTTTTTTTTTTTTTTTTTTTTTTTTTTTTTTTTTTTTTTTTTTTTTTTTTTTTTTTTTTTTTTTGTCTTTTTGAGACAGGGTCTCGGCTATGCAGTTGAGGCTGGCCTTGAGCTCACTTTGTAGCCCAGGCTGGTCTCGAACTTGCACCAATCCTCCTGCCTCAGCCTCCCAAGTGCTGGGATTACAGGCGTGAGCCACCACGCCCGGATTTTTTTTTTTTTATGAGTTTATTTTTATTTTATTTTATTTATTTATTTATTTATTTATTTTTTTTTTTTTTGTGGAACCAGGGTTCAAACTCACGACCTTGCACTTGCCCAGCAGGCACTTGTGCCTCGGAGCTATCTCCCCAGCCCCCCTACTAGTCTTATGTTGTTCATCTTTGCATCATCTTGCACTTGTTAAATCATTTTTTCCTGCATCTAAGTTGTATTAAAGGGTCTGCTGAAATGGTGTCTTCATGGTCTGAATATCTATTTTCATTTTCACTGAAATGGTTTTGTCAACTTGTCTTTGTGGTTTTGATTTCCTGTATAGAACTTTGAATCTGCTTCATGCATTTTATAACCTTACTATATTGCTCATTCAAGGATTCCATCATTTTTCTATTCTCCTTTTATTTTTTATCAGTATCTTAGAAGCACTTAGTATTTCTTTCATTGCAATTTCTTTTTTTTTTTTTTTTTTTTTTTTTTTTTTTTTTTTTTTTTTTTTTTTTTTTTTTTTTTTTTTTTTTTTTTTTTTTTTTTTTTTTTTTTTTTTTTTTTTTTTTTTTTTTTTTTTTTTTTTTTTTTTTTTTTTTTTTTTTTTTTTTTTTTTTTTTTTTTTTTTTTTTTTTTTTTTTACTTAAGTTATTTCTAATCTGATTTCCTTTCTACCTTTTTGCAGTTGTTTCCTCACTTAAAATGCTATTATTCCAGAGATTTCAGGTTTGTGATTTCTTCGATGCTATTATCTCCTGCATTTGTTCTGGGTGGGCTCGGGGTGTGAGAGCACATTTTGCTCCTTCTTTTTGTCATTTTCTGTAGCCCTGCCTTCTGATCTTTGGTGCAGAGCTTTCATAGAATTCTTATCTTAGCACCAAATCTGGATCCACCAAGTTCAAACTCATCCAGGTGAGTTTGGCTTGGATCTGGCTGCTGTGCTCCACTTCTTCCTACTGCAGCCCTTGGAGGTGAACCTGCTGTACCACCCTGGGAAGATGTTCTGCTCCTGCATCACATGGGTGGGTCTTGTTTCCAACCTCTCTGCAAGGAGTGCTGCCTCAGTTTTCCACACAGCACCTGTCTGCTGGATGAGGTCCCCCTCACATGCTGGGTCTTGTTGCTGGGTCGAGTGAGTTTCTGGTGGGCCCAGAGCAGTGTTACTCACATTTAGGCCTGATTCCTTGTTCGAAACAGTTTCAGGTGACCCCAAGACTGTCCCACTCACACACTGGGCGTGCTTATTGGTTCAAATAAGTTTCTGGAAGATGCAACGTGGTATCATTCACACACTAGGCCTAGTTGCTGGGTTGAATCAGATATGTAGTTCATAATGATTTTTATTTCAATCGAAATAATTTTACATATTTTAGTTTTGGATTTCTCAATATTTTTAACTTACTTTCCCCCTATTTATTAAGGACACTAAGAATCATGTGGATTTCTGATTATCTAAAATACTATCTGAGCCGGGCGTGGTGGCGCACGCCTGTAATCCCAGCACTCGGGAGGCTGAGGCAGGAGGATCGGTGTGAGTTCGAGACCAGCCTGGGCTACAAAAGTGAGCTCAAGGCCAGCCTGAACTGCATACTGAGACCCTGTCTCAAAAAGACAAAAAAAAAAAATAAAAATAAATAAATCAATAAATAAATAAATAAATAAAATAAAATAAAATACTATCTGGGCATGAATCTCTGAAAAGGTAATGAAAACTGTGGAGTAAAATGGAACCTATGTCCTTAAAGAGTGCTGACCAGCAAACTTGCAGTTGTAATCCAACAGTTTTTAAGAGCTGGAACAACCATGAATACTGTGCTGCTGGAGAAGGGCTCTGTCATTTTATACAGACTGACTTTATCTTAAGGGCATTGAACTGTTCTACATTTGATTTTTAAATATATATGTCACATATATTAACTTATATGAAAAAATATTTTTTATTCATTTTAATGAGAAAACGATAAAATAGGAATGAAACAGTTTCAAAACAGGTTAGTAGGACAATTACAAAAATTAATACATTGTATATTGTTGTCTCCATAGTAATTTTTCAGAGGAAAAGATGCAGACATGAAATCTTGTCTAAGAAACATTAGTACAAGCCGGGCGTGGTGGCTCACACCTGTAATCCCAGCACTCGGGAGGCTGAGGCAGGAGGGTTGGTGTGAGTTTGAGACCAGCCTGGGCTACAAAAGTGAGCTCAAGGCCAGCCTGAACTGCATAGCAAGACCCTGTCTCAAAAAAAAAAAAAAAAAAAAAAAAAAAAAAAAAAAAAAAAAAAAAAAAAAAAAAAAAAAAAAAAAAAAAAAAAAAAAAAAGAAAAGAAACACTAGTACAAACCTTTCCTCTCAATGAATTAAGAGAAATTAGCTGTATAGCTATCCTGTCTTGGGTGTGTGTGTGTGTGTGTGTGTGTGTGTGTGTGTGCGTGTGTGTATTTATATATATTAACAAAATGATATAATATAAATTAGCATACACTTAACATGTATTACTTAATTGTATATAGATTTATAAATGTATTTTATATATCTTAAATCATTGATAAAATCATACAGAAATTTGAACAGCTGAAAAGGCAAGCTTTTGAATTTTATGACCACTTTTCCCTAAAAGTATATAATTACTAAGAATTGTTTTCTCTTTGACTTAACATTCATATCGAGTGGATAGTCAGTGGATGCCTTAATTTGTTCCCCTCATAGATTCATTAGTTTTTTTAATACTTTATTTAAAAAGTTTGCACATCTGATCTTAAATGGTCACTAGAGAATACCTTTGGTTGGCCCGCATACCATGTCCAAGTACCCATCTCTAGGGTGTCGTTGAGCAGCTCTGCAGTCTCAGAAGTGAGCCCACGTGAGCTCCTACAGGCCACTCTGGTGTCTGTGTCAGCCTGAAGCTTGTGTCATTCTCCCAGGTTTGGTCTAGTGAAGGGTAAACCATTTATTTCTAGCCAGGTAATTTTTTCATAATAGATGTTTAGGAAAAAATTTACCTTGTTCTTGAGTCAATCAAATAGAAAATGTTTTCTTTGATTTCCTGGATTTGATGGTGTCTACGTGTGGCTCTGTTTTGCCCTGCCACTCTGGACCAGCCTGGCTCTCTAAGCATCTCAGAGTAGGCAATGAAAGCCCCTGGCCTTCTACCCTTCACTTTGCTGCTGGGTCAGCGCTGGCCTTGTCGTTTAAGCCAGTCTGTTCTAGGATTTTCTTCATTAAGACTGAAGGTATGCTAATTGACACATCATTTGTTTAACATGGTCTTGGGCATGAATATAAACACTGGTGCCAAATTGGGATGAATGCTACTTAGAAACTTCCAAAGAGGGGAAAATGCTCATTACTCTTATTGATAATGTCATCCTCTGAGGAAAGCTCTCATATTGAATAATAGACTTACAATTCACAATGAACTTAAAAATAAGAAAAAAAATTTGCAAGATGTGAAACTAGAGCCAAATGTCTGTGGCAGTATCTACTGGGAATTTGCCTAAGGCTACAGAGTGCACAAGAGGTATGTAGTAGGTAAAGGGCTCCATGTAGTGCTCAGGGTGGAAACCCAGCTGACACCAGGCAGAGAAGAGGACCCAGGCCCCACTGGACCATTTCAGAGGCCACAATCCTCAAAGAATGAAGCAGTGGCCCACATAGTTCCCTGGTGCTTGGCCTTCGAAGAAATGCTGTCTGATTCATATTCCATGTTCCAGACTAGGCATTTTCATAAAATTTTAGCATTTCTGAAAGTGTTCTTGGTAGATATGTTCAAAATAAGACAATGGAATATGTCCGGAAAGGCTGGGATGTTAAGGGACATTTATTATAAGAAGGTTCAGCCGGGCGTGGTGGCACATGCCTGTAATCCCAGCACTTGGGAGACTGAGGCAGGAGGATTGGTGCAAGTTCGAGACCAGCCTGGGCTACAAAAGTGAGCTCAAGGCCAGTCTCAACTGCATAGCGAGACCCTGTCTCAAAAAGACAAACAAAAAAAAGAAAATAAAACAAAAAAAAATAGAAGGTTCAAAAGAATAAATTGAAAATATAGAATGTATTGAATTTATTTACACTGATTTACACTGAAAGAAATATGAGTATCCAAAAATTTAAAATGTATAGCCAGAAAAATAGTGATTAATAATTTTCTATCGTAAGGTAGATAATTTCCTCTATCTCTTTCAATATATTAGGCACTTATTCTTTCTATCTCATGTATTTGGTACAGGGTCACACCATGCAGCTCAGACTTGTAGTGATCCTCCTGTTGTGAGCCTCCCCATCGCTGGGATTACAGGTTGCACCACCATGCCTGGACTCCATGGCTGGCTCGGTGCAACCCCGGGGGTGGGGACTGGGACAGTGCAGGAATTGAACCCTGGTCCCTGCACTTGCCTAAACAGGCACTTAGTCTGCTGAGCTACCTCACCAGCTCATTAGACACTTATTCTTTATATAATCCTTTTTATTCCAGAGGAGTCAATTTTGAGTTTCCACCTGTTCACTTTTTTGTATCTGTTCTATTTTTGAACAGTATTGTTCATCCCAAGTGGTTACAGTGTCTTTATGTTAAAGTTAATATACAGATATCTGTCTCTCTCTCTCTCTCTCTCTCTCTCTCTCTAGAGAGAGAGAGATATCTGTAAAGATAAGAAAGCTATTATTGACAGAATTGAAGCGAAGTTATTATTGAGAATTAAAGCTAAGATTTGCTGTGTCATATTAAATAGAAATTGGATTACATGTTCTAAGTAAAACAAAATTTTTATGTTTTGTGAAAGTACTATATGTCCATTATTGAAAAGGAAAAAAGATAAAAAACTCATAAAACTAAAAGACCAAATAACTCAAAGATGAACATTTCTGACAATTTACATTAGCTCAAAATATATATCCATGTATATTTCAGTATCACAAAAATGGATGAACGCTTTACATAGTGTTGGTAACCCACTTTTATTCAACTAAATTTTGAAAACCTTATATTGTACTAATGAGTAGTAATGAAAGTATTCTTACATTTTATTCAGTTCTATGAGATTATAAATTTGCTTCTTACTAATTTTTAGTGTTACCAAACACTTTGAGAATAAAAAAATTTCCTCTTTTTGAGTTTCAGTTCATTACTTTTTCTACTTTTTAAAATGAGAGAATGGCGCCGGGCGTGGTGGCGCACGCTTGTAATCCCAGCACTCGGGAGGCTGAGGCAGGAGGATTGGTGCGAGTTCGAGACCAGCCTGGGCTACATAAGTGAGCTCAGGACCAGCCTCAACTGCATAGCGAGACCCTGTCTCAAAAAGACAAAAAATAAAATAAAATAAAATAAAATAAAATAAAATAAAATGAGAGAATGTATACTTTGTACTAGCTTGTTTTATTTTGGGATTTTTTTGTGACAAGTTCCCATTACATAGTTCAGGCTGGCCTTATAGTCACCATGTGGTCTAGCTTGACTTTGAAATCTTGGCAGTCCTCCTGTCCCAGCCTTCCCAGTGCCAAGATTATAGGCATATGCCATCACATCCAGCGTATGTAAATTTAATATCTTTATATATTAAATCTAGTAATGTACATATTAAAATTATTTTATCTATATTTTCTCTTGATTACATTTACTGAACTTTTTGATGTAGTTGAGTCTATTAGAATTTTTAAAATGATTTCAATTTTTCTTTCTGCTTAGAAATAGCTTCCCAATTCAGGTTTCTTTACATAAAAAAATTATATTCTCAGTGTATCTATGGTTTGATTTTTCTGGTTGTTTCCGAAGTGATTATTTTTATTACTTTTGCTGTTGATTTATTGGTTTTAACATTTTTAGTTGTTTTCAGTTTGCTGTTTGTTCTCTTAAACTGTCTTTATCATTGGGAAATACTTTGCTAGTTATTTTTCCAGTTCTTACACTATTTTCCTTTTATGTGTCATAATACATTTGGTAAGCAAATGAAACATATAATATAAGCTAGCATTGTAAAAGCAGGTACTGCTATTCTACTCTCTCTTTATGTGTGGGATTGGGGGATCTAACCCAGAGCCCTGTGCATGCAAGACAAGAGCTCTATAATTATCTCATGAAATGCTATGCATCTGTTGACCTGAAGCAACACTTTCATCATGTTAGAAAAGTATCTGTGCCTCCCACATTTATGAAGCAAAGGTGTGAGGTTGTACACAACAGGCTCATGTATTTTATCATCATAGACATAGATTTTCCTCTTTTGAGTTATTAATATGATAAACTACATAGATCAGTTTCTGACTTCAAAGCACTTCTGAAATTCTAGAATAAATCATTTTGCAAACAACTTACTATTCTATTAACTGTGTGCTGTGTCTCTTGTTATAAGTAAAATTGTATTAGAATTTTTTGTCTTATTTCTTCATTTTTCATGCTTTCTCATTATTGAATATTATATATATATTCATATTATATTATATATATATATATTCACTCGCTGAAAATGCGAACAATATTACCAACATAATCATGAGAAACATTTTAATTAGAAAATACTTTTTTCTGATAACTTGGGTCAGATCTAAGCCAATTATATTATTTTAGTCTCCATTTTAGTAATTGATACTTAGAAGATAAATTCTATTAACACCAAATTATATGTATATATTATTTTCTTAATCTAATATTTATCTGTTTTAATGCCTTCTAATTCTTAATTCTGTGCAGTCTTGAAAACTTTTTATCACTTGGTTATACATGAAGAGATAGAAATTTACAAAGGAATACAATGATTATATTTAGAGGAATGTTTTCAGCTTTTTATTAATTAAGCTATTATGAAAACTTATTTTATGTTCAACCTATATATTATATAACATAGTTATTGTTTCCCTTCTCTAATTTCTGAATTTGATGTTTAGTTGTCTATGTGTTTACAATTTTATTTAAAATGAAATTTTGAAATATGTTTAATTAGTATATGGATGCAGTGATGTCCATACCCAAACAGATAACATCTTTGTATACTTTGTCATTGTAGGTTTGGAATTTTTGTTTATTAATGGATGAGGTTTGCAGTGCCCTTATTCAATGATTGATAATATTTTGGTTTTATTGCAGTTCTGTAAATGTTTGCTATTTATTTTTAACTTCTTTTACTTGTGTGTGTGTGTGTGTGAGAGACAGAGAGAGAGAGAGACAGAGAGAGACATAGAAAGAGAGAAGGAGAGGAGGGAGAAAAAATTAAGGGTACATAATTTCTCTTTTTGGAGAACTCATCAATTTTTTATTTTATAATACATGATATTGATAAATATTTAAATGAAACTGTGAAGTTTCAGACAAGAATTTATTTATTTATTTATTTATTTATTTATTTATTTATTTATTATTCAGTATAGGATTGCTGTATGCAGTTCAGACTCATAGTGATCCTTCTGTCTCAGCCTTCCCAGTGCTGAGATTACAAGTATGCACCACCATTTCCTGTTTCAGTGGCTGGTACAACATACCTGGGGTTCCATGGCCAGCATGACATGTGGTACCACAGATTAAACCTTGGTCCTTGCATTTGCTAGACAGGCAATTAGACTGCCGAGCTCTCTTCCCAGCCCCAAGTAAGGATTTCTTGATTAAATTTTATTGGTTATATCATCTTGGTCTATGTAGTTATCTCATCTTCCTTCCTCTCTTCCTCCCTCCTTCCCCTCCTTCAACAGATAATCACCATTTCTGCCTTGTTACAGGCATATTGTAAGGTAGTGAGAAGTACACAAATGGATACAATTAGCTAATGGAAGCTTCCGGTACAAGTTGACTTCTGTCACTCTGGGTGAGGTTGTAAATTTCTTACCACCATGTTTGTCTTCAACAGTTTCTTCACATTTTTTGCCATATATGCTTGGTGTTATTATTCAGTACCTGTCCTCATGGCAAAGCAAATCCCTCAATCTCAGTGAGGTGCTTTCCTCTCAGTCAAGTCTCTTTTCGCTTCTAATGTACATCATCTTTTTATTTCTAGTATCATGAAGCTCAACTTTTTTTATGCAGAAGTTTTTTCACCACTTTTGTTTTCCTATTTTGAAAGTAAGAGCTGCTTTGCATGAGCTTTGCCTGTCTCCTCTTTGGGTTTGTTCTGTCTGGACATAAGAATACCTTTTCGCTGTCGTATAGTTTCAATGGGTTGCACTCAGAATACTCTCAGACATTACATTAAACTGTTGCAAGACTCATTTACTTAACTATTTCAGAGAAAGTGTATGCTGAGCGCTTGTCATGTTCTAGGCAGTAAGCTGAGAATTCAGCACAAGTCCTAGGAACAAGAATCCCAGGACTTGTGGAGGGCAGGAAAACAACGGCAAGTCACACCCATAGCATTCTGTAAGTGCACACATCATGGAGGAAGACAGAAGCAAGATAATGACACTTCCTATTTAATGCCAGCTTTAGAAAAGGCCCCATGGACTTTTTAAGCTTGAAATGTTTGCTAGTTATTTCTCTGATGATGTGTAAGGAGGGAGATAAAGAATGATCCTTATAAGATTAAGTTAAACTGAAACTAAGACTTGACCATGGATGTTTTGAAAATACTGAAAGTTTCCAAAATGTGTTGGGTGAAAGTGGGTTCAAGAAGAAATGGTGAGTGAGGCTGATAGACCACTGGAAGTAGTATCACCTTTTGGATGAGACTTGTGACAAAGAGACAGCAGACAGAGAGCTGTGAATCAAGGCTGCTGATTTATTTTCCTTTCTGTTTTCCTAAAATGAGAGAAATAAGAATATATTTGCTCCTACCAGAAGCAATCCAGTGGAAATGAAAAATTACGTAAGAGAGAAAGGAGATGATGGAACTAGCCCAAGGGGTGAGTACTAGTGAAAGGGTGGGGGGACAGGGAGCTTCGGCAGGAAGCATGAACAGAGCTGTCTCTCTGCGAGCATAGCAGTCCATACCGGCACAGGTGCAGGCAGCTGGGTTCTGCAGCCTGGGCTGGGTGGGAGCATTTCCTTCCTAACTGCTTCTCCTTCCTAAGTGAAGTAGGAGGCAGGTTCGCAGATGAGAGCGGGGGTGAGACAAGTGTTAGGAATTAGAGAAGTAAAATGTGCAACAATCCTTGAGAAAGGAAAGACCATGGATGGACAGCAATTGGACAATGTAAAAGGCCCACTGGAGGGGAGCATGCACAGATTGTAAGTGAAACCCATAGTGGGGAAGCATGTTGTTCTGCAGGCATTATTGGTCAGACTGGGGCAGGGAAAGGTTGGGATTCAACAAGATTGGAGATTTATCAGGAGGAAAGAATTGAACAGTGATGGGAAAAAACAAGGATGCAAGGAGAGATGTCCCAATAACAGTGACCTCCAGTGCTTCAGATGAGTAACTAATAAACTGGACACATTTGCATTAAACATTCAGTGGCCCCGCATCCTACGAAGAGGGGGTGCATTGAGGGGCGGGTGCAGCAAGGAGACTCTGGGGGTGCTGCTGCTTTCTGTTGCTGATGAGGCTGTGGTTTTGCTTTTTCTCTTCTGTGATGGTGCACCTGGAGCAGTACTTGTGCTCTGGCCATTAGGCTGCCTTCTCACCTTGTCTCTCCCTTGCTGCAGATTTTGCATAAGCCAATATCAGAACCCAGTTTTCCTGTCACCTGCTAGGCCCTGTGTCCAAGTGGTTTCTAGCAATTACTCTTTCCAAGCAAAGACACTGGTCTCTGCCATGGTCAGGACGCACTGTTGGCTTTCAGGAGGAAGTGAAAACATTTGCTTTCTTCATTTATCCCAGCCCACAGCACTCTGTCTACCACAAATTCCTTCTTTTTAAAGTAGATATATATCCCCCGCTCTATTTTTCAGAGAGAATACTGGTTATTCTTGTGGATTTTACACGAGGACTTTGCAGTGGTGCTTACCTTACCAGACAGTGCCTTGTTAAGCTTGCTGCAGAGGAAGAGTCCACACTCACTACCTCTTCTTACTCAGATCATACTTATTAATCCAATATGATCTTCTTTCCCCATACCTTTTTAATGAAAATATGTTCTGAATAACAACAATAGCTTCCACATTAGTAATTTTGATTCCATGATTGGGATTCTATCACCCATATCCAGATCCCGCATCCATTTCTTGACCCCACACAGTGTGCTCATCTACTGCAAGGGCCTAAGTAATACTGAGCTCTTAGTTAAATTACACCTCGGAACCTTTATCATCTCCTAAATTTGAAATGTATGCAGTAGTAGACCTTGGTAATATGCTTTTTGTATGAACAATAGAATCATTTTCACAAATATAAACAGTCTCTGTTGAATAGTAAGGTCTAAGAGAAAGAATATGAAATATTTAGATGTTTTTATTAGCTGGCTAATGAAAGCAGCTAGCTAAACAAATAGATCTCAGAAGACCTCAAAATACAATGACTTAGGTGGTATGGATGTTTGCTTCTCTCTCACACAATTCAAGATCTTTAAATAGAGGTTAACTGGGCCAACCTGGCCTTCCAAGGTTACTCAGGCGTCCAGGTTCCTTCTTACTTTTTGCATTACCATTCCAATTCCAGTGGTGTTTTCTCTGTACTCATTATATCTAGATTCTGGCCAGTAAGATGTAGGAAAGAAAAAAAATTCTGAAGTTTTATTTCCAAATGCAGAGTGTGTAGACCACATACATTTCCCTTCTGTAAGTGAGTAGTGCCATAACTAGTTGTTAGTGAAGTGGAGAAATATGGTCCAGATAAGCAATTATGTATTTTTTTAATTTAATTTAATTTTTTAAAATTTGATATTTTTATTGTTTAAATTTAACAATGGTTATATTACATATTTTCATCATCAGATCAGTTTAGATTAATACATATAGGTATATAAGATTGATCAAACAATTAAACATTAACCCTTTTAAATCAACATTACGTTTTTTTTTCTTTTCCCCTTTCATTTTTTTGAAAGTTGACATATTGCAAATTGTCCTCACAATCGTTCTACAGATTGTGAAGCAATTATATATTATAAAACTGGGATTTTATTACCATTAAAAGGTAGGAAAAGATTTAAAAGAGAGCTACTAGCCTTTTCTGTGGTGATCACAACCTAAATAGTGTGCTTTTAGAAATGAAAATAAGGAGTGGGAATCAATTTCCTTTTTAGATAATATTAATAGGTTAAAATTCTTCAGCTCCTGAAATGTAATGACCTCACAATATTCAACATTAATTATGCCTCTTCTATGTTGTATCATTTAGAATTTGGGGCCTCTATTTTAAGAGATACATAAGTTATCCTGAATAGGTAAGCAGAATCATTCCTCATTATAAAATTATGCTATAACAAAAACAGTCAAAGGTACATGTAGTATCAAAGTCAAGAAGATGAGCGGGAAATAGTTTATGAAGATCTATCACACAGAAGAAAAATCAAGTTGGAAAAGGGTGTCCTAACGATTGTCAATTTGATCTGATGTTTCTTAATTGTCTTTTGAGAATTCATTTTTATTTTTATTTATTTTTTTAAGAAATATTTTTAATACTTTATTTATTTTTATTTTTTCTTGTTTCAGAACTTTTGTTTGTTTGTTTGTTTATTTATTTTTATGGCCGGCTCAGCCCGCCCTGAGGGCAGGGCTGGCGCAGCATGTGGTGCCAGGGATGGAACCGCGGTCCCTGAAGCCGCCCAAGCCTTCCCAAGCAGGCGCTTTAGACCACTGACCCATCCTGCTGGGCCCCGAGAATTCATTTTTAAAAGGAAAAAAAAATGCATTCAACACACCCTTCACCAACATTTACTAAGCTCTTACAGTGGACTCACACCTTGCTAGGCACTAGGATTCCACCTAGAAGCTCACTTTCCATCAGAGCGGGCAGCCATACTGCCTCCTGCACTTTTGGAGTTCTTCAACAGCTCCACCATCTCATCTAAGACCATTTGAGATTTTGTGACTTAGTGTGATCTTAGTTGATTGTCAGTGTTTAATTATTTAGCTAATAGATCAACCCAGGAGTCTAAAATAGAAACTGTCACATTTCCACTTTTCATTTTGTAAAAAATCTGTGCTTTAAATTTTTTTCTTTGAAAAGTGGGGAGAAAACTGTATTTGAAATGGGCAATTAGAGGATGCAATCTGGAGTTAGGTGCTAAAGACAGATTTCCAGAGGAGTTGGACAATTTACTCGTGTTATTCTTCTTGAATTTTAAATTTGACCTATGAGGCTCAGGGGGATTAAAAAAATGCCTGCAAAGGTATACAGAGAAGAGAGTATGGCTTTTGTATGAAATGCACTTTTCTAATTCACACTTCTTTCTTTGCTTTGTACCACTACGCGTTTCTGCAAGGTCATTGTTACTATTCACCACACCAAGACAAAAGAAGGGAAAAAAATAGTAGTATTTCTGATGCATGAAGATGCCTAATTTTAGGTACAATCATTTGCAAAGGTAAAGAAAAAAATCCAGTGAAACTGTGTGATAAATGCAAAGCTTATAATTAATCAGTTTAAGCAAGGAAATGATAAATCCCATTTCTTCCTTCCTGTTACAAATATACCTACAGCAATAAATGGCACAATGGAGAAATAAAGGGTTATTATAATGTGTTCTCTCAAAGAAAATATATAATTGGAGAAGTTTTAACATTATTGTTTTTTATTATTTTATCTTAAAATGAACATCTTTCGGCAGTAATTTTTAAAAACAATGAGAATGGTGTGGCCATCTGGAAAGGCCCTTCCAGAGAAGGACCTGTGTGTATTTATCCAGAATCTTAATTGCATCCTCCAAATGTTTCTTACATTGAAAAGTGACAATTCATCAATCTCAGAATCAAGGGTACCTTACCTTCCTGATGGAGACAGGAAGCTACCAAACTCATCATAAACCTACATCCAGCACAATGGTCCAGAGCAGAAACACTGTGTGGTTTGCTCACCTGCCACTGGCTCATACTCATGACTTCCTGAATTTGGAAAAGACCTTAAGCCTTATCAGTGGTCCTCCAGTGTGCATATCTGCTTTGAGGGTGATGCTGAGGAGGCATTGCCACCATAGTAGGGATGCTTGTTCATGGCACTAGAGCAAAGCCTCGCATTTGTGAGGAGCAGGGAAAGTAGGTGCAGTGGCCTTGGCAAGGTTGTGAGGTGACTTTTGTATGTATGCTTTACCTTTAACAAATTAAAATACAATTTATATACAGTACAAGTTCTGGCTTTGTGCTATTCATTCACTGAATTTTCAAAATTTGTGTGGCTGTATAACTGCCAAAAGCCAAAATCTAAAGCCAGAAACCTATGGATTAATGCTCATCTTCTTTCTCATACACGTGAAAGGACAGTCTCTACAGTGTATGCTGTTGGGAAAGCTAGACAGCTAATGCATGAGAATGTAAAATGTGAAAATTAGGGCTAGCCAGATAGCTCAGCAGAGTAAAGTACCTGCTTAGGCATGCTCAGTGACCAGGGTTTGATCCTCGGCATGCTATGTGAGTCCTGCGCCTGGGGCATGCTGAGACTGGGCATGGTGGTGTGTGCCTGCAATCCCTGGGCTTGAGAGGCTGAAAACAGGAAGATCACTAGGAGTCCAATCTGTGTCGTGAGACCCTGTGCATTCTGCAATAAATACATTAAAACAATAAAAAATAAAAATAAATGTGATGTTTAACTTTATATAGTGTTGTAAAATAAGTTAGTCTGATGCTGGACCAATGAAAGGTGCTGAGAGAAAGAGAAAGAAATGTATTATGAACATGTACCAATTCCCTACAGTGAGAGTAATCCTGTGTTCTGCAAACATGTACCACTAAAAGTCAAAAAATTAAAATTAAAAAATGAAATTATACTCTCATGTCATACATATCCAAAAATCAAACTCAAGATGAGTTAAAGTCTTAAATAAGAGATTCAAAGAATAATAATACTATAAGAAAACACAGGAGAGATATTCAAAGTTATTGGCTTCCACCATGTTTTTTTGGATGTGATCCCAAAAGCACATGCAATGAAACCAAAAATGGACAAATGAGATGACACTGTGCTAAAAAAAAGCTCTTGTCCAGCAAAAGAAGCAATCAATGGCCATTATCAAAATTATGAAAGGTAGGTGTTATGAGGATGTGAAGAAAGGGAAAGAATTTGCTACATTTGATAAAAATGTGAACTAATGCTACCTTTTGGAAAACAGTACAAGGTTCCTCAAAAGGTTAAACAGAGTAAGATCATCATGTGATCCACCAAACATACTTTTGAGATTTTTTTTTTGGTGGGGGGTTGGCTCAGGCTGCCATAAGGGCAGTTCTCATGCTCCATGTGGAGGAAGGGATCTGACTGTGGTCCCCAGCACGTGAGTGACTACCGAAACATGTGCCTTAATTACCTGAGCTACCTGGCAAGCCCCACAAAACTTGAGGATTTTTTTTTTAATAATCCAAAGAATAAGAAATTAAGCATGTTGAAGACACGTCTTTACTCACATGTTTATAGCAATGTTCACAATTACAATAGATGAAGTAATTGGCATTATTCACGGTAATCATGGATGAATGGAGAAAAGGTTGTATACATAGTGGAGTTTATTCAGCCCTAATAAAAGAAAAATGAAATCCTGTCATTTGTGACCACATGCATGAATTTTTTATTTTATTAGCATGGATGAATTTAGAGAATGTTTAGTCATCTGAAATAAACCAACCACAGGACAAGTACTGCAGTATCAAACTTTATATAGAACATTAAAAAATACATATGTAGACAGAATAAAATAAGAGTGTTGTGGCTGTTTATAAGGGCATCAGGAACATATTAGTCAATGAACACAAAGTTTCAGTCTGGAAAAATAAATTCAATAGAGCTATAGAGATATTGATTTTCAGTTAGTAACAATATATATTACATTTACAAGTTGTCAATTAGTGTTATTGTGATTTTACCACAAAAATGATAAGGATATAAAGTTATACATATACAAAATATCTTTAGCCACTCCACAATGCATAAGCATACAACATATCACATTTTACATGATAAAATTACATATATTTTTACTTGTAAATTAAAAAACAAATTTAAATACAAATAAGGGGGCTGGAGAGATAGCTCTATGGTACAAGTACCTGCCTGGTAAATTCAGTGTCGTGAATTCAAACCCCAGTCCTTCAAAAATAAGTAAATACAAACAAAAAATGTTGTTTTTCATTAGCCAATAATATTCCTTTATAGAAAAGCCCCACAAATTTTAATAAGGTAGTTATTCACCTTAGACCTCCTCCAGCTGTGCACGGGATGGTACCCAACTCTTGGTGCTGCTGGTCCTTCCCAACGCACACATTCTAATGAGTGTTGTGCAGTGGGTCATGTTAATTTTTACTCCTCTGACAGCTGTGCAGCACCTTATGCTCTCTCCAGTCATGCACCGTGTCACTGAGCATCTGGTCAAGTCTCATTTTTATTGGGTTTGCCTTGTTATGGGTTTGTAGGAGTTCGTCATCTCTTCTAGGTGTGAGAAACTTGGGTATTAGGTGTATTATAATATATTTCTGTAATTCATCTCAAACTATCTTAATGTTTACCCGCATAGAAATAGAAAGTTTTACCTTTTAAATTTGTTTTGTTTTTATTTTTTTATTTTAAGGAGGGGCCTACAGGGTGTTCAGGGTCTCACTACTAGATCAGATTCTCAGTGATCTGCCTGTTTACAGCCCCCCCAAGAGCTGGGATTACAGGTACATCCCAGCACTACCAGCCCGAATTGCCATCTCAGCGCACCCCAGGGACAGGGCTGGCACAGCAAGTGTCAGGATTGAACCCAAAAATTGTACTTTGACAAAGTCTAATTTACCATTTTTCTCATTATTAATGCTGTTAGTATTATTTCTAAGAAATAGTTGGCCTTTCTAAGATTGTAAAAATTGTTCCATAAATTTTAGTAGCCAGTAATTCTAGCTTTTATGTTGAGCCACAGAATTTATCAATAGTTCATAATTTTAGTATAGAACATATATGGCTTAAATTTCACTATTTTCCAAGTAAAAGTTCAGTTGTTCTGGTACCATTTGTCAAAATTATTTTCTTTGCCCACTGAAGTGACTGGTTAGTTTGTTTTGTAAAAATTGACCATACCTATGTGTGAGTCTGCTTTAGAACTATCTTCCACTTCACTGATCTATTTTTCTTCAGATTTTATTGATACATGTTAAACAAACATAATGATCACATTAATTGTAGAGAAATTGTACATACACACGACATGACTTGATTATTGTTTTCCCATCCCCCTCCCATCCCTTCAAGCTTTCCTCCCCTCTCCACTTATAAAAGCTTGGTTTCCATTTTCCTTCTTTCCTCACTTTTTCTTTTACTTTTCTCTTCTTTCCTTTCTCATCTAATATATATTTTGGTCCTTGTTTAAATTTTCAGTTTCTCATATGAGAAAAACAATTGGGTATTTATACGTGTTTATTCTATTTATTTTAGATAGCATTATGGTCTCAAGATGTGTCCGTTTACCTAGGAATATATCAAGCTTATCCTTCTTTAAGGCATGGTAGTACTCTATTATATTAAAATATCACATCTTCTTTTATCTACGAAAGTTGTGTTGCTCTAAACCTGGGTGCACCTATATGACTGCAGTATGATGCTTTCAGTTCCTCTGGAAAGGTACTCAGGAGGGGAACAGCTGGCCTGAATGGGATCTCTAATCCTAGTTTTCCAAAGTATCTCCACAATGGTGGACTTCTGCAAGGATAGAGGAAGGAATCCCTCAGACTTCTCCAGGAAATCAACCATTTAACTGGAAAAGTCTAAAATTACCAATGGAAAAATGGTATGTAATAAATGAAGTAACATTTATTCCAAGAATACCAACTAAAATATCTATTTAGAACAGTGAGAGTCTATGGTATTTTGAGGACAACCAATGTCTTCTCCTTTTCCTACTCCACCAACGGTGGAGAAGTACTCCTTTTACCGTTCAGCCCCTCCAGCGGTTGTCACTGGTTGATTCCTTGTTATTTTTCTGTGCTTATGAAAATGCTGTACTCTTTCTCATGTTTTAGCAGTATAGTAGGTTTTAAAGTGAGATGACAGAAATATTTAAAATTTACTCCCTCTGTACATTCTTTTGTCTAATCTACTTCATTTACATTTAAATATGTTTAAATTATAACATATATAATTTATTATAATTTATGTATGCCTAAAATATCTCTCTTTCTTCTCTTTTCTTTCTTTCTTTTTTTTTTTTTCAGCATGGGGATTCAAACTCATGACCTTGCACTTTCCAGGCAGGCGCTTGTGCCACAGAGCTATCTCCCTGGCCCATTATAAAGCATACATGTTTTCTAATTTATTCCAAAAGCATACATGGAATATCATTGAGATTATATTGAATTTGTAGGTAAATTTCAAGTGCACCAATATTTTGCATCACATTTCTTCTAATCCCTAATTAAGGTATGCTTCTCCATACATTTTGATCTTTCCAGATAGCTTCCCAAGTGAGGTTAGTGCCCCTGCACAGACCTGTGGAGCTCCTCTCCTCACATCTAGAGTCCCCCATGGCAGCTCTGGCTGTGTAGCATTTCGAGGCAGGGACAGCTGCCTGCTCTGTTAAGCATTACCACCCTGCTCTAAGGAAGGATGCTGAGGAGCGTGGGGCATTTTCTGGCTTTCTCTTCTGGCTTTTGCTGAACCTCTGTACTATAAGATGGCTGTGGCTGAGGGATCTGGGACTGTGTCCTCCCAGGTCTTCTGTGCTTGGGCACCACTCCCACAGAAGCCACCCTTCAGTGCTTCAGCCATGCTTTATTGCACAAAGCAGGGAAGCATGAAAATTCTAGTGGTTTGTACCCTGCCATGGTGACACACAGGATTAAGGAGAAGCTGGAGATACTTTGAGAATCTCAAGCTACCAGGGAAATATCTTGGCTACATCCCATGCCATGGACCTTCTGTTGTACTGATCTGTGGATAGAGAAGAAGACAGTGGTTGCCCTCCAAATACCATAGACTCTTGTTGATATAGATGATAGATAGATAGATAGATAGATAGATAGATAGATAGATAGATAGATAGATAGCTGATTTTCTTGGAATAGATGTTACTTTACTTGTTACATAGAATTTTTTCCTTAGCAATTTTAGATTTTGCCAGTTAAGTGGTTGATTTCCTGGGGAGATCTGAGGGACACTTTCCTCTACAATTGCGGAAGTCCATGTTCATATTCATTGGGTTTTGGGGCACCTTATTCTAAGCATTCTACAACCATGATGAGGAAGGTCTCTTCCTGAACTATACTTCAGAAGAAAGCCCAAGCCCTGTGGGGAGCAGAGGGAACACAAGGCTCTGAGCCTTCCTTTATATAAATCTCCCCTTCTTCAGCACTGCCCAGCTTCCCCTACCCTGCTGTTCATGAATTGGGCAATTAATGGCTTTGCCAAGGTCAGTCTTTTTCTCAGGGAGCTCGTGGGACATGTCACTGGCATTTGGCAAAAGTGTCTCTCTCAGCTGAAATTCATGCTGCTCACCCAGGGACCCCTCAGAGCCAGATGCTCTGTGCTCCCTTACACAGCAATAGGGTCGGTCAACTTACAGTGCACTAGTGGGGAGATCCTGAAGGCCCTCATCACTCTCCTGCCAGATAACAAATGTTTCTCAGCATAAAAGGTGCTTGGTGGTGATATTCCCACATTTGTAGTCTTAGACAATGGTTTCTACATCTTAGTGATGATGTAAGAAAAGACAGCAATCAAGTAAAATTGTAAGAGTTTTCCTGAGACTAATCCATTGAAACAGTGGATTCAGGATTTAAAGTTTTATTATTTTTCTCATTAAAATGACCTTTCTGCATAAAACATGGATTATAGCAGACAGTAGTTTTGCTTTATTCAACTTTATTATTATTATTTGATGTTCCTGCTTTACATTTGCTACTGCATATGTTTGATAAAATTAACTGCCCTCAACTAAGGGCACTGAAGTTCTAACTCGTGTGACTAAGGTAGAACTTCATTATGTGTCAGTTTGAGCCACATTTTCAAACCTTTTTCTGTTATTTACTTTGAGACAGGATCTCCTAAATTACTAAATTGCTGAGGGTGGGCTTGAATTTATAATTTCTGGCTCAGAATGCTGGAATTACAGGTGTGTAATGCCTGATTCGGATATAGAAGGAAATCTGATTAATTCTAGCAGTATATTCACATATAAAATATTAGTTACTTTTTAGATCCATATTAATTTCCAGGAGTTCATAATGACATGTATTATTAAGGAACAGCCACACAATCCAAATAATACCTTAGAACATGTTAAGCAGAATAGTTGCAAAGCTAGTTATGCATTTATTTAATTTTCCAAATGTTATGACTTTTGGTGACTCACATGTAGGGTTTTTTTTTTTCTTCTGTATTTTAGGTTCAGGGTCTCACTACTAGATCAGATGTGTAGTGATTTTCCTGTTTATAGCCTCCCAAGAGTTGAGATTTTTACAGGTGCTCACCACCATGCCCACTCTCAGTTGCCATTTCAGCGTGCTGGGGGATTGAGCCCCTGGCCCCTGTGCCTGCTTGCAGGTGCTTTAATCTGCTGACTTTTGATGTATAGAAAGTTTTATCTTAGAATGACAAATCAGTCACCAACATCCAAGTAAATATGAATATAAATATAAATATGAATATATATAATAAACTATATTGAGAAAGATTTGGTTAAATAAATATTTCTTACTATTAGAATGTGCATCCGGGTGTGGTGGCACACACCTGTAATCCCATCACTCAGGAGGCTGAGGCAGGAGAATCGGTGTGAGTTTGAGACCAGCCTGGGGGCTACGAAAGTGAGCTCAAGGCCAGTTTGAACTGCATAGTGAGACCCTGTCTCAAAAAAAAAAAAAAAAAAAAAAAAAAAAAAAAAAAAAAAAAAAAAAAAAAAGAAAAAGAATGTGCACGTATTTAGTAAAACCATTTTCGATGTACTGAAAATGCATAGGTCCAAGAGTAACCTAGCTTATTCCCTTATTCTGAAGTAAGAAAATGTTTTTACTAGTCTTGATTTTATTCATTATGTAGCTGTAGATTCTGGCTAACTGACAATGCTGTGTTGTTACTACTGGAGCACGTGTCACTCGATACGTGCAATATTTGAATAAAAGAGCTCCTTAGGGGCTGGGTTTTGACTGTTTCATTTCTCCCTTCTTTCCATCTTTCCAGTCCCACATGACTTCCTTTTGCATTGATGTGAGATAACGCCCACTGGGAAACTTCATGCGCCGCGCAGAATCACTGTGCAATTGCAGAGCCCCGGCAGCGGGCTAGCTCAAGAATGTCTTCCTCAGTGGTCATAGTGGTGGTTACTCCTCATGGCCAGACTCTGTTGGAAGCACTTCACACCCATTAAACATTCAATCCTTATGATAAGCCAGTAGGATTTTAAGAATAGAAGAGTTTGTCTTTTAAGAAAATAATTCACATGGAGTGAATGAATTACTTGGGAATTTTTATTAACCAGATCAAGGTTCTCACCCTACCTGCACAGTGGTTCATGTGTGGGCCTAGGAACTTTAAACATGTAGATGCTCTGATTTAATTCCTATGCATTTTCAGGTCATGAAAAATGATTTTACTAAACATATGCACATTCTCCATAGTTAGAAATATTTGTTTAACCTAATCTTATTCAATCAATTAATGTCATAATCATGTTGATTTTGGTGACAGATTTGTCATCATAAACAAAAATTTCTCATGCAACAAAAGTCATAAAAGTAATTTTTTTTTTACTGTTTATATTGTCTTTTAAAAGAAAAAAAGTTATAGAATCTGAAAAGTTAGATAAACATGTTGCTACTTTTTGCAGGTATTCTATTTAGCATATCCACAGCTTTTATTTGAATTTGGTGCCTGTTCTTTAATAACAGAGAGGGTCAGGTTTTGACATGCATGTTATAAAGCACCTGTTTGTGGCCCCACCATACTGCCAGGGGTAAAGTCTAAGGTTCCACTCTTTCATGAAGCACCCATTTGTCTCAGAGCAGATATCAAAACTAAGGATTATCTGGAAATTAAGAATGACAATGGTCCAGATCACGTGTGTTCCAATAAAATAACGAGTGTGCTGACTCACCTTGCAAGTGGAGTTCTGAATATCTAAAGCAGTGCCAATGAGGAAGCAACATAAGGATAATGAACTTGCGAGTTTGACATTGTGTTTCCTGTAAGCCCAACCCTATAAGATGCATGGAGAAATCATCTTACAGTTACTTTTGTACACAAAGAAATTCACTGAAAGTGCTGCAGAAGGCTAGGGTATTGCAGTTTAACACATCTCCTAAGAATGAAACACATCATTAGTCTCTTCGATGTTAGAGATTCACAGTGCAAAACTTTTTCTTTATCCTGCCCTAAGCCATCTATGTTGTTCTGGGAATGGGCCCAGAAGACATAAATTTAATTACAGAAGAATATATTCATAAGATAATGGAACAGCTGCCAACAACAAATATATTTCCAGAGCATAGCCCAGCTATATGCCCAATTGCATAGCACAAAGTAATCATAATAAGGCAAATTGTCAGAAAAAGAGAAATCGCAGAAAATAATAGGGTAACCTTTTACATTGCATTAGTCAGTTCTTAAAATTTTAGTGACATTTGATCAAAGTATATATTTATGAATAGGCAATTATGAACCTGATTGTTTGGAATAATTATTGTTTAAAGAGTTGTACTTAAATTACACTGTCCCTTCAAAACTCTAGAATTTGAATTAGGCTTTGGCATATTTGGTAGAACTATCTGGAGTTTTTAAAGTTTCAGTAAATATCAGGCAGCAACCAAACTCAGAATTGCTTATATGGCCAGAAGAAATAATTTGGGTTTGTTTGCGAGGTTTAAGGGCTTGGAATTCTTTCAAAAGTCACAGGGTCTATGTAGCTGAGAGATAGTAATTTGTAATTATAACTATTCTTCTCAAAACCACAATTTTAACAGATTTTTATACTTTAATGCAGCTTGTTACTCAATATCAAAATATGTATATAAAAGAAATGGGAAGACAATTACTTTTGTCCCTCTTGGAAAGGAAGATGTGAGGGTCAAGTCACTTTTAAGAGCTATTCCAAGCAAGTGTACTGCCTGCCTTCAACTGAGGTTCAAGTACATTCATAAGGCAGAGCACAAGTTAAACATTTTCTTTCTACTTAGTATGTTTATATATTTTATGATATAACTCGAGCTTGTACCACTCTTTTGGTGCGCATTGGTAGATACAGATTTTGTCACATAAGCCAGGGATAGTCAGAGCCAAGGACAATTTCTTTCTTTCTTTCTTTCTTTCTTTCTTTCTTTCTTTCTTTCTTTCTTTCTTTCTTTCACACATATCTGACAGCCATAAACACAAGAGCTGAACAATGCCAAAGCTAATATTGTTTTAAACAGATGTATGCTACCCCCTAAACGGAAAGGAAATGAATGTCAAGCAAGCCTGCTTGCATAGGGAAGTGAACCTGCACTCATGGGAAGGAATGCCCTGCCAGTGCTCTGCTCCATTTCACTCCCTGATTGATAACTATTGACTTTCTAATTAGCTTTTCAGATAGGTTTAAAAAAAAATCCATCGACCTGCATTTTGTCCACGCTGCGTCATTTCCACTGGTGTCTTCCACTGTTCTGGTAGGTGAGAACTTCCCTTACATCCTACTGCTTTTCCTCTTGTCTGCCCTTCCTATCCACACAAGCAACAGGATGATTCTTGGCTGTTTACAGTTTCAGATACCTCCTGTAGTGTCTCTGAAGGATGTGGCTGTACCAGAATATACATACTTGGTGTGTTTGGAGTGCCAGAAATCTGTTTTTTTTTTTGTTGTTGTTGTTTGTTTGTTTGTTTTGTTTTGTTTTGTTTTGTTTTCTGTCCTGAAAGCCAGAATTCTGAAACTAAATTGTTAACAGAATCCTGCTCCCTGTGAGCCCCTGAGTAGATCTTCCATGCCTCTTCCATATTTGGTATTTGCCTGTGGTCCTTGGTCATATCACTCCAGGCTCTGCCTCTGCCTTTGCACACCACACTCCCATGACTTTATATTGACATTTTCTTTTAAGAACATGAATCATCTTGAATTTGGCTCTATACTTCTCCAGTATGTACTTGTGCTAACTGGTTATGACTGGGATAACCCTACCTCCAAATGAGGTTTTCTGAGGCACTGTGGGTTAGGATTTTAACATATTTTAGTGGGTCACAAATCAACCTTTATCCTACAGACCTCCAAGACTTCAGAGGGAATTTTCCTCTCCCCTGAACTTCAGACTGTTGAGGTCATTCATGTTTTTCTTTTTTTTGTGACAGGTTATTCATGTCAAGCTTGGTGGTTTGTGGGTCCAATGAGGACAGTAGGGGTAGGATGGATCGCATTACTTCCTGTCATCTATGCCTCTATTTACAGTCCAAGTTTGTCTAAGCATTTAGTCCACAACTGCAGACTGGCAAGTGTCTCCCTCTGTACCACCTATTATATGTCCCCTGGAAAGTCCTCTAAGTGGAAGCATTCTTCTCCAGAGACACTTGGAGAGCTGCTACAGATATTCCGAAATTAACAGACATCTTCAAAAACTGCCTTCAGGTGAAGAAGAGTGTTGGCCTGCACTGAACGATTGTAGTAAGGAATAAAGGTCCAACTGCCTTGCCCCAACTTGGGACAACTTGCAAAAGGCAGCCTGCATGTTACTGCTCACAGATGGTTGAGACCTCTGTGAGCTAGGTGCTACAGCTCCCTGCAAGATCAAAAAGCAGAAATACTTTATCTTTTTCATTTCATTTTGGATCTACAAAAAACTTTCATGGCTTTTAATTAAAATGTATAAAATGCACTAAAAATTAATGCGCTTCTATGGTATCAGTCTGCCTATCTCCATTGACACTATGGCAATCATTTTAAATAATTTCTGCTTTATTCTTTGACATCTTTTTGAGATAAAATGAAATACATATATTGTCACTTCCTATTTTTCTACATAAAAGTAGTATATACACATATGCTTCTGCATCTTGTTCTCACATTTTGCAAATGAAGACCTTTTTTCTTATGATATCCTGTTACACAGCTATATTATAATTTATTCAACTTTTGTTCCTTTATTGCTATTCATTAAGATTAAGTCAGTCTTTTATCTTATAGATAGTAGTAGAATAAATGATTTGGATATGTTTCTTAAGTGCTGTTTTATACTGGATATGGAAAATTCTCAGCAAAGATTATAAGATTTTTAGAAATAAGATGACTAGGCCAATGCATACATGTTATTTTGTCAGACTTTTCAGGTTCTCTCCCTTAGAGTTTATGTTATTTTTCCACATCAGAGTTTCTATGTCCATAAAACTTTACCAATAGAATCTTCTAATTTGTCTAACAAAAGTTGTTTCCACAAAGCTGCAAATTTATATCCTTATGACCTGGTGAGTAAGAACTGACACAGTGACATTCTGGATGCCCTCAGGGGAGGGTTACCAAAGAATAAAGTCTCATGTGAGGTGAGGGACATGGAATCCCCTGGGATTTTGGTACAGAGCAACTTTTGTCATCCGGGGCTAGCTATTTTTTGCAAGATGTTGAACATCCATGACTCTTGCTCAATATGTCAGTCAAACTGCAGACACTTTTGTATGTTTCTCTCTAGTTTCTCAGGACTTTTGAGAGATACTGTAAGGGACAGAATCCAAAATTAAAGGAATGATCCACAAATCACATGGTACTGTCGGAAAATATTGAAAAATATCTAGGTGCCAGTGCAAGAGGACATAAGCACATCCTGGCAATAAATAGGTTTTCACTCCATAGAATAATCATTTTCCCAAACCAAGATTTCTGCTGTTGGCATCAGCTTTCCAACAGCGTGGTGTCCCCCATCGTGAGAAGTTGAAGCAGGAGCGCAGTGGCCATCACCATCTTCACGAAACAGTGGAAAAATCAGCATGCGAAATGTCAGGGCAGAGCGGCTTTTTCTTTTTGGAGGGTGCTTTTGCATAGCGAAGATCCTTTTGTCTTCCCAGCCACCTTCTGTAGACTGCGGTGCTGGGCCATCTCCTTGCTCTGCCTTCCTTCCTGAAGCGGGCATTTTTCTCCACATGCATTTTAGAATTTGTCATCTGTCTAAGTATCAAATTTAACAACAAATAAATGTAAATGTTCTCACATATAGTACACAAAAACTAATGTATGTGGGGTTATTTCAGCCAGCTAAAGCTATAAATCAGTCATTACAAAGAGCTGTCTCCTGCGCAAAGGCCACCTGAGCGGTCCTCTGAGAACATAGCTAGCGTACAGGGCACCTGGGTAAGTGAAGCCGCCTGCCAGCCCCAGAGCTCTGTGTGTGCCCCTGAATGCTGAACCTGCAGGTGAGGCATAGCAGACAGAGTTTCTGCACTGAGGCTAGAAGGACAGCTCCAGTCTGGGCCCCAGCCTCAGTGCTCTAATTCTGCACTTGGATAGAATCAGGTGTTTTTTCTTGTACTTGGGTGCTTTCTTCTCTAACTCATCAAATTAAAAATGGAGCAATTAAAAAGAAACTAGAATACTGCAAGCACTTAGTTCCTTGTATGTAAGCGGGTGGGGGGGAGCTGTTTCACTTTATTTTATTACTTTTTATTTCAAACATCATAACATAAGCCCCAAATTAATTACAGCAATTACATAAATTATTTCAAAATGCTAATTCCAAAAATTTCAGTGATTGTATATTTAATGAATCCATTTTGTCCACGTATTCTTTGTCAGCCATACATAGGGCAGGGAATGAGGGGAAAGCAATAAAACCCAGTGAGCTAAAATGAGCATGGGCTTCAGCATTTAGCCAGTCTCTCCTCACCCCATCTAGTGAGAGAGTCCTTTACCTGAACTACTATAAGATGCAGGGGAATGAGAATGCAAAGCCAGTTGGCCAGGCTTTATAACATAAGAGGGTACTAAACTCTTGCAACCAGGAAAGGTCATTCTCTAAAAATATCAGCCCACAGAAAAGTTAAATTTCCACAAAACCAGGGACACAGTTTTAATTTTTAAAAAATATTTATTTATTTGATACACGGTCTTGCTATACAGCTCAAACTCAGTGATGGACCTGTCTCAGCCTCCCCAGCACTGGCATTACAGGTTATCCCAGTTATTACCTGGTTTCAGTGGTAGGCATGGCACACCTGGGTTCCAAGACTGGCATGGCATGGGGTGTCAGGGTTCGAACCTGGGTCCTCACGCTTACCAGACAGGTACTTAGACTGCCAAGCTATCTCTCCAGCCCCAGGAACATAATTTTAGATCAAGAAGGAATAAAGAGAAGCTGGGTTCATTTCCCCAATCATGATGATAGGCCCACAACCATGAGTCTTTTCTCATTGGGCAGTGTAAAGGTTCTCTTTTGTAAAGTCAGAGAGTCTTTTCCAGATTCAAGAGTTCAGGACTTGGGGATATATTTGTTTGCAGGCTGGACTCAAACACAACATTTTTTTAAAAAGTAAAAAGGTTATTTTGAAATAAAAAATCGCTTGGACAGAGTGAGAATATAGATTTGAGCTAAACGAGGGATTCCTTATTCCACTTTTGCCATTCCCCCACTAATGCATTTTTCAGAAGACAGCAATCTGAGAAGACATCCACCTAGACTTATGCATGGTTCAGGGACACAGCATGGAGGTTTTGTAACGTGAGGAGTGGTGACCTGGCTTGTGAGTTCCACTTTTATCCATTTTCTCTCTACTTACTGATTTTCACTCTTGTTCTTCTCTTTCTCGTAGGTGATGTCCCTATATTTAAAAATCTATCTTATTTTATCTTCTAGCTATTTCTCTAAAATACTAAGATCACTTATGAACAGAAAGAAAGGAACTTGGCTTCATTTAGTGTTTCATTAGTGGCTTTTATTCATTTCTTATTTTTTGTCACCCTAGTGAATCATATGTAACATGCTAATCACATGTAACATCATAATAGGAGATAAGAAATATATAACTTTGAGAATAACATAGCATTTCAAGTGACTTTTTATGTGTAGGTTTGGCAAAATAAAAAACCCCTCATTGAATATGCATCCATTAAAATAGTGGACTCTTAATTGTCTGTATCAGTACTTCAAAAGTAAACTTCTTTCCATACCCACTGGCCAAATATTTATTGGTAGCCAGTATGCAACAAACATTCGACTAGATGTAGGAAATACAGGTGAAAAATTTGTATGTAATTTTTATCTAACCATGTAGAATCTAAAATGATTTCCTGATTCAGTATAGTGGGAACACAGTATATGTAAAGTCCCTTAAACCAAGACCAGGGATGCTGAGAAGAAAAAACACGTACTTTTCATTAGAAAGGAGGTATTTCCTTTGATTCAAACATCCTAAAATTCCCATAAGATTATTTTAACTGTAAATCAACCCTGAGAAACTCAAGACTGACTTCACACTTAGCACCCTGAGAGAGTTGCAACTAGATTTCCAACCCCACCCCCATCCGAGGTAGTTCAGACTGCAAAGGTCTTAGAGGAACTGCTCTCCAGATACCTGATTTTTTTCTGAGCCTTTTCTCAACTTTCTTTTTTTTTTTTTTTTTTAACAGATCCAGTCTTTGCCAACGGAGGACTCAGAGTGCATGGGTTCCTCTACAGCAAAGAGGAGCCAGCAAAGAAGTAGCATATATCAGAGGCAGCCTTGCAAAGTGGGAAAATCTAAGGAAGATCTGGAGCGATGGAAGAAAACAGAATTAGATGGTGAGGAACTCTAACAGAAAACAAACAATATCTATATGTCTATATATCTATATATTTATATATCTATGTGTCTATATATCTAAATATCTATCTATCTGTCTGTCTATATATCTACAATATCTATATAGCTATATAATCTATCTTTATAATATGTATGTATATACTCAGAATTACAAAATAAAGCTTTTTCCGTATACTAACTGACATTTTCACTGAAGTAGCATTAACTAGAGATTAATTTCACAGAGCCATTTCGTCTTCACCAGCTTCTTAGAAGCTAGATAAGCATGTTGTAGAGGGAATAAAAAATATTGGATAAAATGCATCATCCACACTGGAGAACTTTCCTGAGAATCCTAGAGTGTGGGGTCTCAAAGGAGATCCAGGCATGATTCATCCATTTTATTTATTTTGGAGTGGAGGAAAATAAAGCCACAGTGAGATTTTCTTCTTGAATGGGGTTAGAAACCGAGGAGTAGAGGTTAACAGCTCCTGTTTCCACAGGTCCTAAGAAACAATTGCTGGTTTCAAATGCAAAGCCTCCCTTGGTTCAAGGTTATATGTTGGCAAGGAGTCCCAGTGAGCGGATGTGAGCTGTCCACCTTTATTGTAATCATTTTCAGAAGGAGATGTGTTTATGCTATTGTTAAGGCTATTTTTACCAACTTGAACAATTTGAGAACATCAGAAGAAATAATTTCAGAATCAGCGTTTAGGCTGAAAACATTTCTAGATTTGAGTGAAGTCCATATCCATTGTCCACACTTGCTTATATATCCCTTTGTCTGAATACAACAATTTTAGCTCCATTATATGTTTATCAGATCCCTCTAACATAAGAGAATATAGCAGTGTGGATAAATAGTTTCAGACTGATAGACAATTGAAGCTAAGAAGCAGAAAGCAGTATTAATTTACTGGTGTTAATCTTCTGAAAAAGTTTCTCTGAAAGAATGTCTATTGATCTGCTAAGAGTAATAATCACAAAAAATCAAGCAATAACAAATGCTGGTGTGGCTGTGGTTAAAAAAGACCCTCCTTCATTGCTGATGGGAAAGTAAACTAGTACAACCATTATGGAAATCAGTATTGGGATTTCTCAAATAGCTCAAATTAGAAATTTCACATGATCCATCTGTCCTCCCACTAGGTATCTTCCCCAAAGAGCTTAAGATATCCTATTACAATGATACATGTATGCCAACATCTATAGCAGTACAATTTGTTAATAGTTGAGTTCTGGAAGCAGCCTGTATAATCTTTGACAGATGAATAGATAAAGCATGGTCCTTATATGTAGTGAGATACTACGCAGCTGTAAAGAATGACAAATATGAGACATTTGTAGGTATATTGATGTACCTAGAAAAATTAGTGAAATAAACCAGCCACACAAGCTTAAATAGTGTATGGTATTTCTAATTTAAGAGAGGCAAGGTACAAGAAAAAATTTTCTCTTTGCTGGGACAAGATACATGACACTTAAAGTTAAAGGGGGAAAGGTTTATTTGGCTCATAGTTTGTAGAGGTTTCATTCTGTAATGAGCTGGCTCCAGGGTAGGGTAGCACATGGCAGAGGCCACCAGCTCAAGGTGGCAGAAGTCTGGCAATGAGGAAGACAGAGACAGAGAGAAAGAGATGAGACAGAGACAGAGACAGAGACAGAAACAGAGACAGAGACAGAGACAGAGGGAAATTCTTTCTAACATTTATCTTATCCAACTTGCTGGGATTAGGGCAGAGCCAGTCCAATCAGTGGACTGATCCAGCTATTATCCTCCTTAGTTCCAGCATTGCACTATCAATCAGTTATATACTCTACTTCTGAGAAAAACCATATGATTGCATGAGACTTTGGTGAGACATCTAGACTCAAGCTGTAACAAGGAGAAAGTTGCAAGGGGCTTGCTATGGGGAAGTGATCCAAGGGAAGAGGGAGCAAGGGTAAGGGAAAGGGGAAGTCAGTAGACTAAAGATATGCCATGTGCAGGAACCTAATAACCTCAATTAATATAGACACCGTAGGCCATAACATGAGCTAAGACAAATAACGTCCAACAGGAATAAAAACATGGAGTAGGGAAACTGGAGGAGGATGGAGGAGAAGAGTGAGAGGGAACATGAGGGGACAGAAGAAAAATCATTTTGTAATATCAACATGTAACCATTCCCCCAAGACTAGTATAAACTACATGAACTGCACACATGTACAAATAAAATAAAAAGAATGTCTGTTGCCAGAGAAAACCGGAAAGATTAAAATAAAAAGGGAAGCATTTGTACTACTAAGATCTTCTATGTATTTATTCATTCAGTTGTCACCTAGCCAGCTAAGAAAGTTTTATAAGCTAAGGTGTACAACATATTCTGTGATTGCCAATACCATTTTTGGAGAGTGTGTCTTTAACCTGAACTTTTCACCAGTGGCATAGATGACAAAGGCCATCCACGGAGTCTGTTTTCTCTAACTCTAGTTTCCAAATATGCACTTCATTGTTTGAGACAAGGCTTCTTCAGCCAAATCTGGATAATTACTGAGCATGTGAACATGGCGTCCACCACCTGGAAGGAAGCATGGAAATTAATGGGCAGGTGCTCATCGACAAACCCACAAGTCAACCATTGCCTATGCTAATAAACTAGTTGATCTACATTTTGTCTCCATAGAATTATGTAAAAAGTCTGGCTCCCCAAAATGATTTTTAAAATATTAAAATTTGACATTCTTTGTCCTGTGACTTAGCAACAGCTCCTGTTTCTTGCTGGGCTGATAAATCATCATATTCCTGCTTCTATTCAAAGCAGTCTTTTGACAAAAATTTCTGCTTTCATCAGTAATAAACCTCCTTCGTGTAGTAAGGCCACTGTGAAACCTTTATCAATAAGTGTTTTATGCAAATATTGACAGTGGTTTATGGGGTAGTGATTCAGAAAGGACCAAAGCTAACTGGACGGAGCCTTTTCAGGATTTGCATTATTCTGAAGAGAGAATAAGGGAATAGGAAAAAAGAAGTAAGGAAACAAATCATGTGCAGCACTAAGTCCCTGCGATGAAAGGGATCATTACATGTAGTTCAAACAAACAAATAAACTTAATTATTAAAAATTGATTAATTAATTACAGAAAAGAAAGTTAAAGACAAAAGCAATGCGTTCTTAGAAAGGAAGGTCATTTAAATAATCAAACAAACAAAACGGTAAAATAGGTTTCTATCATCTTAAAAGATCTTAGCCTAAACAGAAGAACAAAAAAGGAATAATGCACAGTATAGACAATTCGTGCTTGTTTATTTTATTTGTTTTATTGCTTATGTATTTAGTACAGGATCTACAGGGTCTCCTACACAGATCAGACTCATAGTGTTCCTCCTGTTTTCAGCCTCACAAGAGCGACAATTATAGGCGTGTGCCACCATGCTCAGTCACAATCGCCATCTCAGCGTGTCCCTGGGGCAGGGCCAGCATAGCACACCAGGGATGGAACCTGGGTTCCTGAGTATGCTTAAGCAGGTGCTTTAATCCACTGAGCTATCTGGCTGGCCCCTGTGCTTGTTTAAAAATCGTGTGTTGATATCCAGGATCATTAACTCTATACATGGATTTCATAGAAAGCTCAAAAATTACATTGATTTTTCCTCTCTGAGGATTCCATAATCAAGTGACCAAGTAGGTCTTCTAATAGTGTTCTTTAGACTTGATTTTTAGTAAGGAAGGGATTTGTGCAAAACATCCTGAAATGTGAACAATCTCATGTCAGAGGACAGGAAAAAGATTCTCAAGTTTTTAAATTCTATATAAACTACAAACTACTGTTTTGATATTCTGTGTTTTTCTCCTGCTTTCTCTCTTCCTATCCTAGATAACAAAAGAAAATATTTTATCTGGAAAACTATTAACAGTTTGAAATGAATATAACTGAATTCCTAAATACTTAGGAAGTACTGAGGCCCAAGTCCTATGTCTACTCCAGGTTTTCACATCATTTATGCACATGCTTACTCCTTCACACATAAATCAATGGTAGAAGTTTTTAAAAAGTAAAACCACTATCTTTATTTCAAATTCAGGAAGGAAAGAACTAATGCAAGAGAACCACCTGAAGATTGCAAGCTTAGAAACTCATCTATAAAACAAGAAAAGATGCAATGGACCCTGACATTATATAATTACCAAATAACAGAAAAGCCTATGGTTTCCAAATAGAAATAATAAGGGGGAAAGTGCAAAGAAAGGTTGTGATACTGATGTACACAGAAAAATTCATGATTAAACAACAAGTAAAGCAAAGGTAGCCTCTGAAAGTGTCAGTGTTGCCAAGATGTCCTCGTGTGTAAATTGGAATTGTTGACGGTGTGTATATTTCTGACACATGTGGGGTCTGCATGTGATTTAAAGCCTTTTATATCCTGCTGGCTGCATGTTCTGACATGGATCCAAGCAGGTCTTCTGATGATTCTGCCTTCTGCATATCTGTATAAGAAATTAAATTGGAACATTTTGATAAACATTTTGCTATTGTTTTGAAACTAATTTTCTACTTGACCTTTTGGTTTATCAAGCAAGAATATTTAGTGCTCATAATTTGGGAGACAATAAATATTTTAGAAGTAGATCAAAGTCCAACCTAAGCTTGTTTTTTTGATGGCAAATAAACAAATAAAAACAACAATAACAATAAAAACCTTTGAAATATTTGGACATAGAAGTTCAATGAAATTTCAATTAACTAAATATGTGAAATAGTAAAGATCTTCACTAAACAAAACAAAAGATGGGAAGAGAGTTCCACGGCACAAGTGCCTGCCTGGAACATGCAAGGTTGTGAGTTTGAACCCTGATCCCACAAAAAAAAAAAAAGAGAGACATTCATATATCCATGGGAGGTTTTATCAGAAGAAACATTAACATTAAATGTAATTTTGTATGACTATATTGCATAACCTCACTTGAATTTTTTACCACAGTAATTACTTAATAAACTTTCGTGAAGTTTTTCTAAATCATATTATCCTAAATAAATAAATGGAAAGACAATTATCTTAAATGGTAGAGATGGTTATGATCATGCCAGGCCAGAAACCTTAAGTTGAAATCCCAAATATTGAAAATGTACATAATCAAGTGATCAAATAAATTGGTCAATCATAGCTCTCAAAATATCTGGGTAGTCAGAAAAATTTATAGTGCTCAACTAGTTTGATATCAAGCAATCTAGATATTTGCTCCTAAGACATGAAAGTTAAAATAGTATTTCAAGTGAAAAGTTCACTAAACTTCAGTCTATTTAATGATAAAAGGATTTACTAAATTCTAAAATTGTAATTTGGTTAAATAACTTCTAAAGTACACTAAATGACAAGTCTGGACATGTAATTAGGTAGAAGGAAAGAAAGAAAGCTATGGTCAAGAGGAGAGGCTGAGACAGCTGGCCAGAATTGAAGGGATAGACTTCTCTTCTAGAGACAGGTCTTCACCCCAAAGCACCAAAGGTGTGAGTAAGATCAAGAAAAATCTAGGTTCGATGTCAAAATCAAAGGGTCATGCATCGACAGGTACTGGATCATCTGTTCCTTCCATCATAGTTAGGGTCAAAGTCACAAGACTGATCATCAGGACAGAGTAATATCTGTTGCATGAAGCAGTCCTCAATCTCAAGAAGGAGGCAAGAGCCCAGGTAGCCAGCTGGTTGCCTGCCTGGCAAGTGCAAAGTCATGAGCTTGAACCCAGTCCTGAAAAAAAAAAAATAAAATAAAAGGAAACATGGAGACCTGACCAGCATTCATACATTTACCTAGCTGAACATATTTATACACTCATTAACGCAGAAGACAAAGCAGAATCACGCTGGGCTTCTTCAGTTCTGCCATCTCTAAGAATGGGGAAAAATCATTTTGTGTTGAGTTGCTTATTCATTTCATTGTTCAATCTTTCTATATCTACCAAGTATATCCAGGAAGCTCTGAGTTGACTTATGTGGTCTTCTATTTACAGTGCTGAGTTATTTATTTCCCAGGTTTTAATTGCAAAGTGGGGAGGACCTGTCTTTGAGGACACTTTACCAGAGGCTCTGGGTGCCATGCTGTCCTTCCTTGTGCTCATCAGGCCTCCCCTCATACTGTAGACGTCAGTGTCCTGGTCTGAACAAGAGGATGTTGACCTCTTTTTCCTCTTTATGTGTGAACTGAGCACTGGTGCCCGAGGAAGAAGATGACATAAATCTGCAACTCTGCGACCAAAACTTCAGTACTTATTTGTGGGTTGAAGAAAAAGTGGTAGGAGGATGTTACCAAAGAACACATAATTGAGGAACAGATGGACTCATATTTGCATCTTCCCTCTGCCACGTGTAGGTTATATGGGTCAAAGTGGCCCAAGAAACCCTCAAAGTCTCAGTGTTCCCATCTAGAAGCGGGGGCAGGATGTTACAAGACTTAACAGTGATGTAACAACACAGCAGGCTAAAAAGTAGCATAGAAAACATTGCTCTGTGAGTAACTTGTTCTGTGAATCTTTCTCAAGACCAACATCTCTTATTAAGTTTAACCTGATAAATGACCAATTGCAATGTGAGTAGTATGTGATGCCAAATGTCACATCATCACAAGTGAGTCAATGGCTGCTCTCTCTCTTCCCATGGAACCTTGGGTGATGTCTGCTAATAGCAATAATTGTAGAAGAGATCTCATCTGCAGGAGAGGAAGAGAAAGTGACAAATTCTTCACTTCAAATGAGATGAGAGAGATGTGTAAAATGTGGGAAATAGTGAAAAATTTTGTAAAAGAGTATCATCACCCAAATATGGCTGCAGCACTGCAAGTGACAAATCTGTTTCATGACAATGTAGTATTGTCTTATGGATATATCTCAGTGGCACAGTGCCTGCCTGCCAAGCACTACGTCCTGAGTTTGATTCCTAGTACCCCTCCCCTCCAAAAAAATTAAACAACATTGTAAGGTCACATTTTGTGAAACCATTAAATGGAGGCAAAAGCAAGAATCATTGGACAGGTTCCTCAGTAAATTTCTGTGAAAAGACAAGGACTCTACTAGCCAATAGATAGCAGCGACTCTGTCAGTGACACTGCAAGTTGTCCTGCACAGTGACCCTCATCTCTTTCGTCTCTCTTATAACAGCCATGGAAATTTTCCAAGCTGGGCGCAAGTTGATTTTCATGTTTTCCTTTATATTTTGTATTTCCTTTTGATTTTCAATTATATTACAGTAATAACATTATTTTTATGTTTATATTAACATTTTGGCTTATGGAACAATTCATCTGAGTTTCCATTATTTCTTATGGAGAAATTAGTTTTGATATACAAGTGCTTTGGTTGCCAGCATATTTCCAAAATGAGTTATGCTCACAAGCTAATGTTTAAATGTACATTAGTCCTGTTATCCTCATGTGGACTTGAACAAGATAATGATGCTGAAGGAAGAATAATTCACAAAATGGACATACAGTAATGTCACCTGCTAGTGCCACTTCGAAGTGTGTACATTCAGGCCTCGTCTTCCCTCACGATATAGCAGGTGTCTGAGGAAGGCAAGGAGAAGGCACTGTGTTTTCAGATGCCTGACACCACCATAAAAGACTGTGTATCACCCAATGGATTATTACTCAGCAATTAAAAAATAAGAAATACTAAGACCTGCTACAATATGGCTAAATCCCAACTGTGCAAGAAGCTAGCCACCAAGTATGATGCAT
The DNA here is from genome assembly GCA_004027025.1 of Myocastor coypus. Lineage (NCBI taxonomy): Eukaryota > Metazoa > Chordata > Mammalia > Rodentia > Myocastoridae > Myocastor > Myocastor coypus. The sequence goes on from PVJA010000265.1 coordinate 45,205, forward strand.
TGTGTGAAGCCATCTGTACTAAATGTCCAGAAAAGGCAGAGGAATCCTGGGGTTGGGGATTAGCTTTAGGTGGACAAAGTTCCTTTTCAGAATAGTGAACATATTCTCAAATTATAGTGTGGTGATTTGTGATATTAAATGACATTGGCCGGGGCGTGGTGGCGCACCCCTGTAATCCCAGCACTTGGGAGGCTGAGACAAGAGGATCGGTGTGAGTTCGAGACCAGCCTGGGCTACAAAAGTGAGCTCAAGGCCAGCCTGAACTGCACAGCGAGACCCTGCCTCAAAAAGACAAAAATAAATAAATAAATAAATAAATAAAAATAAAAATAAAAATATAAATAAATAAATAAATAAATAAATGACATTGAGTTGGTTATCAAAAATATATTTTCTAGAACATAAACTCAGTAAAGACATTTTACAAAAAGAGTGATTAATGTTAGCATACTTTCTGTGCAGTGGCTTCTCGGGTTTGTTCTTCCCAGCAACACTGCTTGCTGTGTAAGCTGCCTCGGCCATTAGCACTTATTGCCCCTGCGTCTGGTGTGTTCAGCTCAAGACTCTTGACCCTCTTGGTAAGACCTGCTCCTGTCTTACTGGTTTTTCTTAGCACTAACTGGTACACATGTGCTTGCTTTTCTTTTATTCTAGAATGCAGCCATAGGAGAGTGAGAGTGTTTCGATTTCTTGCCGTCTCACTGGCATCTGAGACTCTGCTTTCTGATATAAGAGGGGTGAAGAGTCGAAAGGAAGCCAGAACTCTGGGACACAGAATTGTGGGAGTAGGGGCAAGAGGACAGCTATGATGCTGAACAACAGAAGCTCCTGTTTCCAAAGGGACAGCCCCCAGCCCTTATGTTCCCAGTCAGCTCCCAGAAAACTAAGGATATACAGGGACTTTCCCTCTTAGGCAAACTGTAAAAAACAACAAATAAACCCGGTCTCAGGTCATTTGACAACATTCACATGTGAATACATCTCTCATTCTCTTTCTTTTATCATGGAGAAACTGCTCTCATCCTTCAGTGCATTTCTGAGTTCTGATTGACTTGCATTTGAAGGTACTGGTGAAGGCCTTTTGTAATCTGTAAATTTAAAACTTTGGAAAATTAATTTCTAGTCAAAGCAGCACACACAAACCTAGAAAGGAGCAGCAAACAAAAGAAGCTGGGAACACAAGACACCTGTGTTATATCTGTGTAAATGTTAAAACTTAACTGTAGCTGCAATGGCCAGGGATAGGAAGTGGACAAAAATCACTAGCCCATTGCCAAGCTGTCTTCCTTGTTTGGCGCTTCTTAGTGCCTACTTAGGATGAGTACTGCTTCATGCGCATGCGTGGTATGGCATGCACTGTCCTCTCATTCAACACAAGTTCCTGCTATTCAGATTTTGACTTTTTCCTGATGGATTCCAGAATGAGACTGTGAGGCACACGGATGTCACCTAGGACATCCATGAAAGAGAAAAGTGGTGCAGAGACAGCGTCTTTGCTAGAGTCCTTGCCTTTGTGTGTTGTTTGCTGGATGGGAGCAGACTTCATCAAACAGCTCTGGCCACATCTCAGGTATGCAGAGGTCCCTGCTGTGTCTAAGAACTTACTCTCTCACACGGGTTCTGCTACTGTGGGACAGATCCTATGGATCACACCCACATAGAAGGCATTGTCTGCCCCCATCACCTACTGTGCAGCACCATCACTGAAGTTTCCAGGTCTCTCCAAACTCACCTCCAGGCCTTTCCAGGCCCTTCTCTTCCCTGCTGAACTCCTGGAGGGCCTCCCCTTCTTTTGTAACAATTCTGTACAATGAGCAGTGTCTTTTTCCCTTATTTTATATTTTCATGGAGGCTGAGAAATTTGTAGAGACACATCTAGTGGGTAATGTTCTCGGTATTCACAAGAGACCTGTCTCACTCAGAATGTTAGCTAGCCTAGAACTCTGCTTCCCAGGTCATTGAAGAGAGATGCTAGCAAGAGGGCCTACTCTCAGGGAAGATGTGATTCAGGTCTGTGAAATTGTTCCTAAAATACTTCTTCTGTCTTTACTACTATTTAGAATCTTTCAATACTATCTATTATTGTAATAATTGAAAGAAAATTTCTGTTTTGCTAGAAATCTCTAAATGATAAACTATTTCCTCTACTTTAACACTGAAATGTGACACTGTAAGTGTACCCAGAGGTTGTCATGTCACCAGCCTCTCAGGAGCCCAGGACCCCCGGACAATGTCATCACAATTATATTGGTTGAGACTGATAATGTATATTTAATAATATACAGAAAAAATTAAGGGATATAGCAGAATGAAATAGAAAATGTCAAAGGCAAAAATGCATAAATAAACTTGAAAATTTCATTTTATCTTACATATAAGAATGCAATGGTCCATGATATGAAATGTGCTTCCAACATGGGGTTATATTAGAAAACTAGGTTGAGAAATGAGAGGTCTTTTATTCTCCTAGACAAGGGGCTAAAAGGTTAAGAGTAATGGAGATGAGTAGTTTTTTCCAAAGGTTCATGTATTAAGAAGTGTGGAATCTTAGTCTGTGGCATTACTAGAAGACAATGGAAGAATTAAGTAGTGGTTAAGTGGGAGATTCTCAAGTCTCTGTAAGAGACCTGCAAATATTGTCAGGTAATCCCAGCCTTCTTCTTTTCCTATCTTTTTTTCTTTAATTGTAATGAAAGCCTTTTTTCTCTGCCATGTACTCCTACCATGATGTGTTTCCTTGCTTCAGGCCCAAGGCCATGGGCAAACTGGTAGTAGATGAAAACCTCTAAAATGACAAGCCAAAATAAGCCTGTTTTCTTCATGAATTAATGAGCCCAGGCATTTGGTGACAGTGACAGACAGAGAACTATCCCAGAGTACTTAAAGAACAGATTTCTATTAATGATTCACCCACACTTTGACTCAGGAAAAGTACAGAGAAAATACAGTGTTAAATTCAGGAACCAGGCCAGGAAGGTAGCTCAGCTGCACAAGTCCCTGCGTGGCAAGTGCAGGGTCCTGAGCTGGGTCATCAGTACTGCAAAAATCAATAAATAAATGATAGATATAGATAGATACATAGATAGATAGATAAATAGATAGATAGATAGATAGATAGATAGATAGATAGATAGACAGACAGATAGATAAGCAAACAAAGTCAGGGACCTTTAGAGTCTAGAAAAACCTAGAATCACTTCAAGATATAAATAATGACATACTAATCCACACATATGGTATCTTTCACATAAGAAGTTTGTAGAAGTGAAATATTTATGAGTAACTTTTGTATTTGAATCTTGTGTTGCTTTCCATTCATGTTCTCTCTGGGATGCTAATTAAGAAGCAGAAGATAAGCTATGTGGAGCTAAAGGAAGGAGTCTATCTCTTAGGAACAAGCAGGGATGGAATACCACAGGCTATGTCTTTCCTGTTCTCATCCTCACTGCCTAGAATGAGCCTCATCACTGGCCTACACAAACTGTAGCTAGGACAGCAGACTCAGTGTAGACGGAGGACTTGAAGGAAAATTTCTTATCTGTGAGTCACTGGAGCATCTCTCCCTTTCCAAAGGAGACACTGCACCCCGGAGAAGTGTTGCTAGCCATTTGGAGAAAGCTGCTATGTGGCTTCCTTACATAATCTTTTCTTTGGGTTTCTTCAAAACTCCTCATCACTGAGTGGCATTGTTTGCTTATGGCTTCACCTGATGAAGAGGCTCCTTCACTCTCTATTGGCTTACTCTGCTGGACTGGGTAAACTATAAGCAGATAGAAAAAAAAAAAAAAAAAAAAAAAAAAAAAAAAAAAAAAAAAAAAAAAAAAAAAAAAAAAAAAAAAAAAAAAAAAAAAAAAAAAAAAAAAAAAAAAAAAAAAAAAAAAAAAAAAAAAAAAAAAAAAAAAAAAAAAAACATGAGGGAGAGGAAAAGAGCTCATCTTCTTGTAGCTGTCATGGATATAAAATTCCTGGCAGCAAAGTGGGACTTGTGGTAATAATTGTGACACAATGGATTTTGACAAGACAGACTGTTGATATGTTCATTTGCATACTGATGTGCAGCAGCCTCTCTTCACACTGTTTGCTGGGGCCCAACAGGAAGGCCCATTCAGGCCGCAGAAAGTGATGCTGCTCTGTCACCGGAGGCCAAAGCACTCTGCATGATGAAAGGGGTCTTTGCATCTCTGAAACAAGCATGAGAAAAGAAAAATGATGGAAAGATAAATATAAGACAAATTCCTGTCTCCTATGGGGGGACGTAGGCAGTCTTTTCAGGCCATGTAGCAAAGGTCTTGACTAGGTAGTATATGAACGTGTTCAGCTAGCCATTAAGAGCTGATTTCTTCATCAAACTCCAGCAATGCTCAACTTAGTCCTGTGACACCTGCATACTACAGAGAAAATAAAGAGAACAGCAGCCATCACAAGTCTAATTTTGGAGGACTTGTTTTTGCTATATTAAAGGTTTTCCAAAGAAAAGTGTTCCAGCTGCAACTGGTTGAGTAAAAGCATCTTAGAGCTGTGGCAACTGGCTCACCCAAATTCCACAACCAGGGCAGCACATGTGAGACCACCTTTGACATCTAGATATTGATATATATTAATTTAGAAAAACATAAGAGCAAATTCAACACGAGAAAGATGTTAAGGCTATAAACCTTGTGATCATTAAGTTAAATATATAATGATGTGTGTACCTCATGTACCATCTATGAGGCAGCTAGTGTTAGTGGATGCACTCAGTCCTCTTCCTTGCGTAGGGTCTGTAAGGGGCTAGCAGTATATAAATACTAAGCACTTGAATAACATGATGCCTGCTCTTGGACTACAAAATGTTGGAGTTTGAAATCCTGCTTTTCAAGGAAAGGAGCTACAGTCATCATACAGGCTTTCTCCTTGGTGCTTTATTTTTCCTGTGACCAGCCCATACTAGCTGCCTGGTGACTAATTGGGCAGTTCCCACTTGAGCATAGGGTGAGCTCTAGAAATATCCCTGGAAAAAAAATTCTTATCACACCTTGCAGCTATCACCTGTTTATTAAAAACAGTATTGTGTTTGTAGGATTCTTTATTTCTGATTGAAGTATTTTCTAGAACATCTGGTTGGTTGTAGTTTACACAAATTAACAGACTGTCATCCCCTCTTGACAGTTACCTGTTTAGTTTCACTTCATTAAATGCCACTTTTCAGAAATAACACAAGATGCATGAAACACTGCATGTAATTAAGCAAAACAATACAAATAAATATAAATAATCAAAAACAGAATATGAAAAAAAAGAATTCATTAAAACATAAAGCTGGGTGCTTGCCTATTACCTGGCTTTTGAAGGTGAACTCAAGGACTGCAATGGTGTCCATGTTAACCAATTTAACTTTTATAATAGGTTAAAAGTTCTGGTCTTTTAAATTTGGCTTTGAGGTAGAATTGAGGTCTCATTATGTGCTAGAGGAAAAAACAGCTCTGAAGACACTGAACATTACAGGACGACTTGCTAAGACAAAGAAGGAGGGGAACGGCCTGTACATCCCACAACTGGGGATATGAGAACAAGGCTTGGAGCTTCTGGAGTACCTCAGAGCTTGACACCCCACACACTCATCAGTTTCCAGTCCAGGAACCTGATTCTGAGTCTAGTTTGGAGCAAATAATTGGAATAAAAAAAAAAAAAAAAAACTCAAATTCACATTTCCTAGCCCTAGGTCAGAGTCTTGTCTCTTTGATAAAGTTACATTTCCATATCTACCTTAATCAACTTTACCTATAGGAAACTTGCTTTCTGTAAAATTCTACACATTGACATTGCTGGGAAAAATGTTACAGTTTTACTTTTAAATTTCTCTTTGCTTTAAAAATTCTCATTCTGTATGTACCTATTGTTCCCTTCATTATCTTTCAAAGTGATATCTGTGCAACCTGGAAAGAAAATAAAATAAACCTATTGCATCTTCTATAGTTAGCAATACCCATAAGTCTCCTGCTACTGTTCCAATTAAAATAACAGTTTTATTTTTATTTTTTATTTTTTGGCAGTACTAGTGATTGAACTCAGAACCTTGCACTTGCAGGGCAGACACTTATTCTCCTGAGCTACCTCCCCAGCCCTTAAAATATTCAACTTTATCTGTGTTAAATATACATTACACTCATAATATCCATAACTCCATCTCAGTTCTCCCTCGATATGTTGTCATTCTTCTGCTAAGCATGTCAATGATAATTCCTTTCCACAGTCCTGGTCCATGGGCCAATATTTCTGAGATATGCAGTGGAAGGAGAAGGGGAATACATTTCTTCCAGTTTGGAGAGAAATAAGATGCCAGAACTACCAGGACTTTTTATTCTAAAAAGTGAGAGTAAGGTGTTAAGCAAAATCCACCCAAACCTAAAGTTATTTAATTGTGTAAGAGAGTGCAAAATTTACACCCGATATTTTCTGGTCTATTTTCACTTTCTAGATGAACTTATTCCCCCCAATAACAGACTTAATAGACTTGCCAGATTTGATACATAAAGGTTGTTAAATGAGAAAGGGAAAAACAAAACCAACAAAAACAGATGAGACTATTCCTTAGCAGTCAAAATATACGGTTGACTTTAGAAGAGAATGACAACTTTATGGTCTTTAAAATACTGGTAAGCCTTTGGCAAACTAACTAGGTTGGAAAAGGCATGTAAATTAAATACTTAATGTGGGTGAAAGAAAAAAACTGGGCATTTACAACTGCACAGGATTAAACATTTTTGTGTGTGGCAAAGCATGACAAACAGAACTCAAAAGAGAATCAGAAAACGATAAAAATAGTTTTAACATATATGACAAGAGGTTGCCTCCCCTCATATCTAAGAATCTTATAAAATGGATTAAAACATGACACATAATCTAAGGAAATTGCTAAGGTGAACAGGCAACAGTAGGAGCCAATAAACAGGAATATGTAAAATTTTACTGAGGGTCAGAGATGTGGGAATTAAATCAGCAGCAAAATCAGACTGAGAAAATTTTCAGAAAAATGATAACATCTAAGACAGGAAAACAGTAATTACAAAAACCAAAGAGGCTGAAGTGATACAAAGCCCCAAAGATTGCCCAAAGAAATTTGGAAATATTTCTTAAAATTGAAAATATAAATGCCATTACATTCAGCAATTACATTTTAGGTGCCTATTCTATAAAATTAAACACAGAACTAGCTTGTAAGGGTACAGTCTCAAGATAAGAAATTATGACATTGCTTATGGCATGGAAAAGATGTGGCCTCAAAGGGTGAGTAGCTGAGCCTATTGACCTTCAGCTGGTCAAAGGGGAACAGGTAAGTGTACTGGGTGGGAGTCAGTTTTGCTTTGCAGTACTGTGCACCGCTCACAGTACTGTGCACTGCTGTATCAGTGCCGTGAGCTGTGGAGTATTAGGCATGTTGCTATTGAACTTCTGAAACAGGACTGGGACCAGATTGCTGATGCAGGGTCTGGTGAGGCTGAAGGGTTGGAGAGGTAGAGCAATGTGTGGAGAATATTACCTTCTTTTGTATATTACTTCATTGGTTTAATCTATAAACAGTACATAAGATAACGTAACTTTTATAATCCTGAGGTTAAAGAATAAAATAAATTTAATGGGGAAAATTATATGACCCACAGGTACGAACAAAGCAAGAAATCTAGTTACATAACATTAGCATTTCACCTGAGTTAGGGAGACCACTGAGCCTAGCTTCCAGTCCAAGATTTCTGGCCACTGCCTCCAGATGGAGGTAGATGTTGAATGTAATGAGCAAGAGTTTAAGCACCTGGGAGAGGAAGCCCTTAAAATTAAGCACATCTAGAAGACAGGGATGCCAGAGACGTAAGCATAAACATACTAGCAAGGGTTATGTTTATAGAATGAACAAACTTGGTTCCTGAGGGGGACAGTGTTGCATGAAGATAACTGATGGAGACAAGGCATGGAGATGGAGAGAGACAGGCCTTGGAATCATGAGAAGACATGTTCACTCAGTGTCTGTCCCACCCAGCCAGTGTGGTCTAGCTCCTCGAACCTAAACCCTCATCTCTGAGGAGGGCTGATGAACACAGTGGACATGGCAAGGTTGTGTCAGGCAGCCTGGTGACAGATGACAGCTATGCTTTACACAGCTGGAGGAGAGCAGGATGCATCTCGGGAGTAAGCGTTTTCCATGTACAAAGTCACAGCTTTGTTGATATAACAGCCTCCCAAGGCCTGGAGTAGAGGAACGTGTAGTGATGGAGTACCAGTTGGACCACAATGGAGCAAGGCAGGCAGGGCACAGAATGCCCAACCCCGTGTTTGGAGAGGTCGTCACTCTAGCGGGGCATGGAAAAAAGGGCGGATCAGTGCTCCACACCACGATTAGGACTGCTCTTGACTGGCCTTAGTTTGGTATCTTTGCAAACTCATGTCACAACCTTCCTTTCTATGGACACCCTTTAATATCCCTTTTTGGATATTCTTCATTGTGGAGTTTCTCCTTCAGTGTGGAGATTTCAAATTCTCCACTTTGAAATCGTGGTTAGTAAGAAAGCATCAGTGGCCAGCCAAATAGCTCAGTGGATTAAAGTGCCTGTTTAGGCAGATGTAGAACCCCGAGTTTGATCTCTGAGCTTGCCATGCTGGCCCTAACTCCAGCATGCACTGAGACAATGGTTTAGACTAGTGTGGTGGCATGCACCTGTAATCCCAGCTCTTGGGAGGTTGAACACAGGGGATCACTACAAGTCCAATTTATGTAGTGAGACCCTGTAGACCCTGTACTAAATTTAAAAAGAAGAAAAAGAAAAAGAAGATAACAAATATGGAAAGTAAAAAGCCTGGAGGGGGAAGATGATGATGCAGGTACAATGCTATGGTTTGTGTCTTGGAGTCCCCCCAAAGCCTCATGCAGTTATGGGGCAGACTTCCAGAGTTTGTGATTAGTTCATGATCCAGTGCTGGGATGATAGCTGTAAGTGCTGTTGGGATTATGGGTATAAATGCTGCTGGTATTATGGGTGTGAGTGCTATGCCTGGCTGGGTAAAAACAACAGAGAGGAGACAGATGCTCTCTGTAGCCATATTGCTGCTGCTCCTTCCCTTTTGCTCTTGCTATTATGCTACTTTCCACTGCCATGAACTGCTGCCCTCTGTCATGTGCCATTCTGCCTTGGACTCAGATGAGTATGAACTGAAACTTCCACAAGCTGTGAGGTAAATAAACTTTCCTTCCTTCATTTTGGGTGTTGGGTATTTGTCCCAGTAACTACAGAAAATTAACGAAGATACACATGTTCTGAGACTTGGAATTCAGTTATTTGGGTCACATTTCTGTGAGTTCTTCAGGAAAGTAATTCTGCACGGGGGCCACTCACTCAGCATGTAGTGTGGCACAGCTTCTGGATGAATAGAAGCAACAGGAATGATCCCACCCCTACCTTCTCAGCAGCATCTTAGTGACTCCTTCAGGTTTATGTGAAAAATAAAATCAGAGGGGTGGGAGATACAGCCAAAGCCAGGGACATGAAGTTTTCTTGAGAGGAAGCTGATAAAATCCTGCCTCTTAACAGAGCAGCTCATATTCTTTCATTTGCTATTAGAGTTCCATTGAATGTGTCCCTGCTCAAAGATCAACTGTAGCTCAGCATCTAGGCAGTGTCAGTCTCCCTAGACATGGTCACATAGGAGGCACTGAGCCTAAGCTCTGCTGCCCACCTTTCCACAGGGGCACTGGTGTCTCTTATCCTGCTTCTATTTCTGGCCTGCCAGATATATTTTACACCTTGTACCTTGCATAAGTCTAAAGGGTGTGACTTTTTCTGAGGCCTGTTGAGTGATCCAATGTTCCACTCTGCACCATCCACCCTTTATACCTGTTTCACTACACAGCTAGGGGTGGGGCTCTAGGGGTGGGGCTGGCATGGTATGTGGTGCCAGGGATGGAACCAGTGTCCCTGCACTTGCGTAAGCTTGTCTCAGCAGGTGCTTTAGTCTGCTGAGCTATCTCATTGGTCCTGGATGAGGTACCTGTAATGACTGCTTAGCTGACAGACTGGAAACTCACACTATGTTCCAGCCCAACAGAAAGCCACAACCTGAGTAAATTCCTAACATATTTATTTGACTTACTACTTTTTTACAGTGAGGCTGAAGCTACAGCTTTTTTCTAGATTTGATTGGTAGCTTTGAACTTGTGCAGAGCAGACCACAAGCTCATGCTGTAATTATGCACCCCACGGATACTTTACCTCTCCTTATGTAAATGAAACCTGTTATTTGGAGAAAGGGTGAGACACCAACAGAAAAAATCAAGGCGTGAGAGTTTATGAGAGGAGAACCAAGGCAAGATCTAGTGTAATAGAAAATGTGCCAGACCCCAACTGGTGGGCTTCAGCTTCTTAGTTACCCAGGTAATGGTTCCTATTGCTTCTGTGTCCAAGAAATGGCTGGTAACTTTGACATATAGCTGTTTGCTCTGGTGCATAATCGTCCAAAGACAGCCAAGGACTCTAACTCTGTACTTCCCTGTGACAAGCCCATAAAAACCTCCTTCCCAGAGTCTTTGGGGCCTGATATTTTTTGTAATGATTCAGATCAGTGTCTATCAATGTAAATAAATCTGCCTCCAAATCATGGGTGTTAATTTGTGCTTCTGTTTGCCATAGTAAGTCAGGCTTCTGGTAAGGTCAGCCACGCTGACTTCTTGGTCAGCAGCCATGGCCCTCATGGATGGAGCCAGGACCTCTTGGGTCCTGATGGGAAGACACAGCCTCAAGATGTCTCACATCTGCTTGCAGGTTCTGGAGAAGAGTCATAGCTCCCTGTTTGAGTAGCCCACACTGTACCCCAAAGGAGGGAGGACACTGTCTGTCTGTCTGCCCATCTGATTCCAGTAAGACTCCCAGGGGCATCCCAGTCCCACTCAGCTTATGCAGGAGAGATTGATGACCTCTCATTAGTTAACATCACCTTTGAGGGAGAGGGTTTGGAGCATTTTAACCTCTGAGTGCCTGAAGAATGCATATGAGTGAGTGGAACAGATAGGATAAGCAATAGGCTTCTCCATCTGTGCACCAAGGAATGGGCCCTTATCTGTGATGCCGTGGTGATCCGTATATGACATAGTAGCAACCTTGCACCCTCCTTGGCTAAGTCAGGCCTAAGTCCCTGAGAAGGGCATGGCCAGGCAGGCATCTGAATGGTCACTTTCTGAGGGGTACCCACCCTTTGTCTGTTGCATTATCACTCAAAGATACATAACACATCGCAGGAAGTCAGAGATGGGAGATAATTAACCAAAACCCATAGTCACTGAATATAAGGTACAGCACCTTTCCGAGATTATGGAGTGAAAAATGAAACTAAAACTTCTCGGTGCATCACAAAGACAGAAAGGAAAGGAAAAATGAAACTTATTCTTTCGGAGAATTCTGTCTTGGAACCCTCATCGTCCACCATAGTTCTTGTCAACACTTATAGCTTTACCTCCCTAGCCCTGACTCTTCTACTTCCAGCCAGTAGAATTCATTCCTGCTAACCATTGCCTGCATTTATTCGAACAGGTCCTTCCTCTGGAGCCTTCTGTTTCCCATCCTGGTCAGATGGTGTCTTTTAAATGCCCACCTGAGATGACTATTGCCTTCTGACTACAGCTATTGGCCTGATGGGCTCAGACTAGGCCAGATTGGGGCCCCTTCTTCCTGGTAGACATTGAACTTCTGCCTTAGAAGTCCCCTTTCTCAGAAGAACATTACCATCACTAGGGCAACTGCAATTCTCGCCTCTCACTCCTTCTGCCAAGGACAAGCTTGCAGCCTTGGTGTGAAACTCACTAAGCATGGGTTCCTGATAAGCCAGTCCCCATAGTGCTTCTGGGGAGAGACAGAAGCACTCCCCAGAAACAGTGCTCTCCTTTGCACTAAGCCAATCTCTCCTTAAACCCTATACCTTCAACTCTGATCCCTAAGAGGAAGATGGTGCCTGCATCAGCCTGAAACAGGTAACTACAGTCCTGAAATTCTGAAATGCTCCTCCCAGGGATATGGACCAAAGACTCACCTGTGAGGCTGACCATCAACCATGCTGCTGCACTGGGACCCTAATGTTATCTGAAGAAATTTGTGATTCTGATGGACTGTTAAGTACCTTGGGATATATTGCCTCTCTGTAAAAATGCCCAACAGGTATTACTGATCAATGTGAGATCTCCTTGTCATCAACAGTACAGCCATCATCTCACACTCCGAGGTTCCCTACCCACATACCCTTTCTGTACTGTTACCTCCAGATGCCACATATTTAAAAGATGCCCTCCTCTACTTGCAAGTTGCTATCAAGCCTTGTTCCCCGGGCCAGCTCATTTGGACTCAATTGCCATAATGGGTTAAGAACTCTCTGACTATTTGGGTGGAGGCTCTGAAGACAGATTTGGCCCCGCCATCAGCACCTTTTGTCAATGACAACCTTTTTTTCTGTCCCTTCCCGCTCTAACATGTTCCCTTGAGCAAATACGACAGACTATTGAACTGCTACAATATACCTCTCCTGCCTATAAAGCCAGTTCAGGATCTTCAAGCTGACAATGTTGACACAATTGCTCTTCACCTACACTGCCTAGGCTTCTGCCATCCACAGCCTGCTGGTGTACCTTCCTGGACTGACAGGATGCCTCCTCCTGCCTTTGATGAGTTCCTGTCAGCCAGTCCCTCATTTTGAAGACACCAGTTTTGAATACAAAATTAACTGACCTGGACTCAACCTTCCAGAGGCTCAAAATCTTGTTTCCCAGCACAAAATATCATTGCATCTCTGATTAACAACACCCAATCTGCCTGCTGGAAGAGCACAAAGTCTCTATTGCATATCTGGCAGAAACTGATTACAAGACAGAAAATCTGCAAGTTTCTTGGAGAAACTGGCTTCTATCGCATCTGGATCCTTGAGTTGAATAAAGCAATAATGTTCACTCACAATACTTGGATCTAGTTACTGAAGGTTGCATCCTCCTTTGCCTCCATGCTCTAACAGCCACTGTCCTTTTCATAAAAAAAAGAAAAGAAAAGAAAAGAAAAAACCCACAAAACTGACAAGATCACCTTCGTTGGAGATCTACCTGTCCAGGTGCTGTGTGCTCTACTAGACATCCTAGTCCATCCTGTGGACCACGATAGATGCTGAGTACACTTGTTTATGGAGGGAGGTAGCTCTCTGAGGAATGAAGTCTGAAAGGTTGGGTAAGCTTTGGTCAACTTAGACAAAGTTATTTTGGCCAATGCTCTCCTGCAGGGATGCTCTACCCAGCACACTGCTTCCTGCTGCTGTTTGGGAACGTCCCACTGGCGATGACAAACTTGCACTCTAAATAATCCAGTCTAGAGGCCAAGGTAATCTGTTTAACTGAAACATCAACCCCAGCTAGAAAATTTTACCTGCTACTTCACAAAAATCAGAGAGAGACCTGCCCACACCTTATGTTCTACAAGGTTAAGCCATCGTGTTGGCTCCTGTATCCCTGCAGCCAGTGTCAATGTGAATCCCCATTTAAAGAATATATAGGCTGGCCTGAGACACTACCTATCTACACTGAGAAGATAGTAGAAGCTGTGGGATTCTACTGTAAAAAGATCGTCACTAAGTTGAGAAGGTTTCTTTCCCTTTTTTTTTTTTTTTTTTTTTTTTTTGAGCTGGCTCAGGCTTCCCTAAGGGTTGGGGTGGGGATTGAACCACTGTCCCCTGTGCATGACTGGGATTGCCCAAGCAGGCGCTTAAACCATTGAGCTGACCTGAAAGCCCCCTACAGGTTTTCACAGAGAGCAAAATGGTCAAGCAATGGCTGTGACTCATCCAGATGGCTGACAGAAATTCTACAAAACACTGTACATGGGTTTCTAGATAAATCCTGAGGGGATTTGGCTGACCTTGTCTTGTCAGATACAAAAGTTACATGTTTTGTTTTATAGGTCTTGCTTCACCTTGACCTTAATCACCCAGAAGAAAGGTTTAACCATGACATATAAAAAGTAAAGCCGGATAAGTATGCTGAACTGTAAAAGGCTGAAGTCAACCACTTCTGACATTACCAGCTCTGCTGATAACCCACTACTATTATGGACTATTGGACTATACATACAACTATCTCTTAGTTCAATGAGAAGAAATATTTGTACCAATAGTGTTTAGAAAAATTATCATGTCTGCCTCTTGTACTCTGAACAACTACTATGAAGACAACAATATGCATTTATTATTGTGGTTGTCCTACTAACATGGTTTGAAACTGTCTCATTGTTATTTCTTTCTTATCAAAATTAATAAAGTTAAAAAAAGATCATCCCCAGGTACGACCTACTTTGATCACTGTCAGCAACAGCAGGCCTGCATTTTTTAGCAGAGATAACTGTCCACAGACAGCCAAGCACCCTAGCTCTGTACTTCTCGTTTGAAACCCCATAAGAACCTTCCTCCTTGAGCCTTTGGGGCCTGATCTTTTGGAAATGATTCTAATCAGTAGCCAAGTGTCATTTCTGTTTTTCTGTTGGCCAAACTAATAAGATTCTAAGGGAAGGAAAACAAACAAACAACAATAACAAAAAAACAAAACAAAACAGAAAGAGCAGTGAGGAACCAAGAGAGCCAAAGCGAACCTTAACTACGTGCCATTATCTCTGCAAACAAAACATCAAGGTCATTAAACTTCTTTAAAAAATATTGTAAACTGAAATCTGTTTATCAATGACTCACTAAAATTATGGCTAAACTATAATCTGTTTATAAGATAGATTGAACAAATATCTATTGTTTGATAGTGACTGAATAGCTGGATAAGTAACTGAGAAATTGATTTAGAAGGATGATTATGATAATGGAGACAATAAGCATACTAAATACTCAGAGTGGAGGATGCTTTCTACTTTCAATCATTGTACTTGCAGTCATTGCATTTAAAGTATTTGTTAAAATGATGCTAAAACTTTTAGTCTCAGATCATTGTTTCTTTCTGGAGAGATTTTAATTTTCATAGTGAGTGGACATGTTATTGTTTGTATACTGAATTAGAATTTAGAAAAGGCTTAAACAAACAAAATTATAAATATTACTGAGTAAATCAAAATAATCTTATTGGTGATTAATTTTATTATAGTTTAATTCAATTTATTCATGAAAAATTGCTGTTTCATATGAAAAAGGGAAATGTCTATGGTTTAGATCTCTAACATCCTCCAAAGACCTTGGGTCTGATAAAGTTTGTTCCCAACTTGGTGCAAGTAGGGGAGACAAAAATTTTCTGAAAGTGGGAGGTCTTTGAGCCATTATTTTGTGTGCTTTCCAAGGGCCTCTGCTTTCTTTCTAGCCATAGGGTGAGCACTTTTGCTTACAATGTCCTCCCTGACATTATAGACTACTTCATAACAGGCACAAAAGCAATGGAATAAACTAATAATGGACTGAAATTTCCAGAACCAAATAAATTCTTTCTCATCAGTTGTTTGTCTCCTCTATCTTTTACGGTCAAGGGAAGCTGTGTACAGAAATATATCTGTTGGCAAAGATTTGTTGAATCATTCTATGATACCAGGGTAATTAGAAAATGAAATCTGAACTATAAAATGAAATCTGAATTATAAATGAAATCTGAACTAAGTTTGTAGAGTGCCTATTACCTTGATATGAATACACTGAAATATGACTAATGGAATTTATAAATAAAAAGAGCATAGATTATTATCTACACATTGGGATCAATGCATTAAATATCATTTTATCAGGGCTTTTTTTGCATCCTTTGAGATGATCATCTAAATTTCTCCCTTTGCTATGTGCATGGTAAATTACCAGGATAGGTTTTTTTTTTTTTTCCTGTGAGAATAAAGAACTCAGCCTTTCCAGAACAAACTTGAATTTCAAAAATTAAAATTTCAACAATTTCAAAAAAGTAACATCTTCCCTTCTCTTTAATAATTCATTTTACCTTATAGTGTTACTTTTCACTATAATAAGACAACTCTTAATTTTTTATCTTTTTGCTTCTATTTTCCTGTTGTATGTATATAGTTCATATGTATACACATATATGTACTCCTATGTAAATATTTGTCTTGCTTGAAAATTTAGAGCATTTATTTATTGCTATTACAGACAGATGTATTTCATTTTTCTTTTTTTATTACCACTTGTTATTTCCAAAAACTACTTCTTTTATCCTCCTAATTGGAAGTCTACCTTTAGTTTACATATTTAGTCTTACTATGTTACGCATATTGGTGAGTCTTTCTGTTGCTTAACTTGTAGAATGTTATGCTATGCTTAAAAATACTTCTTCTTTCTAGGTATCATTACATTGACCTATTTGTTGATGCCCACAGAATATCATTTTAGCAAAGACTATCTATGAAATATAGTTACATATCAATTCACAAACACTTCTGTTCTTGAATAATTTGGTTTGCAAATAGAAATGTTAAGCAATATTTTGCTTGCCTTGTGAGTTCCACATCACCGTGGCTACCTTCCCAACACAAAAATGAACATAGCCATTTTCCTCAGAATCATGAAATAAATTAAGCTTATGAACCAAATTACCATTGTATTTTTATATTTTCAATGTCTTTGCTAATTTTTCCAAAATTTTGGGTATTCATGTGTTCAACTTTGCTAAATTGATTTAATCATTAGATTATGAAACTTAATAAGAAGTTTAATTCGTATGTTCATTTAAATCACATTGAATTTAGATAGTAATTATAGACAAATTATCTTTAAAATTTATGAATAATTGTGATATAACGCCCATATTTGTCAGGACTCTTGAAATGCTTTTCAGGAATGTTTATGGGTTTATACTTATGTAATCTGGTACACATATAATTTTCGAACTTATTTATTTGCTTATTTATTTATTTATTTATTTGGTGCAGAGTTTCACCACACAGCTCAAACTCAGTGACTCTACTGTCTCAGCCTTCCCAGCACTAGGATTACAGTGTATGCCACCATGCCTGGTTTAGGTGGCTGGCTAGGCATGGGGCCAGCACTGCATACATTGCTGGGGATTGAACCTGGGTCCTTGTGCTTGTCAGGCTGGTGCTTAGACTGCTGAGCTCTGTCTTCAGCCTATACATGTATTTTTATAATGACTGAAATATTTCCTTACATTTACAAATCATATATTAATTTTTATATTAAAATAATTGAGTTTTATATATTTCTCATAATTCTTCATTTTGTTCATTCAAACTATATCAGTTCTTTCTACTAAATTATCTTTATATGGTGCTATTTGCTAGAGAAAAATTATCAAGTTAAGCTCTTCATTTTCTTTTTTTTTTTTTGAGACAGGGTCTCACTGTGCAGTTCAGGCTGGCTTTGAGCTCACTTTTGTAGCCCAGGCTGGTCTTGAACTCACAACAATCCTCCTGCCTCAGCCTCCCAAGTGCTGGGATTACAGGCGTGAGCCACCCCGCCCAGCGAGCTCTTCACTTTCAATCCTATACATTGTATCATTTTTCTTCTTGCCTTAGCTAAAATGTGCAGGACTCTAAATTGCAGAAAAATTAAAGGTACTTTGTGAATTATAGTCTCAATTTTTCAGTTACTATTTCTGTTATGGTTTAGATTCAGCTCACATTTTGCTCATTTGCATATATACTGTAAGCTTCTCATATAAGGGAAACAATGTAAGTCTGAGTTTGATTCCTTGTACTGCATGCTGTGCCGGTCCTGCTGCCAAGCTGTGGAGAGAGATCCTGTACCGAAGTGTATTATTCCATTAAAATATGCTGTATTTACAGACCCTCTTCTGTAATTTGAATAAGCCAAAAATAATTTTGAAATGGATTTTTTTAATTGCTTAACAATTATATTTTAGAGACAAGCTCTTTCTAATTAATTTCAAAGTTTTTCAAGACTTTTTTTTTTCTCTTTCAATTTTATCTTCCAATATAGTATTGTTGGATACTTTTTCAAACATCTGCTGATCTGGAGAAATGTTTCATCTTGTAAATAATTTTAAGAAATTTTTTCAAACTCTTTGAACAGGATTAATTTAGGGGAAAGAAAGGCTCAGAACATGGCTTCTGTCACACCCCATCCAGTGCAAGAAAGAGGAGATACAAGTGTTGCTGACACTTCCTGTATCTGGCACTATCTTTTCAATAAGTCGAGAGTTCAGCGCACTTCCATTTCCTGGGGAAGGGGAAGATAAATACTTCAAATGCTTTTTGTTCAAATTTTGTTTTAAAAAGAAGAAAAATAACCAAAGACAGAGATAAAAACAAAACAACAAAAATACAAAATTTCAAGACAATAAAAAATTAACCATAGTCTTTATATTACATCTAGCTATCTTCAAAGTAGTTGCTCAGATCACCAGAGATAGGCATACAAGTTGGTGAGACATTTGGGTGTTAACTATTCCTTTCAACAAACCAACATAAATCAGTAGTTCAATTATCCCAACTATTGTGTGTGTGTGTGTGTGTGTGTGTGTGTGTGTATCCCTACTTCTATCTGTCTATCTATCTATCTATCTATCTATCTATCTATCTATCTATCTATCATCTAGATAGACAGATGTCCCCTGCTTCTTTTCTCCTTTCCTCCATCCCAGCTGTTCCTTCCTTTTAAAATGGATTAACATAACAATGAAACCCATTCACTTTGGCTCTTTCCTTTTAAATGTGTGTTTTCTGTTTCTCTCAAGTCTAGCACACCCCTGAGACCTCTGCACCTTATATATTGTTTCCATCCTGTAGTGATTGTGTAGTGGCTCCTGAATGAGAAATTGAACTGCTATCTCTCTTCCACAGAGTCTCATGGTTTCTGAGTTTAGGTCACAGTGTCTCATCTTTTAGAGCAATTATGGATTTGTGTGTATGTTTACATAGATATTTGATTAGGCAAGAATGTCCTATACATTTAGACAGCTTGCAGTAGAAGGGTGAACTCCTTAAACCCTTGCATATAGAATAAATGCATACATTACAAATGAGAAAATGTCTTAAAGAAAGCAGAAAAATAAGAGTGAAGTAAGCCTATAGTAAAGTAAAAAGGGTCAAGATAGAGATAAAATTGATAAATAATAGACATCATGAATGAAACAATGAAAAATTTCTCCCCAAAGAAACTAGTAAAATTACTAAAATTCTGTAAAGACAAAGATAAAAAGGGAGAGACATAAAATAGTAATATCAATAATGAGGTAAGAAATTCCAGTGAAGATGCTGCAGCCACTAACAAAATAGTAATGAGATATCATAAAAGGAAATACTTCTACATTCACAGTTTGGAAGAAATGTCCCAAATCTTTGAAAACAAAACAAAACAAAACAAAATATTCAAACTCTATCAATATTGAATAAATAGTCGGAAAAGCCTTATAGCTCCAGGGAAATAATCAAAGTTCACAGTAGTGTGAAAGTCAGGTACATAGTAAGCATGTTGAATAGGTGTGGCAAGAGCACAGCTCCTTACCTGGCTGGTCCCCACACTGCACTCTTGCAGTCTAACCATGATAAAGTCCTAAGAGGAGGCCGCATGGAATAGCACAAGGTTATTGACTTATCCCTGCGTTAGGGACTGATGCCCTGTCTCTCTCTTGGTAGAACAAAAGCCAGTCTGCCTGTTCTGCATCTCAGTGAGTTTCTAACTGGTGAATAAAATCGTTCTCCCACCTTTTAGGTATCCTGGAATTCAGTGAATAATTCTCCAAGCTTTAGATCAGAAGAAAAACATGCCTGTTTTAGACAATTTTTTGCTTATCTTTCTAACCCAAGCATAGGGTCAAACATAAAACTAACAATAAGGATAAAATCTCTAATGTTTGTATTATATAATACAAGCACTTTTCTTCCTTCCAAAATTATTTTTCAAGTGCTTTCATGTTTATGCATAGAAAACACTGGGGAATGAAAATTTGAACTGTTTTGAATTGCTCCATTGGTATTTTATCTTAAACCTTCATTGACATTGTTTTCAAGTGCTGCATTTACTCACTGTCTTGTTTGAGTCATTCAGTCTACATCTAATTTTAAATATTATAAACAATACTGCTGTGAATATCTTTACAACATGTTGCTATACTTCCTCTCAGATTGTTGCTGATATTATTGGAGAGTACCAAGTAAACTGAAAATAATTATTCAGGAAAAGTCTAAAAAATCCTGTGGCTCTAAAAGTACAAGGAAAATTACTTTCTAGAACCACATATCAGTCTCTGGTATTCTGTAACTGAGCACTGCCTGCTAATAATTTATAGGTAACCTTGGAATATTTTCATTATTTTTTGAGTCACCAACAAATGAGTTCTCATGGTTTGCTAAATCCATTTCTGTTTCTTCTTTTGTGACTCATGTCTTTATTTCATTCTCCTACTGTAAGTTTCTTATTTTAAAATGAATTTGCGGGCTGGCAAGATGGCTCAGTAGTCTTAAAGCACCTGCTTAGGCAAGCTTAGGCAACTTCAGGGGCTACAGTTCGATCCCCTGCACTACATGGTGCAGCAGCCCTACCCCCAGGGCAGGCTGAGCCTTCCATAATATTAAAAAACAATAAAAATAAAATTAATTTATGTTAAAATGATATTAATCTATTAATGCATTGTTTCCCTTTTCTTTTGTCATTTCTGTTCTTGATTTGGGGCCAAGAAGAAATTTCTGTGTCAATAAATTATACCTTCTGAGAGATATCCTCATGAAGGGCTTACTTCCAGCAAAACCAGCCCATTCCATTGGTGCTACCCTATCCCACAAAATAGATCGATCTGATAGTGTTTCATTTCTGCTTTTCAGGCCTTCAGGTCTTTGAAGCTTCCTGGAGTGCTTCATTAACCGCTAAGACAACCCGTCAGAAACCTTCTGCTCTCTTGCACAGATTTAGCTGACTATAGATTTTTTCACTTTATGTAAAAATATAGCACAAATCCTAAAGTCCTCAGTAGAACACATGCACTACAGTAAATTATAGTTGACAATAAAATATTAGCTCTTAAACTGTGCATTTCTTTCATCTAGTAAAATTCTCTCCATTAGATCTGACCAGATAGCTCAGCAGGTGGAAGGATCCCGGGGCCTGCTGTGCCAGCCTGGTCCCTAAGGTGGGCTGAGATGGCAATTTAGACTGGGCATGGTGGCACATGCCTGTAATTCCAGCTCTTGAGAGGCTGTAAACAGGAGGATCACAAGTCTGATTTAGTAATGAGACATAAAGAAATAAATAAAAATAAAGTTTTCTATGTTAACTCAATATTAATGATACATTTTAGGCAGCACACATTTCAATTTTCTTCCAAAGTAGCAATATCAAGTAAACTGCTAAGCAATTAATTTATGTGGAAAGTATGAGTGACTGCATACTAGTAAGAAAGAAGCCAACTCACTTTCAACTGACATTACATTAGTTGAGGTCTGGTGCATCATTCCCTGTGTTCTCCTTTGTCGAATATCAAGGAATGAAGGTTCAAGGTGTTCTCAAATTGCAAGTTACCATCACTTCTCCTGTGTGTCCCACAACTTAAATTCTATACACACACACTTATTTTATCTTCACCTTTACCAAACATCCAAGTCATTCACTATTTATATTGTTCATGTTTTTCTCTAAACTTCATGACTTTTTATCAAAAGAGAAAAACTATTTTGACATTTCTCATTCCTTTTACATATTATGTCAGGTCTTCATGTTGCTACATATTAATCAGGAGTGAAAAGAATAAAACTTCTACTGGCCACATATAAGATTGTGCCAATAGAGATTTTTTTTTTCTCTGCACATGCATGGTTTGAGCAGATAAAAGTACTGACTAAGTTTGTAATTTGTCTGCTTTGATAATCATCTGCTACTTGGTTATTGTTAGTTAGGAGATAAATCTCCTGCAGAGAAAGCTTGACTAACTTCTATATTTAATGCTTGCTCAATAGTTATTTCTAGTTCAACCTTTATACAAGTACTCACTCCACATATCTGCGTGGTGTTTTAACAGCTTCTAATTCAAATGTAAGCTCCTGCTTTGTCTCCAAACTGGATCCTTACCTTGCAGTCTTCTTCTAAATAAATTACAAACATTTGTCCAGTGCTCAGGCAAAACCCTTGAAGTCAGCCTTGATTTCTCTCTCACAGGACTAGTCAGCCTGCCAGCAAAGCACACTGGTGCAGGCTTTGATTCCAAACACATCCTCAATCATTGCATATTCCGACCCTCCATGCTCTCTTGGCCAAGGATTACGGAAGTGTCTGTACCTCACCCCTGTCCCTGTCTATGGTCTGGTGCCCACAAGGCAGCTACTAGCGGTGATTTCTAAACTGAAAACAGGATCTTTGAACATTTAAATTTTTCATTCTTTTCTCTAATTTTCTTCTTTCGTGAAAAGAGCATTATTAAAAAGGGTGAGAAACAATGTGGCAACATAGCTAGCCCCATTTGTGAAGTCATTTCTTCACTCACACTGTCTACGGGGAATTGGTGGGCAGGGACATTAGAAGGTAGCAAATGCTTCCACCTCAGGGATTTGGATTTGTTGCTTGTAGGAATTTCCACACTCCTTTGCTTGATTTCATCCAGATCAATGAGCAAACACGATTGGCACCTATAGACTTATCCAGACCACACAGCAAAAAGAATCTATCGCTGCAACTCTATTTTCTAAACTTTATAGTTATCCTCCCATCTCAGCCTCCCCAGCAGAGGGATTAGAGGCATGTGCCACCACACTAGGTTTTGGTGACTGGTACCGTACATCCAGGTTCTGGGGCCAGCATGGCATGTGGTACCAGGAATTGGGCTCAGGTTCTTGTGATTGCCAGGCAGGTACTTAGACTACTATGCTAACTCTCCAACCTGCAACCATTCATGGCCTTAACTAAATTCGTTCTGTTCCCTGGCATTTATAAAATAAAGAATATGTGCTGGTCTCCCTAACAAAAATACACATTCCAAAAGTGTAGAAAATTTGTTCATTACTGTGTCTTTAATGGAAAAGACTATTCTTATCTTACAAAGAATGCTTAGTAAGCATTTGCTGACTGAATGAACTATAGATGATTAGTCTTACTATGACAGCAACACTATTAATTTAAGCCTCTGTTGTCCCATTGCAATAAGACATGCTTGTTCAAATCTCATGTTCAGGTTGTAAAATGGGACTGATTCTTTTTCCCTTCTACCTTTTCTTATGCAATGTACAGAGGTGGAGGCCACTTGGCAATGTCATGTAATCTTTTGCTTTCTTTTCCTAGGAGAAGAAAAATGTTGGCTCTCTCAGCATAAATTCAGAGTGACTTGGTCAACATTGTGGGTTCACATCAGGAAAGCTGGGCTTCTTAATGCGAAGAATTAGATGCTGCCCACTTGGTCCTTGTCACCACTTCAGTCCTCTGTAGTTAGTCCATTTGCTAGAATGAAGATGAAATTATCAAGTGTTACCTATTTCATCCTAAACATGTCTTCACTGAATGTTAAAGGAAAATTAAGGAGGAAAGATTTCCCCTTCTGTAATCACCAGGTAACATTGCATTGCATTTACTTATTGAAAAAGAAATAGAATTCCATTTGTCTCTCATTAAACCGACTTGAAGATTGCCTCTTGGTTTTTAATATCACTGAAACTCAGCATTGTTATTGGTTTAAAAGTTAATTATAGAATATACTGCTAACAGCACAAATAAGCTTAAATTTCTGAATATAGGTACAGGTTAAAAAGTGAAAACTAAGGAGAAGCAAATGTAGCTTAGGAATAATTTATTTTATTGTATTATACTTTTGCAATGGAGCTGTGTTGCCTTAGATATTCTCAAATTTTAGACCGCATTGCATCATGTTCTCAAAGAACTGTGACTACAGGTACATACCACCACCTTTAAGAAGAATGATCTCATCTGACAATTCAGCAAAGCAAGTACCATCTTTGCTTATTATTAAAAAAGACAAAACTTGTCCTTTCTAGTTTTACTTACTCTAGTGTGTGTGTGTGTGTGTGTGTGTGTGTGTGTGTGTGTGTGTGTGTGTGTACATGTGCACTGTGGATCAAACTCAGGACCTCAACCTAGTTCCCTGCTCTCCTAGTACTTACCAGGTACAATTATACATGTTTCTATTGTATTACTAGTAAGTAGTTAAGAAAATTTTTATGATCATCTCAACTCCTGTCATACAAATAAAAATCTGCTGGGCGCTGCTAAATATTAATTATTATCAACTAACTGTAGCTATGTTTCATCTTATTGATGGGTCTGGCATCTCTCAAGAAGTAGGATTGCAGCCAAATGTTTGATACTAACCATCTTATGCTACAGCATCCATGTCTTCTGTTCTTTTCCTACATTACTAGAACAGGATCATAGGAGATGATCATAAGATATTTGCTCAACCCTGAGTGTTTTTATAATTGCATCAATATTACTGCATTCATATCAGTTTTCATGATGCAAATAAGATCACCAATGGTTCACAGTGACCACCATGTTATTTGTTCATATATAGAACTTGGCTCATGATTGCTGGATTCCACATACTGGAAAATAAGTATAGAGATTATGTTTCAAGTATCTATGATCCTCACAGCAAGTAATAACACAATGAGTGCTCATTAATTGTCTTTTCATTTAAAAGGAAGGTAAAGTTAATGTCACCTTACTTTCTAAAGTTCACAACCTCACAGTTATTTTGAAACAATTTTGTTATCCTTCATAGTTAAACTGTATGCTGTATGTGCTACATTTCTGTACAAAGATACCAATATTCCACACTTTAAATGTTGAATAATTTTCATTGACTACATCATTTATGAGATTTTGCTTTCTGTATCACTGTAGACAATTGTGCTCAGCATTAATATTCATATTTTTATCACTAATTTTTGATCTACATTGATATAATTTTAGTTTATAGATCCACTCCACTATTATATTTGGATTTTAATACATGGATTTGAATTTTTCAATATCAACTAAATTTTTGGATGTGCTTTGATAATTATATCATCTCTTTATCTACTTTTTAGTATAGAAAAATCTATGTCCTTACTTCATATTTATTTATGTTTATAGTTTGAGTTTCTCATATAAGAGAAAATGCATAGTATTTAACCTTGTGAACCTGATTTATTTCACTTCATTTCATGTTCTCAAGGTGCAACTATTTTCCTGCAAATGACTCAAGTTTACCTTTCTTTATGATAAAGTAGTACTCCATTATGTAAATATAATATTTTCTTTATCCATCTGTTAATGGACAGATATGATGTCTCAAAGACTTAGCTATTATAATGAATTCAACTCTGTTGAGAAGATATATACCTAGTATACCTAGAAGAGGAATAATTGGGTCAAATTTAGTTTTCTCAGGACTCTCCATACTCATTTCCAGAGTGGTAGTACCAGTTTACAATCCTTTTAACAGTGCGCAAGGGTATTCTCTCCCCCATAGCCTCACTAGCATTTATTATTTGATTTCTTGATGGTAACATTTCTCCACCCCGTCATTCTCTGACATCTCTTTAATGTACTGTGATGTTCATCAAACATCAAAATGCAAAATTCTATTTTTGTATGCTACTGATGCCTGTTAAACATAGAGGGTAAATAGCAATCACTTCTTATTTCAATTCAAGTATCTGTAGTAACAAGCAGAAGTGTCCCATCCCTCAAAGATACAGCTCAGTGTTGAATCCCACTAGAACTCTATGACCAGTCACCTTGCTCCACTCTCCACTGTCTCACTCAAATAAGAAATCATTTTGGAACAATAGTGTTGGTAATGAAATCTCTGGGAGGCATCCATTTTCACTTGGGTCATTCTATTTTCTTTTCTAGCTTGTTGAGATTATTAATGTGCAGAAAACATCCCTAATATCATGAGTTATAAATTAATTTGTACAATTTATTTTATGAACATACTCGTTAAAGGATTTTGATAAATATTGAAATGAATAAAAACCCTCTATCACAGAATTGACGATGAATGATAGAATAGGAGGGTGAAGGAAATGACATTGACACAGAGAAAGCTACTTTCTAGCATCAGAAATACTATTCCCTGTCAAATATGGTTACACCTGCTGAAATCCAGCAGCCATTCAGTAGAGTCATTTAAGATGGTCAAACAGTAAAAATAATAACATATTTCCATTTAAGATGTACAGGATGTAACAGGAAAATATGATTAATGTTAAAAAATTTACAGTGAAAGACATCCTGTCATTAATGCACCCATTCAAAAATAACACCCTTGCTTCAAACTGACTTGCTCCATTGTTCTTGCCACTTTGTAAGACAGTTCTGGAAGTCCTCTTTTGCATGAGGTCTTATGGCTGCCCCCATATCTGAAACAAATTCAAAACCTCTCATAGCCTTTTGATCTGTGGAAATGGTCAAAAGTTGCACAGTGCCAGATCTGCTAAAAAAGTAGATGACATACTACAGTATGAATGTGAGCTTGTATTTTTATTGGATGATTCTAGGTGGCAGTGTTGATGCTATTTAGATCAGAACTTATATAGATATTCAGGTAAGAGGACTTCCAGAATGTCTTCTGAAAATGGGAAGAATTGATAAGAGTACCTGTGCTTGACGTGATAAGAATACACTGGACTTTTTAGTTATGATCAGGTTCAATACAAGCATCTTGGGATATGACCAGAATTTTAGATTTAGCTTACAATCAAAGTGTTCAGTTACAACCCAGATGCTGGCTGCTGATGTGATTATAAACAAAGACTCATGATATCAGAAAATTATATGTAAGCTTAAGGGCCAGCCAGATAGTTCAGTGGACTAAAGTACCTGCTTTGACAGAGCACAACAGCCAGGGTTTGATCCCTGGCATACCATACCAGCCCCACCCCTGGGGCTTGCTGATATGGTGATTGAGACTGGGACTGGTGGTGCACGCATGCAATCCCAGCACTTGGGAGGCTAAAAACAGGAGGATCACTACAAGTCTGGTCTACGTAGTGAGACCCTGTACACCCTCTAAAACCTGACCTAAATTCATTTAAAAAAGGAATATGTAAGCTTAAGTGTTAGTGTCAGCCCAGATGCGCATGTTTGTGGATGCGATTTGTGTCATAGCTTTATATACTCAGTATAAGTACTGCTACAAAAATGATCACAGAAAAGCTAAAAAAAGAAGCTAAGGAAGGAAGGGAAGGTTAAGAGAAGCCATCATAATACAAATGAAGAAAGAAATTATGGAGAAATATGAGAGTAGCATTCAAGTGATTAATTTGCTAATATGTACAGGATATCAAATCCACCATCTCAACAATCTTGCAGACAAAAGATTTGTACAAAGAAGCTAGTGTTGCTAAAGGTGTTACACAAATTAGTGACTCACAATCAACAGTGTTAGATAAGGTAAGGATGCTATTAGTGTGAATAAATAAAAGGCAGATAGAAGGTTACAGCCTGAATGTATAATTTGTGAAAAAATAAGGCATAAATGAAGATCTAGTAAAGGGTAATCCATCAACATTTAATAATGATGGTGAAGCGCTTTGTATCAGTAAGGTTTCATGATTTTAAAGTGAGTATTGAGATTCATAATGTAATTAGGAATATGAAGCAGCCAGTGTTGATAAAAGGACTGCTAAAAATTTCATGCACCAGTTTGAAATGATGACCCAGAGAAATGGTTTTAGCCTTCATTACAGTTTCAACTGTGATGACCCTGGCCTTTTCTGGAAGAAAATCCTGAAGTGCACATACGTTATCCAGCAAGAGAAGAACATGACAGGCTATAAGCCCATGGAGGACAGGCTAACCTTATTGTTGTATGCCAGTGCAAGGAGTGATCTGTGCAATAAGCCTCTTTTGGTTTATCACTTTGAGACCCCTAGAATATTCATAAAACATAAAGTCATAAAGAATAGGCTTGGGGTCATGTAGAAATCTAATGCAAAACCCTGAATAATAATATTTTTTCTTCAGTGGATTAGGGAGGCTTTGTGTCCTACTCTTAAGGAATATGTAAAGGTCAAAGCTTTCCCATTCATGGCTCTCCTCATCATGGGGAATGGCCACAGTCACCCAGGAGATTTTGAAAAAGAATTGGCCAAAGAATTCCCATGGCTTTCAGTTGAGTTCCTCTTACCTAACACATATACTCAACTGCAGCCTATGGACCAGGAAGCTATAGGGAACTTTGAGAAGCTATATGCAAAGGAATTGTTCCTAAAGTGCTTCCAAGTGGTCTCAGATACAGATTTAAACTTTAAAAGTTCTGAAAGGAATGTTACAACATCTTTTTCTATGTGGGGTTCATTAAGAAGTGCTGGGCCAAACACTCCAAGATCTGTGTGTGAGAAATTGTGGGCAAAAATTACACAGGAGAAAGACCTTGAAAGTTTTGTAGAAGAGCCTGGGTCTTCAATTGACCTTGTGATTAATGATATTGTCCCTATTGTAGAATCTATAATTTTGCAGTAGACAATGGTGATTTTGAGAGGAGAACTCAGAGGTATACTCTACAGAGGAACTTCAACAACTTCTGGGTGAATGACAGAGAATGGCAACAGAGATTTCTGAACAGGAAGAGAAATATCAAAAGCCAGTGCTGCAAAATTCTTCTGAAATAAAGGAAATCCTGAGAACAGAACTGCAAACATTTGTAAAGAAGACCCACAAAGACAGAAAAAGAGCCAATCATTGAATTCACTTTTTTAATGATGTCATGTTATCCTATAGAACAGTTTTTGAAGAAAAGATAGAAGCAAGTATCCTTAGACCAGTTTTTAGTTTTGCAAAGCTTGAGATCTAGTGAGACAAAAACAGATCATAGTGAACCACAGATTTTCCCAAGGAAACACATAGGACTCCCCTTCCAAACAATAATCACCTTCCAATTCATCCTCTCTTCCCTCAAGGTAAAGATGCCTGTTTGAATGGAAAGTACAGTATGAAATTGTTCCTGGTGAAGTAGGCATGTTTTATAATATTTTGATGAACACGTTAGGAAAGTTTTTTTTGGTTTTGCTAATTACACACAACTTAACCTTTTTTATTATTAAAAGGTTAGTTAAAGGGTTCTTTGAAAGGTTTGAAACATATTATGAATATTTCCATTACTGTGGGAAAATTTTTGACTTAAAACCAACTTGAGAATAATTTTGACTTAAAACCAATTTGAGTTACAACTAGCCCTCATGAAAGAATTGAGTTGTAAATCAAGGTTCTGCTATATTTTGATAAGGATTAATTGTAATGTATCTTTTACTGTAATAAATTTAAGAATTAAACATCACCATCTATTTTGGTGAGTCTGTATATACCAGTGGCACTAAGCCAGAGGTACATGCTCAGGGTAGAGGTGGCTGGGTAATTGGCAGTAACTTCAGGTAAATTATATGGGTAAAACACAAAGCCAGTTTGAACCTCCCACCCCTTGCTATATCCAGCATTTCTGGGCATGTCCCTGTCTGTGCCTAAGTAGTATCATATTAATTAGTAATCGCAGGTAGTTGTTTGTGATGGACAGTGCTTTAAAGAGGCAGTAACAGTGGAATTCTCTCTTCCTGCTCAGTGTCTCAACTTGAACCTTCCTTGAACCCTTGTCCTGTGCTTTGTACCAGGAGTGTCCTCTAAGCAGCCATGCATTGAGGACTTTGTCCCAGCGTGGCACTACTCAAAGGGGGAAGAAGCTTTAAGAAGAAAGATCTACTGGGCAGTTTTCCCATGGTTGGAGACATTCCTTTCAAGAAGCTTATTTTACTTTGGTTCCTTCTTCCTTTTTAAATTTTGGAACATAGAGTAAGCAGCTTTGCTTCTCCACATGCATCCACCATGATGGTTCTTTATCCTGGGCCCAAAAACAATGGAGTAAGTCAGTCATGGACAGGAACTCCCAACCTCTTAGCCAAAATAACCCTTTTCTCTTTGTAAGTTATTTAATGTATTTATTATAGCAATGAGAAGCTGACTCCTATACAAATTTATGGATGATGGAGGTAGCCATTGACTTGGATGATGTTTCATGAAATGAAACTGCAAAGATATAGGTCTTTTCAGAGCTGGATTACCTCATGCTTCCCTTGATGGGTCTCCTGGCATGTTAAAATAGAACAGCTACAGTTTTCACTTCACTTAGGTATATCCTGTCAGCTTAAAGCTCAGACGTGTTTCCTTATAATCTTCCCCACCCCAAGCAAACGTTCAGCATCTTAAGTTTGGTGGCCTAAGTGCCTGACTGGTAAGCAGAAGGACCCAGGCTCAATCACCACACTGCATGCAGTGCCTGCCCTATGCTGAGCTGGCCACCAAAGCAGGGTGTGGTGGCACATGCCTGTAATCCCAGAGCTGGGGAAGCTGAGACAGGAGCATCACTATGAGTCTGAGCTGTATAGTGAGACCCTGTACTAAATAAATAAATAAATAAATAAATTAATTAATTAATTAATTTTAAAAAGAAGAAGATTAAGCCTTGGAACAATTGTTTCTAAACAGTGTCTGGGATCATTTCAATGTCTTCTCTCATTGACTGACAATGTGGGACTAGCTATGATGGCAAGCAGATTTCTCATTGTGACAGATGGGCCACAGTTATTTCATGTTTAGCCTGTTTTGTTCAGAATTTATGTTGAGAAAAACACATAAAAAAAAAGAGAAAAGGAAGAGAAAGATTTCTTGGAAGTGAGGAGGTGTTTGTTGTGTTTCACAAGATGCCTGAGAGGCACAAGCTTTCCTTCACTTCCATCTCAGGATGGTAACAGTGCCTGAGGCACATCAACAGCAGCGTCTGGCAGCCCAGGATGCAAATCAGCCCCAGACTGACAAAGACAAGACAGAAATGGATATTCTACTAGTTGCAGAAAATCCCAAAGTAATATTTACAAATAAGACTTTAGATGTTGCCAGGAGAAAGATAGCTTTAAAAAATAAAGTAAAACAGAAAACCATAAATTCTTCAACAAATAAATAAAAATGTGGTCGTCTCCACAGGACTGTTTTTAGCCAATCTTTCTGGAGAAATTTGCCCATTGTTCATCTGTGAAGAAAACACATATGGACCCACTAATTTGTGATATGGAATTTCTAGGTTAACTTGGGATTGCCAATGGGAAAATCATTTCCAAGTCCAGTGATTTAATTTGTGATTGATAAAGCTAAGTTTTTTCAAAGCATAAAGGAGGAGGATGGGGAATCAAAGAACAACAAAGCATGTAAATTAGTAATGTACCTTACACTATGCTCAGTTCTCAGTTGTTACTTGCAGTTGTTATTATCATGTAAAATATAAATTGTTATTTATTGTTTTTCCTATTTTCTTACTTTGATCATTTGCAAGTATCTAAATTTATTTTCATAATCCTTAGTGCTTAGGAAATTTTTCTATAAATCTTTCTAAGGCTTAGGATTTAAATATGAAAATGCTTTCTCTTCATCTCCACTATTTTAAAATTTCAAATTGTACAATCTCTTTTTCTTGAGGAGGCAGTCACTTTTGTCTTACAGAAATTATTTATTTCTCACAGAATTATATCCTTAGAAAAAGCCTATAATACTATGCTTCAAGGTTTCTTTTTCCTCTCTAGATTATTAAACTGTTAGTATAGCAAGTAAGATATATTTTTAGTAATTTTCCATCTTATGGCTGGACAGATAAAGACAGCTTCACTCCCAAAGCAGACCTTACAGCAAGTGTGTGCCTTGTCTCCTCGTAATTATGCCCCATATTCCTGTCTATTAAAGGGTGACCATCATACTCATAACCTCTCAAAATCTATGGCTCACTTTTCTTGCACTTCTCTACTATCAGACTTTTAATATGTTTTTAAATTCAGTGATGTTTTTAAAATTGATTTTTAAGATTTTCATTTTGAATAATTTATAGAATCATAAGCAAGGTAAAGATATAATATAGAGAGATTCCATACACTCTTCACCTATTTTTTTCCTAGTGCTAGTTTTGCAAAACTATATCCAAATGTTACTAGCAACTATCATTAAGATGATTCCCTGGCTTAAGGCAGATTTTACATTTTGTCTACATTCACTGAAGTGTGTGCAAGGCTGTGCATCAAGTTACATGAAGTTGTATTGCCATGTGTAGATCTGTATAGACAGCACTGTAGTCCTAATCACAACTTCTATGACATGAAACTTATATTACCTTGCCTTCTTGTCCGCATCCCAGCAACAATTCACCTATTTTGCATTAATATCATTTTGAGACCTATTTGACAGAGAATGGAGTCATTAAAAGATGTCAGACAAGAATACTTGAAATAGAAAACTTTATAGAATTCATACATTGCAGAAATGAACAATGTGAAGGCAGTGTCAGATATTGAGGAAATGATAGTGAATCATAATACAGAAGTAAAAGGTTCAAAAAAGAAAATAAGAGAACAAGAACTAGGTGACAACAAGAGGATTGATCTAAGGCAAATCAGAGCTAGAGGAAACACTAGAAGATAACAGAGATGGATTCACACATGGTTATAGAAATCAGGGAAGAAAATATCCCCCAAAATAAGAAGAGTTTAAAATACAAGTGATACTTATCAAATACCGAACATTTATGTTGAAAAAGTAGCATATTTAGTCACATACTTACTAGATAACCAGATATTTGGCAAAAAATAGAAAAAAAAGCCATCAACCCTCACCGAATTTTTAAAATCAGCTACAGAAAAATTTTAAAACTCACGTATAAAGGTAAACCAATTAGAATCACAGCAGACTTAACATAAACTCTAAAGGGAAGATGTTACAGTGATGTATTTGAAGTCCTAAGAGTAAATACTATCCACCTTAGACTCACTTATCCAGCAAAGATAAGTTTAAGCAGACTTTGTGGACTATTTTAGAAAATTTATCATGTGCTTCTGAAAGAATGTTTTGTTGGAAAAGGATAGAATTTTCTGTATATATCCATTAAGTTCATATGTTCAAGTGTGGTACAGCTCTGAAATTTATTTAGTTTTTATTTTGTTTAGTTGATCTAATTTTCTGTGAAAGTGAGCTGTTAAAGTCCATGACTATGAATGTCATTAATATTTATTTGATCTTTTAATTGAATTTAATTTTGAAGAGTAAAACAGAAGCAAACAAATATCAAACAGAAACAAATACCGAGAGAGAGAGAGAGAGAGAGAGAGAGAGAGAGAGAGAGAGAGAGAGAGAGAGAGAGAGAAACATACATTACAGATTTTCAAAACAGTAAACTCCTAAAAACTGTGAGCTAAATAGACCTTTCCCTCTTTAACTTTACATGTTAGGTATTCTGTAACAGCAATGGGAGAAAAATAACAACACAATGGCTATATTACTAAACATGTAATACAGAGTTAATGTAGTCATAGTCAAATGCCTACAGTATACTTTACAGATCTAGAAAAAATAATCTTAAAATTAGTACCGAATCAGAAAAGATCCCTAACAGCAAAGGCAATTTGGGACAACAAAGATAAAGCAGGAAGGATAGTCATACTTGAGTTCAAGCTATACTACAAAGCAATAGTAATAAAAATTGTGTGATAATGGAGCAAAAACATATGAAGATCAATGGAGCAGACTTGAGGATACAGAACCTTCTGCAGGTGCATTCAATCATTTGATCTTCAACAAAGAGGGCAAAAAGCACATATTAGAGGAAAAATGGACGACTCAAAAGTGGTGCTAGCAAAGTCGGTTATCTGTATTCAGAAGATCGAAATTGGAACCTTATCTCTCACAACACACAAAATAAAATAAAACTAAATCAGAGGTCTAAATATTAAATCTATGAAAAAATAAAATAGGCAAACCCATGAGTTTAGAAAAAGACTTTTTGAACAGAACACAAAACATACATAGGAGAATAACAAGAATCAACAATGGGACTATATTAAACCAAAAAGCTTCTGTATAGCAAAAGAATCAATCAGTAGAGTGAAGAAGAAAAATCTATAGAGCAAGAAAAATATTTTGCAAATTACTCTTTAGATAGATAGAAAATTGATATCTAGAATATACTAAGAACTAAAAGAAATTTAAACCTCTTGAAATTAAAAATCTAGTTAAAAATAGGCAAGAGAAAGCAGCAGATGCTTCTTCACAGAGGAAGAAATACAAATGGTCAACACATACATTAAAAAAAAAAAAAAAAAAAAAAAAACCTCAGTATTTTTTGCCATTAGAGAAATGAAGGCTAAAACAACACTAAGATCCCATCTTACTCCAGAATGGCAATCACTGAGAAATCAAATAATAACACATGCTGGTAAAGTCATTATGTAAAAGGAGACCTCCTTCATTTTTGTTGAGAAATGAATAGAGCTATTTTGGAAATCAGTATAGATATTTTTTTTTAAATCCTAGTTTATAATTGCATATCACCTTATAATCCTCCTGCTAGGTATCTTTCCCTAAGGCATCATACTATGTATACATACCAATATTCATAGCAGCATAACTTGCAATGTATTATTTAATCTGGGCAATAGCCTGTATGCCTATCAACAGAGGAACAGATTTTAAAAATGTGGTATTACTCCTTCCAACAAGCACCCAGGAAAGACATGTTTGTGGGAACACCTGCCTGCCCACCTGACCCTCCTTCCAGCCAGCAAGCAGCCTAGTATATGTATGGGGGGACCCACAGCCCACCGCTGGAACCTCCTCCATTAGACAGGCCTGTTGTAGAACCTTGTAGCAGAACACCCTGCAGAAAGACTAGGAATGAGATACAACCAGCTAATCCAGGAGCAGAACATCTTACCAGAGGGGCACAGTGGGTTCACTTCCATGGGCTGCAGCCACAACCAAGTGGAGCAAAGCAGCCACAACCAAGTCAGGTCCACCTGGACAGGTTAAAACTTGGTAGATCTGCACACAGTAAACAGAGATGCTTTGCTAGACCCAGATCTATTAAATAATTCTCTTTCTTTCTTGATTAAGAGAGGGCACAACAAGTAACCGGTGTGAATTACTTGGCCTGAAAGACTCCTGGTGCATCAAGAGGGAGGTGATCAGACAGAACTTAGGGGAACTACTTAAATGCAAATTCCCAATTGAATCTCTGCTTAGCCATACAGTGATAATATTTGCTTTTATGGTCTATAATGCAAGCCCATTAGTTATAAGACTTTGCCACTGCTAAATGTCATGACCCATTATTAGTGTTGTTAATTATAGTACTGTAAATACAAAATTGTAACTGCCCTAACCATATAATCTCTCTTGGGTAATAATATCGATAGGTGCCAAGGTAATAACTGCACCAAAGCTCTACAATAAAGGTGAGAGGACAGTGCTACATAAAATGACACAGAGAAGGAATAAAATGCATTCTCAAGCCCGAAGCCCACCCAGAACAAATGCAGAAGACATCAGTATAGAAAAAATTAAAAATCACACACCTAAGATCTCAGATATAATGGCGTGAGAAGCAAAGAAATAACTGAAGAAAGGTGTAGAAAACATTAAATTAGAAATAATCTCTGAAGTAAAAAAAGAAAATATAATTAAATAGAAATAATTATTTAGTGATTCAAATGAAAACACTGATAAAAAATAGAGAATAGACAAATCAGGAAATCCTGGAATGAGCAATATAGAAATGAAACAGAGTGTATAAAGCAAATTCAGTGACATATACAGGAAATTAAAACCTTAATCACGAGCTGGTGAAACCATTTAACTGAAAGAGAAACTTGACTTTCAGACCTTAAAGACACAATTGAATTTAGCAAAAAGGTAATAAAAGACCTCATAAAAAAACTAGTGTGCAATAAAAAATAATTCAACATCTGCAAGATGATGCCAAGATGGACAACATGACATTAATAGGCATCAATGAGAAAGAAGGAGAAAAGGAAAATATATAAAAAGAATATAATCAGAAGTAATAGCAGAAAACTTTGCAAATATGAGGAAATAATTTGATATTCAGGAAATCAAAGCATATAGAATGCTAAATAACATCAGTGCAATTAAAACCACATCCGGACATATGATATTCAAGATCCCAGAAATCCAGCACTATTGTATACTAAAAGCCACTAGAAAAAAAGAAACATCACATTTAAAGGAAAATTCATCAGAAAAATGTCAGATTTCTCTTCATAAACCAGGAAGTCAATAAGAGCATGGGGCAGAGTACTTCAAGACCTCCATGAAAACAAATTCCAGCCCAGACTGCTGTACACTGCAAAACACTTTTCAAGTTTGATGGAGGAGTAAAATGCTTCCATGACAGAAAGCAGCTAAAGAATTTCATGATGACAAAGGCAAACCTACACCATGTACTAAAAGAGTTTTTACACAAGGATCAAAATAACTAGAACTCCACAAATGAGAATGGAAAGAATCCACTAAATAGAGCAAACAATTAAACACAGGAGAAAAGGGGGCAAACACTACCAGGTAAATAACATGTCAATCATAAGTACATACATCTCAATTATAACATCAATGTAAATAGACTCAACTCACCAATTAAAAGATAGACTGATACAATTGATTAGGAAGCAAAATCCAACAATATGCTCTATACAAAAATACACTTAACTCATAAAGAAATTCATAGGCTGAAAAAGGATGGAAAACAACCCTATATGCCTCAGTACCTCAGAAAAAGGTAGGAGTAGCACTCCTGTTTACAGGCAGTCTAAACTTGAAATCAAGAATGACCAAAGAAATAAAGAAGGCCACTACATACTGGTTAGGGGAAAAATTCAAGACCAAGAGGTAATACTCATAAATAAGTACACACCAACACAGGAACACCCAGCTATATAAGACAAATCCTAATGTACATGAAAAACCTAAGATACAATTCCACAATCTTAATAGGAGACCTTAATACCACTTTATCCCAAAAAGATAGGTCAACCAGGCAAAATATTAGCAAAGAAGTAGCAGATCTGAACCAGTACTTGGAATAACAGGACTTAGTAGACATATACAGTATACCACCCAAACACTTCTGAATTCGTATTTTTTTCAGCTAGACATGGGAAATTTTATAAAACAGACCACATGTTATTTCATAGGTTATGCTTAAGTATATGCAAGAAAATAGAAATTATTCCATGCATACTGTCTGACCACAGTGCCATGAAATTGAAAACAAATGAAAAATGAAACCACAAAAACCCCATAAATACATGAAAATTAAACAACACCCTTCTCAGCAACCAATGGGTTACAGGTAAAATTAAACAAGAAATTAAACAATATCTAGAATTGAATGAAAATTCAGGCACAACTTACTGGAATATAGGGGATGTAATGAAAGCAGTTTTTAGAGAGAAATTTAGAGCTGTGAACCCACACATTAGGAAAAGAGAATGGGAACAAATAAATACCATAGTGATGCACCTTACATGTTTAGAAAAGGAAGAGCAAATCAAATTCTTAGTCCAAAGTCAGGAGGAAATTAAAAAGATTAGAGCAGAAATTGACTCAATTGAGACAAAGAAAAGAATACAAAGAGCTGGCTCATTGAAAGATTAAATAAAAATGGTAGACCCCTAGCTATCCTCATCAAAAAGAAAGAAGAAACTCAAATTCAAGCAATAAGGAATGAAAAGGGCGAAATTACTACAGATTCAGTGAAGATTTGGAAGGTCATTCATAGCTAGTTTGAGAATCATTACTCTCACAGAACTTAAGAAAGAGAAGAAATGGACAGATTCCTAGAAAGGCACAAGTTACCAAAACTGAATCAAGAAGGCATGAGAACTCTCAATAACCTAATAACAGCCAGTGAAGTCGAACATGTAATTAAAAAAAAACTACCAACAAAGGAAAGTCGAGGTCATGATGGCTTCACAGAGAAACTCTATAAGACATTTACAATTCCTCAAACTCTTCAATGAAATTGAAAATGAAACAATCGTCCTAAAATCGTTTCTGGAGTCAAGTGTTCTGCTGATACCAAAATCAGAAAACCAGAAAAAGATGTAACTAAAAAGAACTACAGGCCAATCTCTCTCATGAACATAGATGCAAAAATCCTCAAGATATTCCTAGCAAATAGTATATAGCAATTCACCAAGAGGATTATACATCATGACCAGGTAGGATTCATCCCAGGGATGCAAGGATGGTTCAACATACACAAATCTATAAATGCAATGCGCTATATCAATAGAACCAAATCCAAAACCACATGATCATTTCAGTTGATGCAGAAAAGACTTTTGATAAAGTCCAACACTCATTCATGTTTAAAGTCCTGCAGCAAATTGGGATAGCTGGCCTCTACCTCAATCTGATAAAAGACATGTATGACAGTGCAATCGCTAACATAATTCCCAGTGGGGAAAAACTGAAATATGTTACTCTCAGATCTGTTAAAAGACAAGGA
Source organism: Myocastor coypus (assembly GCA_004027025.1). Taxonomy (NCBI): domain Eukaryota; kingdom Metazoa; phylum Chordata; class Mammalia; order Rodentia; family Myocastoridae; genus Myocastor; species Myocastor coypus. The sequence continues at coordinate 83,474 of PVJA010000265.1, forward strand.
TGACTCTAACACCACTCCTATTTAGTATATTTCTGAAATCATTAGCTAGAGCCATTAGACAAGACAGAAAAATAAAAGGATAAGAATAGGTAAAGAAGAAGTTAAATTATTGTTAATTGCAGATGATGTGATACTCAGAAGACTCAAAAAACTACACCGAGAAGCTACGTGAATTAACATGCAAATTTAGTAGCATAGCACGATACAAAAAGTCAACAGCATTCCACTACACAGATAACAAACACACTGAGAAGGAAATTAGAGAAACAATATCTTTTACAATAGCATAGTGGAAAATGAAAGACTTAGGAATTAATCTAACTAAAGGACCAAAAAATTTGTTCAGTGAAAATTATAGTACTCTGAACAAAGAGATCATAGTGGATTTCACAAAATGGGAAGATATTCCCTGCTCCTGGAGAGGAAGAACCAACATTGTGAAGATGATCATACTCCCAAAATTGTTATACAGATTTAATGCAATCTCTATCAAAATACCATCAACATACCTCACAGACCTAGAGAAATAATGCCTAAAATTTATTTGGAACCAGAAAACACATGACTTGAAACTGTACTACAAAGCTACTGTGATAAAAACAGCACAGTATTTGGAAATAAAACAGACCTGATTAGAAGATGCAGAAGCAAATACAAACACACTCAACCACTTTGTCTTCAACAAAGGGACAAATATGCTTACTGGAAGAAAGATAGCCTCTTTAACAAATGGTGCTGGAAAAAGTTGGAAAAACTGACTATGTGCAAACTGAAAACTAAAACTTTACTCAGGTCTATCACCATGCACTAAACTTGAGTCAAATTGGACATAAGAAGACCTGTACTGCAACATCCTATAACTCAGTGTTGTCCCAAATTTTCTGTTCAAGGAGATTATGGGGCTACAGAGGAAAGGGATTGATGATGTATACATTCATTTAGGCTTTCACAGAGAGCAAATTGCCAAGCAATGGGCATAACTCATCCAGATGGCTTACATAACAGTTCTATAAAACACTGAACACGATTTCAGGATAAATCCTGAGGGGATTTAACTGACCTTGTCAGATACAAAAGTTACAATTTTTGTTACATTGGTCTTGCTTTAACTTGGTCTTAATCATCCAGCAGAAGAGCTTAAGCATGCAATATTAAAAGTATAGCCATATTAGTAAGGTGAGTTGTAAAATGCTTAAGTCTACAGCTTCTGGCATTTCCAGTTGTGCTGATAACCCACTACTATTATGGGCTATTGGACTATACATTAAACTACTTTCTCTTAGTTCAATGAGAGAAAAGACTTGTACTAGTAGTGTTTAGAGAAGTTATGTCTCCATCTTGTACTCTGAACAGCTACTATGAAGACAATATAATGTATTATATTATTGTGTCTCTCCTACTAATATGTTTTGAAACTCTCATTATTTCTTTCTCATTAACATTAATAAAATTAAAAGAAAAAACAAAAATTTTCTGTTTTAAATCCTAGTAAATTTTATATATTTATAATGTATGCCAGTCTCTCATGCATTTTCAGACAACCTTATCTGTTATTTTATCTCCACTAAGTTGTCAGAAAAATCATAGTCTCAAGTAACTTAGATCCTTTTGATAAAATACCAACTCTAACTTTTTGTTTAAAAAAGTAAAATAAAATGAAATAAAAATGTGGTATCTCTATGTAATGGAATACTGCTTTACTATGAAAAATGAGAAATTTTAAGACTTTTGTTGGAAAATGAACACAGATAGAAGTATAAAGTTGAGCAAAACAAATGAGACACACAAGTTTAAATGCCATAAGGTATTTCTTATTTCAGTGAAATAAATTACAAATGAAATAACAAGTATTAATTGAAGTGAATAAGGAGATGGATCTTTGACTATAGAGAAAGAGCTCAAGGAAAAACTGAGGATGAGGAAGCAGGAAAGGAATAATAAGTGTACTAAAGATATGCTATATGGTATATAGGAACTTACTCAAATTATTGAATACAATAATGAGCTAAGCTTAATAATATCAATTAGAATGAGAAGTTAGCTAGGTGAATTGGAGAAGGAAAGGGCAAGGTGGAGAAAAGGAGGTAATAAAAAACAACCTTGGGTGCATGTATGAACTCACTCCCCAAGATGACCACAAACTCAGACATGTACTACTAAAATCAAAAAGTTGAAAAAGTGTCACTGTCCTATAAAGATGATTTTGCCTAATCATATATTTGTAACTTTGATATTTCTGACAGTCTTCTGATCCAGGATACAATTGGTTTTTTGTTTGTTTGTTTGTTTTGTTTTGTTTTTGTTTATTTTTTATTTTTTCTGTTGGCCTCAACACTTTCTATTACATGCTCTAAAACTTTTTTGACCTCCTCACATGATTAACTGCGTTAACTTCTTTACCTGCTCTCTTATCCAATGGAAGTCATGCTTTTGTTGTCTTTATTTGTAATAAGGATTAAAAACTGTGTGTCTACAAAGACCCTTGTAGACCTGCTTCTCCGTAGCTCTCCTCTCAGATCTGCCCATGTGCTGGTCCACCCTTCCCTCTGTCATCAGGGTTTCTGCTGTCCAGCATCCCGAGAGCACTCCAAGACCTGCTTGGTGAGTCTTCAGATGTGACTGATGCCACATCTCTACCTCAGTAAGGTGCCTCTGTGAGGACCTCTAGAGAGCTCTTTATCTCTAGCTGTGTTAAGCCATAGTGATCCACAGAAATAGTCCCATTTTATAACTAGAATGTAAAGAGTTTGTTCTCAGCTTACACTATTCTTTCTCTAATCATGAGTTCTCAAGAATAAAAAATGCGCTTATGTCATCTCTGTAAGCTATCATATATGAGCTTTTGCTGAAATCTGTTTATTTCATACTTTAACTTTGTACTTGTCCAAATCCTTCCTGTCTTTATTGTTTCTGTCTCCTTAAAATTGTTCTTTATTTCCTACATTGTATCTATTAAAATTCAATATTTCCTTTAAGTATTTATGAGATAACCTGTTGCCCACATATGAGACCATCATTCAGATAGTGTAAGCAGTGATGCAGAAAACTGCATGCTTTTATTTTTAATTTATCTACATATATTCTACATCTTTTCTCCTCCTTCAGAGTCAATAAAAATAAGTTTAAGTATTTTCACTCATTCTCCCATGAATCAGCAGAAATGAGTAACAGTCGTTCACTGATGAATCTTGGCAGGCGCTTTATCATCTTGGGAAGAAAAGACTTCTCATTATCCATGTCAACAGGATGTATGATCACCTTCAAACCCCTCACAGGAAATCACAATGACTCCTGTCCTAGGGCAAAATGACAGAATCCTCTGAATTCGTGGGAAGCTGTGGCATTTACCCCAATGAGGTATGTGAGATGTGAGGTCCTTATGAAGAATGTATTTGCTCTGTGTGGCTAAAACTTTGATTGTACCTTGTTTTGGTGAATAAGTAGTTCACCATTTCACTTCCTAATCCCCAGAGTGTCAACATTTGTAATTTCAAAGAAAGGAAGAAAGGAAGAAAAAAAATCCCACCATGGCCGCTCTGGGAAAATACTTACTCTAACAACTATCTACTAGAAATATGAATGTTATTTTTTGAAACTAATAAAAATGAGGGAAAAACTGCCAACCAGCCCTCGAGGTGTACAAAATAGAATATCTAAGTGTATGAAACATATTGAAACTTAGAAAAGTTGTGTTGTTAGTTGATCTGAATTTTATTCCACCCTCTGGATAATACTGAGTCAGAAATTCCCTGGAAATCTGGCATAAACTAATTAGACGAGTACCATATCATGTAGTCAGTCTAGTAGGAGAAAACAGAAAGCCTTTTTAGTTTCCTTTTATTGGTCTGATTTTTAAACCCTTGGGTGTGTCAAGAGTCGAATTAAAGTAAATGCTAGCAGAGTTCTGAAAACCCCTGTCCTTCAACTTGTCAATTACTTCAGGGTAGTGTGAGATGGATAGAAATATATCTGTTTGATTTTCTTCTTGCTCTTTCTCCTGGATTTTGTGGGTTTCCAGGTTGTTCAGCTAAGTGCGAATTGCTGTTCATACTGATGCACTGCCATGTGATTTCTGATTTGCTGGCTGTCATTCCCATTAATAACTGGTTTGGCTGTCAGGCTGTCAGTCCTTGTTGTTGTAACAATTTGTTTCATACAAGGGACTTGATTCATGGAGAAAAGGAGCGAAAATAAAAACCTACAGTTGTCTTGTTTTGTTTTGTTTCAGAGTTGGAAGAACAGAGAGACTATGTATAAACATTAGTTAAAAACACATATTTCACCTGTGTCTTCAAAAATTAATTGCCATTCACATAGTTTGCAAATTTTTATGCTAATGATATATTACTTTTACAGCGTGAAATTTGGTGAAACTGAAATCAAATCTCAGAAATACTCCCAAACACAATCTTCAGGCTGCCTCACCTGACGTAGCTCAAAACGCTGCTTCTCAGAGCATATTTCCCGCAATGCCATCTCTAATCACAAAAGCGTGACTTGTTGGCAAGCCACTCTCACATGCCATGCCATGCTACTCCCGAAGGCCCAGTTGTTCAGAGCCCAGATAGCAGCTCTTTAGTAAGCTTAATCTCAGTGCTGCGTTTTATTCCCATTTGTACTAGAAGTTTCATCTGTACTTACAAATTACATACTCTTGAGGGTATGGCACTAAGTTTTTGATTCACTCACCCCAGGCTGCTGAGTCTCTTGTTACGGGTCTCTTTAATGGGAAAAAGAAAGTGTCTTCTTTCCTCATCTCCCAGTCAGGAGCAAGGGGTTCCTTCAGTTGGAAGTGTCTTCTTGGAGGCAGGATGACCAGAAATCCTTTGCATGGGACACCTTCTAGTCCAGGCCTCTGGGTCAGACACTTCCTGTACTGCTTTTCCAGCCTACCTTTCTCCACAGAGTACCACTCTTGCTTAGCTGATTCCCTCCTCATTTTTACGTTGTCTTCTCAGTTATGGCCCTCTTTTCAGCAATGAATCTTAGGAATTTTCTCTGAGTTTTTGAGATCTTTCACTTTGCAGATCTGTCATTCCTGGTCAGATCAATATAAAGATGCACATTGGATTCCTTTCCCATGGTCTCAGTACTTTATGACATGTGTGCATTAGTGACCACTTCCCTTTCTTCTTCCAGCTTTAAGGCACCATTGTCCACATCTGCTGATGTGAACATAGATACCCACGTGTGTACCTTCTAGGAAAGTAAAAACTTTAGCCATTTGGACATTTTGCATTATGCATCATATATCTAAATCTCATAAATGTTTGGAATTCATTTTTTATTTGATGCCAGAAATTTATTCATATTAGTTTCTACAGTGGTTTTCAATAATTTAAAAGGGTGAAAATTTAAAGACTTAGTTTTTAAAAGCAATTAATGTGCATTGAATTAGAAAATAAATTTAAATTATAAAAATGCTATAAGTTGGATGAAGCAATGTAATTTCCATGTTGTCTCAAGCATTAGCCTTAATTTTTCTGTCATAACATTCGTAACTAATCTAGGGACAAATGCCTCTCTGTGAAAGGAACGTGTTAGGCACTTCTAGGGACATTTGCAATAATATCACTATTCTTTCTCCCTTCAAAAAGCTAGAAGAAAAATGAGCAATCTACCAAAAGTGTTATTCAAGATAGTTTATAGACTTACATTTGTGAGGTATAGAAACAGAACCTCAAGAAGAAAACAAGAGAATATTTCCACTTCTTTGAGGCAAGCAAAAATCTCTTACACAGAACAAGAGTAGCAGCTATAAAAAGATTGATAAATGGCATTTCATTGACATTAAGACTTTAGTTTGACAGAAGACATCATTGAAAGAGTCAAAAGTCAAGCCTTAGACTAAGGATCTATCTGTCTATCTATCTATCTATCTATCTATCTATCTATCTGTCTATCCAGTAAAGATGTCATATGTAGAACATATAAAGAATTACCAGGCATTCATAATAAGAAGAAAAATAATACAACTTAAAATCTGAAAAAAATACAAGAGGATTTATGTAATAAAATAATAAAAATGAACCTATGAGAAGTTGTTTATTATTGATAGGTTGCTGTAAAATTCCCCACTCCCCCAAAAAATAAGACTTCAAGGAGATAAATAAATAATCAATCAATCAGCTAAAAAGATATGGCAATAAACAAATGGATGGAACAAATAAAAATATGCAAAAGTTGATGGATCTGAACATGTTAATAATTGTACAAACTATAAATAGGCTAAATATACCAACTCAAGACAAATATTCTCAGATAGGATAAAAGAGATAAACCAAAGGATGTTATTTTCAAGTTATCTGCAAGGAATACTCAGATGCCTTAAGGAGGATGGAGATGAGTTAAAGCAAAAAAATGTAAAAGTTTTACATTTTTAAACTAAGGAAAAGACAGTTAAATAAATATCAGCCAAACTAATTTCAAAAGAAAGAAAAAAAGCGGGACAATGCCTGATGATGAAGGGATTAATTTGTCAAAGGATATGACAATCTCAAGTGTGTATGCATCTAGCAAGAGGACTTCAAAATACAAAACAAAAGCAAAACAAAACCAAATCACAACTTTGAAAGAACCCAAAAGAATGAATAGAAAATCAAAAAAAGTGTAATTAGATCATTGCTTTCTCTCAAAGCTATAATTTGTCAGTCACCGCTCTAACTTTACAACAATAAAGTGGTAAGCACACTCAAAATTCAAATTCACAACTTTTTAGGGGACCCATTATAGGACTGAACTGCAAAGTGGAGGGCAATTCCAAATCTGAGAGGCCACTATGTCCAGCAAAGACCTCTCCTAGGGTTGGCCTTCCTGGAGAAGTGCTACTGGAGCCCTGGGTGCCTGGCAGTACTGACAAGTGGCTGAAGGTTGAGAGCAGAGTGGTATGAGAAGCCCCTGCGGAATGCTGTCATGGGAATTTGCACACTCTTACAGGCTTAGGTGTAGCAAAATATGTCAACTATAAACCTAAAGAATTCAGAGATACCTAAGAAGTTTGATAACAATAAATAGCTAGGAAATAGAAAAAATTAACACCAACACACCCAAATACATCATACTTCTACTTCAAGAAGTCAATGGTGAAGGAAAAAAAATTAAAGCCAGTTTATCTAAAGCAAGTGCAAGGAAGAGTATAAAGATGAGAGCAGAAACCAATGGAACAGAAGGCAAGAGCACCTTAAGAATTACCATCATTAAAAGCTGGCTTTCACGGCTGGCGCTATAGCTCAGTGGATTTAGCGCTTGCTTAGAGGAAGTGCAGGGCCAGGGTTGGGTTCCTGGCCCCTCCTGCCGCGCCGGCCCTGCTCTAGAGCCCGCTGAGCCAGTGATGGAGTCTAGGCATGGTGGCGCGCCAGCACTTGGGAGGCACAAACAGGAGGATCACTATGACTCAGTAGTGAGACCCCCCAAAAAAAAAGAAAACAAAAGAAGAAAAATAAATAAATAAATAAAAGCTGGCTTTCTAAAAGAATCTATAAATACTGATGAATTTCTAGTTAGACTGATCAAGAAAAAGGGAGGAAGAACATAAATTACCAATATCAAAAATAAAGGGTGAGATTTCATTGCAGGTAGAACATCATTAAAAAAAATAATAAGTATACAAAAAACCTTACACCCACAGATCCAGCAACTTAGATGCAATGGTAAAATTCCTTCAAAGTTACAGATTGTAAGAAGATCAGTAAGAAGCCATGAGTAAACCAAATAAATCTGTATTTCTTAAAAGAGGTTGAATTCACAAATAAAATTACATAAGAAACATTTCAGAAGAATGCAATAATAAATAAAAAAAGATTATATATAATGGCCAATAGGATTTTATCCTGGAAATAGAAGATTGGCTCAACATTAAAAAATCAATTAATATTATTTTCCACATCACTAGGAAAAAAATTCTTTAAGCATCTATAAAATTTAACATACATTCATGAAAATGTCATCATCCTGAAAGGAAGGAACTTAGTTTGAAAAAGGACATATGTTAAGCAGTCCATACCTGAAGTAATACTTTATACAGAAGGTGCAAATGCTCAGCCTGCTCCCAAATTTGGGAAACATGCAAGAGGACAACAGTATTCAGACCAAACTGATGGCCTGATGCAATAAAATGAAGTAAAACAAATTTTAAAAAGAAGACAGGCTGGAATGGCAGCAATGAGTCTTTCTATATTCAAAGTTGATACTGTACTTATAAAATTCTAAAGAGGCTAGAAAAGGTGAAGAGGACCAATGAGTGAATTTAAGCAAGGCCACAAGCTATAAACCCAACAAAGAAAACTATAGCATATTTCTATATCCTAGAAAGAACAATATTTGATGCAAGAAGTCATAAAAAAACATTAAATTTAGTTACAAATCTAACAAAATATAAGCAGAGCCTCATATGTGCTGAAAACTGTAAAACACTGATAAAAGAAATTAAAGATAAAGTTATAGACACATTACAGCCATAGGCAGGAAATCCCAATATTGTTAATTATCAGTTCTTCCAACCTTTATTTATGAGTAAATGGTTTGTATACAATTCCAGTGAAAAACCTAACATTATTATTTCTACAAGTGATTTCAAATTGCGTACATAAAAAAAAACAAAGAAATTCTGAGAACCAAAAGCCCTATGGGAAGAACAACTTTTGAGGACTTAGCTTCAGCACAGTACTAGGCTGAGGCAACCACACCAGGGCAGTGCCAGTAAGGGAGAAATGCCAGGGTGTAAGAAATACAGCAGAGAACAGACAGGTCAACGTGTACACAGTAAACGTTCTGGCAAAGGTGTAAAAAGAAGCTTATTGAAAAAAGCAGTCTTTTCATTAAATAATGTTATAATTGTACGTGTTTTATACAAAAATAGGAACCTTGATCTATATCTGACACCAAAAATAAACCATAGTGCTAAACCCCAAACTAGCAGGGCTCAATCCCCAGGCCTGCTATGCTGGCCCTGCCTCTGGGGTGCACTGAGATGGCAGTTGAGATTGGGCATGGTGGCGCCTGTAATCCCAGCTCATGGGAGGCTGTAAACAGGCAGATCATTGAGTCCGATGCAGTCGCGAGACCCTAAACATCCTGTAGACCCTTCCCTAAAATACAAAAAACAAAAAAACCAAAACAAACAAACAAAAAAAACACTACAAAACATCCAGAAGAAAACAGACAAGATATTTTGCTACTTTAAAGAAAGCAGATTTAGATGTGATGCAGAAAAATATGATTCATAAGACTATCGATATGTTGAGATCTCAAAATTAAAAATTTCTGCTCTCCAAAACTATTACTAAAAGAAAACTTTCACACTGTTGATAAAATTATGCTGTTGACAAAATGAAAATAATTCTACAAAGAGAAATATTTGCAAAATACATAGAAGATACAGAATTTATATCAAAAATACTTAAACAATTATCACTTAATCATAAGCAATATATTTTTCATAATGACAAAAGTATGAATGATAGCAAAGAAGATATTGAAATGGAAAATAATTTCCTGAAACGGCATTCAGTATCATTAGTACATAAGGGAAAGCAACATAAAGTCACAACAAAGTGCCGCTCTACCTTTGTTAGAATGGCTTAAAAAATTTAAATACCAAATGCTGAAAGAGCAAGAGAGACCTCCTGAGGCTTTTGTTCATGATAGCCAGAAATAATGAACTGAGCACGCATGTTAGTCACTTTGCCTATAATGTGACAAAATTTCTAAAATCACGACGTTAGTTGTCATTCCAACTTGTAGTGAAAAGGGTTTATTTTGGAGCACATTGTTGAGGTTCAGATCCATGGTCCGGGAGCACTGCTCCTTTAGATCTGTGCTAAAGCAGAATCACCACTGCAGGAGCCCTGGTAGTGGAAAAGCTGCCTGCGCCAAGATAACTGAGAATAGAGAGAGGAAAGAAGCCAAGGAGGAGTGGGCTGTGGACCAACTACTCCACCAAGGTCATGCCCCCAAATTCATTCCCTTTATAGTGTCCTGTTTTCCTCCTTTAAGTAAGCAGTGAGCTTGTGGTCTGTTAGAGCAGAAATTAGGGAGATAACGCCCTATAGTGGTTGATACATTGTGTCAACTTGAGAAATAAAAAGCTTAACTAACTTGGCTCAGCAATTCCAAGCCCTAGAGCATAGAAGTCCTTCCCAGTGGTGTAGAGGGCCTGCCCTAGAGTGACTCAGCATAAAAACAATAAAAAAGAAAATTGAGGAAGATTGGTGGGCACCACTTCCTTAGAGGAGCTCAGGTCTTCACAGTCAGCACAGAAGGAAGGAAGGAAGGAAGGAAGGAAGGAAGGAAGGAAGGAAGGAAGGAAGGAAGGAAGGGAGGGTGGGAGGCTTGCTAGATGTTACAGCTTCTGCTTCTCCCTTTGCTCTTTGCTGTTTTCTGCCACCAACAACTGCTGCCCTCTTCCATGTGCCACTCTGCCTTGGAGCCAGCTAAGTATGGACTGAAACTTCCACCGACTGTGAGCTAAATAAATCTTTCCTTCCCTAATTTTGGGTGTCTAGTACTTTGTCCCAAAAGAAAAAAGGAATTGAGACACATCCAAGCCTCACTACTCTCCCCTGCCCTAAATGTTTCATGTACACCATGTCCACTGAGCTGGAATGGCAGCTATAGGACAAAGAACCTTGCTGCTATAGATGGGGAGAATCAGCCTCACAGGAGATAAAGTTGGATAGGACAGAGTGGAATACAGGTCTCAAGGGACACATAAAACATATCAAGCATAGTATCCTTCATTGAAAAATATATCTAGCTGTCAAACTCTATCAGTCTTTCTTCTTACAGATCATGTTTGGTGTCCTAAGAAATGCAGGAGAAATAATCACTTTGATTTTGATTTATGTGTTCTCTTTCAGGTGTTATAGAGTTAGCGAAATAGATCCATATTTATCCTTCATCAATATATAGCATTTGGTTTTGAAATAAATAAAACTATATAGTCCTAACCTTGTAAAAGTCATCACTACATCTTTGCTGAGCACATTGCGTGATCAAGGAAAAAAAATTCTTATTATAAAAAGTAAGTAACATAATGGGACATCCAGTCAACTTCAGAGATAAAGTGTTTAGAGGCAACTTAGAGTTAGTAGTTTTTGCATCCTATATGATGAGACGTCAATAAATACTTTTTTGTATTTTATATAATGAGAAAGGTATGGCTAGATGTTTATACTATATCAGTTAGAGAATGAGAATTAATGATATGACTAACAAAGCTCAAGGAAGGGAGGCGAGGGATGATGATACAATGTGTCTAAAACTTCCCACTTCTACCATCAGATAATGAACAGATACTGTCAGATGTTAAAAAATAGAAGGAAAAGCACCTGTGTAAGTATGCTGGGGTTATCAAACAAATACAATGTACTTGGAGCTTATATATCAGATACTTCTCATGAGATGTTGGATGACCCAGTCCCTAGTGAGGGCTCATTCTTCTGGCTTAAAGGTGGCTGCCTTCTCACTGTCTCCTTGAATGCTCACATGTGGGATTGGGGGGGGGGTGGAGAAAATGCTCTGATTTTCTTTTCTTTTTTAACAACCCTATTCCAGGGATGGAAGCCCCTGCACTAGTGAGTGTGAACTAATCTGGGCACACTCACGACCTTACCTAAGTCTCATTATCTTACAAGGATCCTACCTACAAATATTAAAGGTTAGATCTTCAGTTCATGAGGTTAGGGACAGACACAAGTATTATACATGATTTAAATTACAGTGCTAGCTACCAGAATAAATAAATAAAATGTTTTGAATGAGAATTAGAATGGAATGAAAATATATTAATTATAAAAATTAAATTACTAATATGATTGAAATTATTTTTACTATTTAAAAAAAATTTTATGTGTCTTATTACAGGGCATACAGGGACTCAAGTATTTCACTAGGCAGATCAAACTTGTAGTGAGCCTCTTGTTTACAGCCTCCCAAGTGCTGGGATTACAGACACGTGCCATCATGCCCAGTCACAATAGCCATCTCAGAGCATCCTGGGGGTGGGGCCAGCAGGACATGCAGAGAATCAAACCCTGGCCACTGTGCTTTGCTTAAGCAGGTTAATTTAGTCAGCTGAGCTACCCGGCCAGCCCTATTTTTACTATGGAGATGCAACAATTTATGAAAGTAAGTATACTTAAGGAGCATCACCTAAACACTGATTGTATATGCAAGTAATGTCCTTATTGCCTAGTAGGGTGGCTCATGCCTGTAATCCCAGCACTGGTGGAGGCTGAGGCAGGAAAACTGGTGTAAGTTTGAGAACAGCCTGGGCTACAAAAATGAGCTCAAGGCCAGCCTGGACTGCATAGTGAGACCCTGTCTCAAAAAAGACCAAAACAAACAAAACAAAACAACAACAAATAAAGTATCCTTGTTACCAAGGTTCCTTTCCTGGATAGATAGGAAGGTAAGGCAGGGTTAATGCTGAAATCACTTAAAATTTATATCACATGGATCAAAGGGTGGAAAAGCCTCATGTCTGTTAATGGAGAAATTAATTTAAAATGGGTTCATTTCACTTTGTTTTTAAACATTTTCCTGCTACAGTTTCTTTTAAATTTTTAAGTCCTTTAAGAAAAGGAATGAAAAGATTCCCATAATTGAGATATAAGCAAACTTCAGAGATTGCTTTTTTATGATCCCTAAGGGGAAAATCTGATAGCTATTTAGAATGAGGATCAGAATAACCATGATGTATTGCATAGCTTAAAAAATAATTTGTTGGTGGCTGTTATAGTTCAAACTGATACTTCCTTACTTCTTTATAAGATAAATAGCTTTTTTGACTTCCTAATTGCAAGGACAACTTCAGGTCAAGATCAGGTGTATGGCTGATATGAAATAAACAAGGCTGTCAACATGGCAGAAGAATGGCACACACCTGCCCCAGATACTGACACGACCACCTATTTCTGGAAGCATTCAGACTCCAGGGAGTGCGCAAGGGTCCAGAGGCTACTTAGTCAACCAGCCAGTTCTGGAGCTAGTTAATTCTGGAATTCATAATTCATTGCACATACAGCTGGTGTTTGAAGCCGGCAGATCTTTAAACTGTCTCTGTAGGAGAAACTTTCAGCCCTTGCCCCTTGTAGGGAGATAGAAACACTTCTCTGAAAGCAGAAGAAAAAGGAGGCCAAGGTTAAACTTTTCAAGGGAAGGTAATGGAAATAAACTATGAGATAGAACAGCTCCATGAGACTTTCTCAGGACCTCACATGCAGGAGACCCAACGCTCTAATTTGGGGTGCAGTGCTATAAATAGTACTTCATTGTATTTCCATCTATTTTTTGCTCTCCTTCAGCAAAACATAGAATTAAAGAATAAAAAAAAAAAAACTATGACTTCCATAATTACTGGTGAAGACTGTTCAGGGTGAGCAGTCACTTATCCTCATATTTTACAGGTACAGAATTGACTTGAAATCTCCATGATTTCTAAGGTCTCACTTTCTAATTTATGTGAAAAGTTCTCTGCTCCATAGTATTTTTTTATTCTTTTTTTTTTAGAGATCAGGGTTTGAACTCATGATCTTGCACTTGTCAGGCGGGCACTTACGCCACAGAGCTATCTCCCCAGCCCCTCCATAGTATTTTCCAGATCAATGTTTAATTCATAAATCACTGTTGCAGTAGATTTTCCCTCTACTTGTAAAATTTGACCTCTACAGTACTATAGGAATCTAAATTCTTATTAGCATATAATCCCACTTTTTCCAGAACATATGTATTCATTTCATATTTGTGATGATAACTGGGTGAGCTGCAGATCCTGCTAGCAAAACAACTAAATGATAGCCTGAAAGCCTTCACCTTTCCTGGAGATGATAGCACCCCCTAACCTCTATGAGCAGGTGACCTTGAGAGTACCCACTCCATCAAGCTACATGATGTTTTAAACTGCCAGTTGCTTTATAAAAGCATTCTGGATACTATTTAAGGAAGGAAATAGATTTTTAAAAAGTCTCTTAAACTCAGAAGACATCTGTTGCCTCCTGTTTCTCTGAGCATCATAATGCCAGATTCCTGTGGATAGCTTTGGTTCACTCACATTTCTGGGGCAGACAAAAATCTTCCCAGTGAGCTTTTTAGAGTGTGAACATCAGAACTTCAATAGCCATATTATGAGGTAGTAAATATAATACTGATGTGGGTCATTTCTTGAAATATCCATCCTTCATGTGGTAAAACACTGCAACAGTTACAAGCAAATCAAATTGAAGAAGGAGAGAAAAAAACCACACATCTTCAAAAATCAACCAAGAACTAAAGTTATTTTTTAGTAGAAGAAAGGAACAAATTGCTGGGATTCCCTCAGGTTTTATTATGAGTGTCCATTTCCGGTTTTTGCTACACTATATTGCCTCAAAACATGAATGCGTCTGTCTCCAATGGGGCTTGCTCTCTCCAGCCATTTCCCGTTGCATTAGTGACAAAAGCCCATCAAGTGTGCCCATTCTATTCCAGTTTTATCACATTGCTATTCTCAGAAGGGCTGAATGCAATTTCAAAAATAAAATAAAACAATGATTTCTGCCATCTGAAACCGGCTTTGTAGACTGAAGTGAAAATACGGTGAGTGACGCAGGTAGACGGGAGAAGGGAACAATTTTCAGTTTAAAAAGCTGCTGCCTGTTGCAGTAGAAATCCACGTGGAGAAAATCCACAGTTCCCAAGGCTAAACAGGAAGTTGGATTTGGCTACAGAACCACAAGTCTCACTTTAGAGATTCTAACTAAGACACGACATTAACCATTTCTTAAATGAATTGCATGGATTCCATGAGGCTTTCCCTTCTCATTCAGTGCACTACCAGGATCATGCTTACTCTTCTCCACCCAAGCCTGCTTGGTGTGGCTGTTGTCTATGTACCATCTTACCTCCTCTTGTGTCTTCCTGCTTTCTCTATTCTAGGAAGTCCTGGATCCCTGGGAACTGTATGGTCTTTGTTGCCGTGCTGTCTTTTGAAGCTCAGCTCATACAGCTTGTGTAATGATTGAGAGTTACAGAAGCATAGAACATTAAAGGTCGTGATAATTCAGGAGAATTGAGGGTCTGAATTTAGGGCAGAGGTTCCTTGGTGTTGCAGCCTATAGCGTTTTGTCCTGTGATCGCGAGAATTTTACTTAACTTTTCAAGCTCCATTGACCTCACTGGTAAAGTAGGACACAGAACTGTAATAAGTTAGGTGACATGTGTATCAAAGAGTTCATCTCAGAACAGGGCTCCCAACTTCTCTAGTTCTCCAATGCATTTCCAATGGCACCCCACTCAGTAGTGGTGTGGCCATATCCTGTTGCAGTTTATTAATACATGCCTCTCTTATTTGGTAATTACTACCTCAAAAGCAAGGAATTGCCTTATTCACATTTGTGTTTTTATTCATGGGAAAGAAATAACAAGTAGTAAGGACTCCATCTCATAATATGTACTCATAGAAGTGTCAAATGAATATGATGTACTATAGACCATAAAGAACTATATAAGCATAAAATAGTAATGCAAATGGAAACAAAGATTTATGTCAATATTTTTATTTTATCAACATGAGAACAGAGATACAAAAGTGGAATGATGTCATTATATCCCACAGTAAATGCATTGGTACAAGATCCAAGAGGCTGGAATCTCAATTCAGATCTCTTTCTACCAGCTCTATCTTCTTATTTCTATATGTTTACTGACCATGTGAATAATTACTGTATGCCTAATAATTATGAAATTTACTCCTGTATAAGCTCATGCAAAGAGTCTCAATCGATATTCAGAAATATCACTGATAATGGTAGTTGTGGCAATAACATTGATAATAAAGAATTATTTTAGATGGTAACATTTTGGGAGCTTCAATTGTATTTCCAGTATCCACATCAGCTAATATATGCCTATAAAGTATTGTAACATCTTTACTAGACAGGATGATTTATTAAGTAAAATAAAAACATGCTATAATTTATGTGTTGTATTTCTACATGCCTACACTGTTTTATAAAATGATGACCACTTTCCATTTGTATTATAATAATTCTCTGGATAATTTGAACTCCTTTTGTGTCACAATATAACTAGTTCATGTGGAAATTACATGAATGTTACTTTTAATCTTTTATTGAGGTCTGTGAAAATATGCATCATCTCTGAGAGAAAAAGTTGAAAACGATAGAAACTCCTGAAAAAATGAAAATAAACGCAAAGATTCAAAGATTTCCCTAGAGACAAGTGCCCTTATAGGTTGCTAGGAAACTATTCCTTAGGATCACAGCAGTATGTCAGGTGGGATGGGGATTACTCTGGAATTCTCACTTTAATTTTTAAATCAGTACCCTCCATGGGGTCAAATGTGATCCGTACTTAGCAACATTTATTGAATCCCAGAAGAACCAAACAAATTTCTGAGAAAAGCAACTCTAAAAAATAGAATTTCTGTAAGTTAAAAGCAATAAAATACAAATGTATTTACTGAGAATTAACTAAAACAATATTCAACAGATTCAGACTCTTATTAACTTCAGACACTGGAATAACCAATAGGGATTGAAAAATTATAAATGACTAACAAATCAACTATATGGTAGAATTCTTGAGAAATAATTAAGTAGATTTTTTTACAAATAAAATATTCATTGAGATGGAGAACTGTCAATGGCTCAAAGTTTATAAAAGATTAGTAAAGTATTAAATTGGAAGTTAAACCTGAAGAAGAGCCCCATAATCAAGTTAAGGGAGAAAACTTGCAAATATGAGAGAAATATGTGAGATTTTCATTGGAATAAGTAAATCATCTTGTTTAACATAACATTCATAGCCGGGTGTGGTGGTGCATCCCAGCACTTGGGAGGCTGAGGCAGGAGGATCGGTGCAAGTTTGAGACCAGCCTGGGCTCCAAAAGTGAGCTCAAGGCCAGCCTGAACTGCATAGTGAGACTCTGTCTCAAACAAAAAAACAAACAACAGCAAAAAACATGACATTCATGTTTAGTAATATTAATATTTTTGAAACAGTTATTGGAACACTAATTTCACTACTCTATATCCTGGATACTTTGCAACATATTCAAGAATGCATAATTAGTTAAGGCACTTTTATTGCTTCACATTTCTCTATGTTCTAGCTCATGTTTAATACTTACAACTGCAACTAAAAAAAGTACAAACAAAATTTCGAACACCTTGCAGAAACTCCTCCTACTACTATATATTAGAAACTTTGACCTATTCTTTATCCTTATTTTTTTTTCCCTTTACCAGCAGTTCTTAGCCATCAAACTGCACACAGTGGATCTTTTCATGAGGGCTTCTTTTCTGTCACATGACTGAGATTCATCCAAAGGTTTGTATTAGTAACTTGTTCCTCTTGAATGCTCTGTAGTCTCTAACCCATGTGTAGGCATCATGAAATACTTACTGTGTGCACTTGTTAGCAAACATTTGCGTTTTCCATGTGGCTCAGACATGAACAATTCTGCTTTAATTATTTGAATGTGTTTAAAGTACTTGCAAGCAGGTACAGGGGCCAGGGTTTGATCTCTGGGCCTGCTGTGCCAGCCCAAATGCCAAGGTGCACTGAGACTGGGTGTGATTGCACACACTCGTAATCTCAGTTCTCGGGAGAGTGTAAACAGGTGGATCACTATGAGTCAGATTTGGTACTGTGTAAACATAATATATATATATATATATATATATATATATATATATATATATAATATATTTACAAATGAAATTCCCAGGTCTTCAGCATAAAAGAACATTTGACTTCATAAATATTTAGCATCTGCTTTCCAGAACTATGAACCCATTTGACTCTAGACCTCATGATTTGGGAGCTTTAGTGTTGCGCAGAAAGCAGTTGTCCATATTTTTCTACCTTACCATGCTAGCAGATACATGATACCACCCTACTGTAGTGTTAGTTTGAATTTCTCTAATAAGTACTTGTGTTGGATATCTTTTCATGTTTTTATTATCTGTGTCAGTGATTCTCAACCTTTCTAATGCTGTAACCCCGCAATACAGTTTCTCATGTTGCAGTGACCCCAAACCAAAAAATAATTTTGGTAGTTACTTCAAAACTGTAATTTTGCTACAGTTATGATTTGGAATGGCTTTAGATAACCCCTGTGTTTTGGTGGTTCGACCCCCACCGGGGTCACAGCCCACAGGTTGAGAACTGCTGACCTGTATCTTCTTTGGTAGAGGAAATTTCAAGCATTCTATTAGTTGTTTTTTTCTTTTTTGAGTTGTGATAGCTCTTTGTAGACTGTAGGTCCAAGTCAATTGACAAATATCTAACTTGAAGATAATTTCTCCTACTAAATGACATTATTATAAGTTATTTTATGGTATGTTTTGAAGACCAGGTTTTAAATTTTGAAAATTGATGGAAATTAGTCCATCATTTTTACTATATGCATTGAGCTTACGATGTTATCTAAACAATTTTCATCTAAACACTTTTAATTTAAACAATTTTAATCTAAACCATCTTCTATGTGTCATCTTTTTGCTATGTAGTTTATTCTCCATACTTAGATATATTATCTACTTTGAATTAATATTTAGTGAAGTGTAAGATTCACTCTGGGATTCATTTTGTATTTAATATCAATTAAGTTTGGCATATTGGCAGATTCTGGGTGGCTTAGGGATTCTGGTGAGCTGTGTGTGACCTATGGGCCCCAATAAACATAGGCGCAGAGCTTTATGTGGACACCTGGTCCCATAATTTGAGATTCTGGTGAGCTACAGTCTATGGACCCTAGCATGTAGGTGTATTGGCTGTGCTGGCACCCAGTGAAACCATCTGAAAACATAGGAGGATATCAAGTTGGTGCAGGACCCTGATGAATCCAGTCCATGCCAACCACCTTCATGGAAGCATTGTCGAGTACTAGTTAGTAGTCCACTCCAGTACTGAGAATCTTAGTGAGTCCTACAAAGCCCACTTCCCACAATAGCTGGAACCTTACTGATCATGCTCCACCACTGTCCAAAAACTTCTGGACCAGATGGTCACTGAGCGCTTCACACAGGAACAAAAGGCAATCTCAATATTCTAGGCCACCCAGCAAAAGTCCAAAAGACAAGAGCATAGGAGAATGTGGAAGTCATACATCTGAAATTTCTGGAATGATAGCAAATGAATAAAGAAACAAGTCAACGAGGCTGTAGAAGAAATATGATAAGAAATAATCTCTCAGATCAAAAAAATAATGAGAACAATTATGAAAGAATTGTTCAGCACAGCTGAAGAAGACAGAGATTAAAAAAAATAATTGACAATAAAAAAAATGGAAGTACTGAATGACCAAAACAGGAAAGAATTAGAATACAAAAAAAACAGACTCAATCAGATGTCCAAGAAACTAAGAATTCCACTGAAAGCTGTCAAAACGACTTAAATGAAAATGAAGATAAGACTTTCAGACCTTGAAGACAGCAGGGTAGCTAATGAATGTGAAAGGAAATATCAATTAAAACCTTCAAAGAACGAGGAAATAATTAATTAGCAGCTAAAAGATGACAAAAATAACAATATAAGAATAATAAGTGTGCAGAAAACAGCAGGAGTCAACACAAATGACATAAAAAGACAGCTTGCAGAAATCATGAGAGAAAATTTCCCAAACACTAGAAAGACATACAGATAAGTGAAGCCATGAGAGTGCAAAGAGCATCCAAATA
The DNA here is from genome assembly GCA_004027025.1 of Myocastor coypus. NCBI lineage: Eukaryota > Metazoa > Chordata > Mammalia > Rodentia > Myocastoridae > Myocastor > Myocastor coypus. The sequence continues at coordinate 103,156 of PVJA010000265.1, forward strand.
GCCATGAGCAAATTAAATCTAGATTTAAGCATGTAGTAATCAAGAAAAAGATATAATAATCATAAAATAAATAAATATATACCCAAATTAGAAGCACCCAAATATATGACAAATCTTAACAGGCCTGAAGAGTCAACTGAGCAATAACACAATTCTAATGGGGGACTCTAACACCCCACTGACTCAAAGAGATAGATCAAGTAGGCAAAAAATCAGCAAAAATATAACAGAGTTAAGCCAAACCTGTGAAGAAATGGGCATAAAAATTTACAGAGTGCTCTACCACCAAACATCAGAATATATATTCTTTCCAGCCGTACATGGGGCATTCTTCAAAGTAGATAATATACTAGAACATAAATATGCTTAAGTAAATGCAAAGGAACTGAAATTATCTCATACATACATAATATCTGACCATAGAGAAAGGAAAATGGAAATTATTGACAAAAGAAATCTCCCCAAATCCATAAGTGGAAATTAAATAAGAACCTCCTGTACAATGTGTGTGTTTTATCTGTATTTGCATATTCTAATATGTCCCACTCATCCTCATTGTCTTTTTTTTCTAGGAGGTTGAGGTACAACATATGATCATTTATTTAGGCTTGCCCTGTTTTACTAATGGGTGGGTTTACTACTATTTCCCTCTTTAGATAGCTTTCATTGTGTCTCACAATTTCCTATAAATTGTATCTACATTTTCATTTGATCACAAATATTGCAAGCTGACAATCTCTGTTTTTGAAGACAATATGATTAGATAAACTCACATTTTTACTTAAATAATTTATTTAAGTCCATTGTATATTTCATGCATTTATCTAAGAAACAATACTGTGGTGGGTCGACAACTGGTGGTCAACTTGGAACACTCAGCTGAACTGAACCAGTGTGGTTCTGGGTGTGGAAGGCCCACCTGAGGATTGTTGCTAACAGCATAAGGGGCAGAAGGGGAGAGGCAGAGGTTTAGAAGCTGTTTGGAAGCTGTTGGGAGGCAAATACGCAGTTGCTGGTTCTCTTGGGCTATTCTGCTGGAGGATCTTTTCATGCTGATTTCCTGATGAGCTTGGATGTTCTCACTGGAAAAGCATAGAACTTCATTATTGCTGAAGATGGCTGTGGTTCATTTGGAGGGAGCTGTGGTTCTTACTCTAAGTTTTACTTCCCTGGCTCCAGTGTAGATCTCTCAGTCTGTTAGCACAGATCCTTCAACTGTATTCTTTGGTCTTTAGCATGTGGACAGATTTCCTGTACTCTTTTTTGTACATGACTCTTTGGATGACTATTATAAAATGATATTACAATTAAGAATCCTGCATTATATTGTCTCAAATAATCCAATTAGAAACTGGACTAAACATGTGAGGAGACATAGTGCGAGGACATAGTGTGAGGAGACAATTATTGTCTCCTTGCAAAACCTCAAACTACAGCAAATACTAAAACCCTGTGTCCTTTAGCTGGTTGTTCCCAATAGTAATATCTTGTAAAACTATAGTGCAATGTCAGAAAGAGTGTTAAGATCGATATTGATATGATTCACCAATATTCAATGTATTTCTCTAGTTTTAATTGTACTCATTCAACATGTTTTGTTTTTGTTTCTACCACACTTCAGTCATATATTATAAATACTACAAAGATCTTTCACTCACATTTTCCTCCTGTCATATACTTGCATCTCTCTTCTCTTCTGGCTCTTTTCAACCCTTTCTGACCATTAATTTGTCTTCATTTCTGTTATATTGTCACTTCACAAAAATTTTATACATTGGTTCTGTTTTGTGCTGAGCAGAATTCCCTTGAGATTCATCTTAACTATGGAACGTATCAATAGTTTATCCTTCCTGTTTCTGAGTCAAATTCCATATGCTTGTATCATACATAGTATGACCATTCAACTCCTTGGATGACATCTGAGTTACTTCCATTGTTTAGATAGAACTAATATAGCTGCCATGAGCAATCATAGTTTTCTTTTTTTAAATAAAATGATTTTTATTGGTACATTTTAAGTATACCTAATGATTATATTCATCACAGGAATCTCACCTGTACATGGTATAACTTGAATCTATTTTTTCCCATCCCAGTAACCTCCCTTCTTATATGAACACAAGCTTTCATTTTCCAGAGTAAATGCCTGATGTGCAATCTCTGGGTTTTTATATCAATTTTGTGTTTTATGAGGAACCTCCAAACTGTCACAGTAACTATATTATTTTATGCACTATCAGTGAATGAGCAATTCGGCCTCTTTGCATCCTTGCCAACAGTTGGTAATGTCACTATCTTTTATATTATTCATTTTGATAGGTGTATAGAGATAGTTCTCGGTGGTTTTCATTTGCATTTCCCTAATGGCTAATGATGTTGAACATCTTTTCATGTGCTTATTTACCATCTGTATGCACTCTTTGGCACTATATCTCCTCACATGTTTAGTCCAGTTTCTAATTGGATTATTTGAGATTCTGACCGCTAGGTTTTAGGAATTGCTTACCCATTCAAGATACCTCTTTTGTCAGAGATGTCACTTTTGACCAGTGTTTAGCTTGATGCCTTATTCTTATTGAATGTCTCAAGAACTTCCCTTTCATCAGCAGAGGGTGAAACTCTTCACTTGCTAAATTGCTATTAGAAGGTGCTGCACATGGGTTGCCTTCTTTCCCTGGGTAGGAGGATCTCAGGACAGTCTAGTCCTACATAGCTTCCATAGTGTTTGGTCTCTTAACCAGGTATCTTCTCTTTTCTCCTTTCAGAATTCTACTTTGGTTTGCTCCTGCAGTAATGGCATAGCTTACCTGATTCTCTGTCGTTTCTGTTGTTCACTTGGTTGTATTCTTAGCTGGGAACTGTTCAATTTCTTGATGATAGCCATCTTTCCGGGGGCAGATGGAATCTTAGTGTTACTTTAATTTACATCTCTTGAAAGACCAATGATGTTGAACATTTTTTCATATGTCTATTTATCACTTGTATCTCTCCATTTGTGAAGTGTGTGTTTATCTCAAGGGACCACTTTTTGATTGTATTTTTGAATTTAGTGGTCACCTGCTTTCTTTTCTTTTTGGATTTTTTGTATGTTCTAGATAGAAGGCCTTTGTCGGAAAGACATTCTGCTATATTTTTTTTTTCCAATTTGTGTGTTATCTACTCTGTTGGTGATTTCTTTTGATGTGCAAAAACTTCTCTAAAGATGAGATCCCAATTGATTCTTTGAAGTATTTCCCATGCAGTTCAAGCATTTTTTTCATTAAATCAGTACCTACTCATGTCCTTATAATTTCTACCTAGTATCTTCTCCAGAAGTTTTTGTGCTTTTATTTCAATGTTTAAATCTTTGATGCATTTTGACTAGAGTTTTGTGCATGTTGATAGAAATGAGTATATTTTAAGCCTTCAACATGTGGAGAGACAGTTTTTCCAGCATAATTTATTAAAAATGTTATATTTCTTCTAGTGCACTTGCTTGGTCACTTTATTAAACATAAGTATGTTTTTAGCTGTGTCTGTATCTTCTAATCTGTTTCGTTAATCCTCACGTCTGCCTTTATGCTAGTACCATGCTGATTTTGCTACATTAGCTATATAATAAAATTTCAGGTCAGGGATTATGATACTTCCTGCCCTTCCTTTGTTGCCAAGGATTGCTTTTGATATTCTGGGTCTCTTCTGGTTCTGTACAAATTTTAGGAATACTTTTTATATCTGTGAGTGTACTAATGGTATTTTAATTGGGATTACTTTGAATCTGTATAACAATTTTGGGAGGGCTGGTCAAAAAGCTCAGTAAATTAAAATACCTGCAAGTAGTAACAGAAGCCAGAATTTGATCCCTGGGCCTGCCATGCTGACTCCAGCCCTGGGCTTCACTGAAATGGTAATTGAGACTGGGTGTGGTGGTATGCACCTGTAATCCCAGCTCTTAGAAGGCTGTAAACAGGTGGATCACTACAAGTCCAATATAGTAGTGAGACTCTAAACACCCTAAAGACCCTTCCCCCCAAAAAAAATTGGCAGTGCGACCATTTTCATAATGTTGGTTCTTCCTATCCAGGAGCAGGGAATATCTTTTCTATTTTCTGAAATCCTCTTCAATCTCTTTTTCATAGTACTATAATATTCACTGTATAAGTCTCTCTTTCTGAGATTGATTCCTAAGTATTTCTTTTTTACGTGTTATTGTGAAAGACATGGTATCTATAATTTGTCTCTCAGTGCATTGATTGTTAGTGTATAGAAATGGTATTGATTATTGAGTATTGATTTTTATCCTTCTACAGTACTGAATTTGTTTATTAAATCTACAAGTCTCTCGGTGGAGATTTTTGGGTCTTCTATGTAGTGTATCATGTCATCTGCAAAAATATAATTTCACTCCTACCCTTCCAATCATTATTCCTTTTACTTTTTTCTCTTATCTAATTGCTCTGGCTAATATTTCCAGAACTATATTGAATAGGTCTGGCTGTAGTGAGCATCCTTGTCTTGTTCCTGATTTTAAAGTGAAAGCTTTTGTTTTCATCCCTTTAGAATGACGTTGGCTATTGGCTTGTCATAGGTCTTTTATTAGGTTGAGTTATAGACAATCTAGTCCAATTTTCTATAAGGTTTTCACCTTAAATGAGTATCAGACTTTGTCAAAAGCTTGTTCCATGTCTATTGAGGTGGTCATGCGGTTTTGGCATTTGGCTCTGTTGGTGCTATGTATTTCATTTATAGGTTTGTGGATATTGAACCATTCTTGAATTTGTGGGATGAATCCCACATGGGTATGATGTATAATCTTCTTGATGATTTGCTTCATTGTGTTTGCTAATATTTTACTGAAGATTTTTATATGTTTTCATTAGGGAGATTTGCCTATAGTGTTCTCTCTCTCTCTCTCTCTCTCTCTCTCTATCTATCTATCTCCCTCTCTTCCTCTCTCTTCCTCTCTCTCTCTGTCTCCCTCTCTTTCTCTCTCTCTTTTTTGTCTTTTTGAGATAAGGTTTTGCTATGCAGCTCAGGCTTGCCTTGAGCTCACTTTTGTAGCTCAGGCTGATCTTGAACTTGCGCTGATCCTCTTGCCTCAGACTCCCAAGTGCTGGGATCACAGGTATGTGCCACCACACCCGGCCTATAATTCTCTTTTTTAGTTGGGTCCTTTTCTGGTTTTGATACAGAGTAATACTTGCCTCCAGAATTGGGTTTGAGAGAATTGCTTACTTTTCAATTTTGTTGAAGTATTTGAGGAGGGTTAGCACTATATCTTCTCAAAATTTCAATTAGAATTCAGCTGTAAATCCATCAGGACCTGGGTCTTTCTTTGTTGGTAGATTTTTTAAAATTACATTTTGCATTTCATTGACTGTTATTGGCTTATTCAAAATTTTTATATCTTCTCATTTTAGCTTTGCTAGATTTTATGTGTCTAGTAAACTCACTTCTACTTTTCCTCCCTTTTTAAAAAAAAATTATTTTATTTATTTTTTTCTTGTTTCAGAACCTTTGTTTGTCTATTCACTCATTTTCATGGCCGGCTCAGCCCACCCCAAGGGCAGGGCTGGCACAGCATGTGGTGCCGGGGATCGAACCGCAGTGCCTGAAGCTGCCCAAGCTTTCCCAAGCAGGGGCCTTAGACCACTGAGCTATCCCACCGGGCCCCTATTTTTCCTCCCTTTGAGAGTAAAGATTTTGGAAATATGTATTGAAGCTCTTCTACATTTCTACATGGTCTGTAGTGATTTTACCCTTTTCAATTCTTTATTGCATGAATTTGAATTTTTTCTGTTTTTGGTAAGAGTGGCTGGGGGTTTATCAATTTCATTTATTCTTTTGTTGAACCAACACTTTGTCTCATTAATTCTGGTATTATTTTCTTTGTCTCCATTGCATTAATTTTTGTTCTGATCTTTATAATTTCTTATCTTCTTTCATCTTTGGCCTTGACTTTTTCTATTTTTCTAGGAGCTTGAGGTGCAGCAAGAAATCATTTATTTTAGCTTGTTCTGTTTTCCTGATGTGAGAATATATAGCTATGAATTTCCCTTATAAGGCAGTTTTCATTAAATTCAACATAAAAAAGTCAAATTCATGAAATTTGTATCTACATTTTTACTTGATAAGTATTATTTAATTTCTTCTTTAATTTTACCTGTGACCCATTGATTATTCATAGTTCTTGGTTTGAATTCGACAATGTCCACTAAATCATTGCCATCATTTAGTTTTCATGTGTTTATAGGCTTTTTTTGTGTTTGCTTTGTCAATCATTTTTAGTTTCATTGCACTATGATCAGATAAAATGAATGGGATAATTTTTATTCTTTTATATTTACTTAAGCATATTCTATGCGCTAACATACGGTCTATTTTGGAGACTGTCCTGTGTAGCTCAGGAGAATGGGTATCCTAATGCTGCTAGGTGGAACACTCCATAAAGATCTATTAAGTTCATTTCTTCACAAGTTTGATTAGTTTTGTTATATCTTTGCTGAATTTTTGCTTACCTGATCTATCTTTTTGTGTCAATGGGGTGTGAAAATCCTCTAGTGCAACTATGTTATTTCCCATTTGATTTTTCATATCTGTTAAAATTTGTGTTATATATTTGGGTGCTCCTAAATCTGGTGAACATATGCTTATAAGTATTATCTCCTTCTGTTGTTTTCTTCTAGGAAGTTGGTAGTCTTCTTCTTCTTCTTCTTCTTCTTCTTCTTCTTCTTCTTCTTCTTCTTCTTCTTCTTCTTCTTCTTCTTCTTCTTCTTCTTCTTCTTCTTCTTCCTCTTTCTTCTCTCTCTCTCTCTCTCTCTCTCTCTCTCTCTCTCTCTCTCTCTCTGTCTTTCTTCCTGTCTCTCTTTTGGTATTTTAGTACAGGAGCTCCAGCGTCTCACTACACAGGTTGAACTCATAGTAATCTTCCTGTTTTCAGCCTCTCAAACTCTGGGATTACAGATGCACACCACCACACCCAGTCTCAGTCACTATCTCAATGCACCCCCAGGGTGGAGCCAGCAAGGCAGAGTGGGGATCAAATCCCAGTCACTGCACCTGCCTATGCAAGTGCTTTAGTTGCCTGAGCTATCTGGCTGACCATTCCTTTGTCTCTTTTAATCTTTCTTCATTTGAACTTGATATTGCCAACATCCAGAAAACCACCTATGATTTTTTCTTAGTTTATGTTGCATGGAGTATTGTTTTCTATACTTTGCCACTCAGTCTATTAATTTCTTTTTCAGTTAAATGTGGTTCCTGTATGTAGCATCTTGTTAGATTTTGTTTCTTAATCCATTATTTCAATATGCTTCTTTTTATATCTTTAGTATAGGGTCTGTAGGGTCTCATTACACAGAGTGTACTCATAGCGATTCTCCTGTCTTCAGCTTCCCAAGTGCTGGGATTATAGGCATGTACCACCATGTCCAGTTTCCATCACTATCTCAGGACTCCCTGGGGGTGGGCCTGGCACAGCATGCCAGGGATCAAACCTGGACCCTGTGATCTGCCTAAACAGGCTCTGTAGTCCACTGAGCTATCTGGTCAACCCTAGGATGCTTCTATAGTTTAGTGAATTGAAGCCATTTACATCAATAGTTATAACTGATACGTTGGCTTATCTTTATCATGTTCTTTTCCTGTTGTAAGAGCCCTACCTTTTCCCTCTGCTTAATTACTTTCTATGCTTTGTGGTTTTCTTCTGTTGTTTTTTGTGAAGCTGTGGTTGCTCCTTTCTCTAAAATATCTGTGAGTACTCTTCTTAGAGTTGGTTTGGCTGTCATGAATTTCTTCTTTTGTTTGCTGTCCTGGAAGTATCTTATCCCTCCACTGATTTTAGTAGATAGGTTTTCAGGGTAGATCAATTTAGTTTGGAGGTTGTTTTCTTTCAGGACTTGAAATATTTAATTCCAAGCTCTTCTTGATTTGATGCTCTATGATGTGAAATCTGTCATGATTCTAATGGACTTTCCATTATAAGTGGTCTGTTTCTTCTCTCTAGCAGCTTTTAATATTCTATTATTTGGCTTAATTTCTGGGATCTTCATTATGTTTCTGGGTGAAAATTTATTTTCATTATGACTAGCTAGTACTCTGTATGCCTCATTTAACTGTATGTCAGATTATTTTTCCATGCTGGGAAATTGTCTGCTAATACTTTTTCAAACAATTTTTATGATATTTGTGTTAACTCTATTTCATTGATAACTATTATTTATCAGTTTCCATCATTTTCCTATTCCCTTGTAATGTTTTTATCTATATCTTCCATAGATGCATTTAGAAATTATTTCATAATTGTTATCATTTCCTTTTTATTTTTTCCTGAGAGATTATTTCTCATCTGATTTCTTCCATACCCTGATGGTGTATTTTCTTTATTTTAGTTGATATCATCTGAGAAATCTAAGGTGTGTGATTTTTCAAGTTCCTTTATGACCTCATCTTCTGGTCTTATTTTTGGAGGTCTAGGGTTCTGGGATTGCTTTTTTTTTTTTCCTTCCTTTTGTCATTTTTGAAGCTCCCAATGTTCTCCCTGACTTTGCAGTGATGTCTGGTACACAGAGTACTGATGTGCACGACTCTCAGAGAAATGAGAAGACAGGGTAGCCACACCAAAATCTCTGTGTGGAGTTAAATGTGGCTTCCATTACAGTGGTGGGGGGCGGGGACCGAAGCTGCAGCTCAAGAAGTATTTGACATTGATGAGTGCAGGCCAAAGTTCTTCAAGGTACTCTCCACAGAATGTTGGTTCAGGATGAGGATCACCAAGGCTTCAACAAGTCTCTTGACAGTCTTTAGGCACCTGGATTCAGGTCTACATAGCAATCTTCCTGGGTGATGATATTAGGCCAAGGCTCAGCTGAGCTCCATTTTGGTTGTGTGGGTCAGCACAAGGCTCACCAGCTATCCTCAGCAGTCCTCCAGGTGAGGGTGGGCTTCTGAGGCTCAGCCAAGTTCCAGTGAGGGAGAGCGGAAGAGGTCCACTGGCTCCCCACTGCCCAGCAGTTTTCCAGGTAAGGATGGGTAACCAAGATTCAAAAGAACTCTGGCTGTGTTGAGGTCTAGGCCTACAAGGTCTCAGTGGCCAGGGTTCAGGAACTCTGGCAAAGGTCTTTACTTTTTATTTTGATTTAATTTTATATCTAATATTCTCATAAAGGTGGACACCAATTCATCAAGCCTACTTTGGAATAATATTATGCTACTTTGCATAAAGTTTAACAGCTCTACAACAGCATATTTCCAAAGTTGTCCACTCATGCGCTGCTACATTTATGACTATGCCGTGAAGACACAGTGTGACTTTTGCTTTACATAAAAATTGTATCATACAATAAATAAAGATAAATGAAAAATAATTTTTATTTGGCTTTTAGATTCATTCCATTTCAGTATTCCTCTTTCAAAGCCTCATTTTCAATTAGATATTATACTTTTTCTACTTGATAATCTCTTTTCTCTCTTTACACTTTCTTTCTTTCTTTCTTTCTTTCTTTCTTTCTTTCTTTCTTTCTTTCCTTTCTTTCTTTTTAGGTAGAGAAGATCTGCTCCAATAAATGTTCTTAATTGTGTGTGAGTGGGGATAGTATTTCATTTTTTAAAATGCATTTAGTACAGGGTCTACAAGGTCTCACTATACAGATGACACTCATAGTGATCCTCCTGTTTTCAGGTTCCCAAATGCTGGGATTACAGGCAGGATTTCATCTTAGGAACATATTTTAAGTAAGTAAAGCATTTCCTTTGGGAATTTTTTTCTTTAAGGACTTTCAGTTTTTCACTTCACTGTCTTCTGTCAAGCATGGTTTCAGACAAAAATTGAGCTGTTTCTTATATTTGTTCCTCAGAGGGTGATGTTCCTTTTTACTCTGGCTGCTTGCAAGATTTTATTGTTTGATTTTACTTTGAGTGATTTAGATATGATATGAACAATTGTATTGGTCAGGGTTTTGCTTAGAGAAACAAAACAGATAGTGTAAGGAATGGATATTAACATAAAATACACAATGTATAAGGAATTATAAGATTGACTTACAATAGTCAGCCACAGAGTCAGATTAGGAAATGTTCAGAGGGTGTCTGCACACTCCAGACTGAAGAATTCAGTCCTAGGGTCTAAAGCTCACTGCAGTGGTCCGTGCAAGTCTCTATCCCTTCGCTGTGGGTCTGCAAAGGAAGACTGAATTGTCTGTGATGGACGCTGTAGAATCTGCAACAGAAGCGAAAGATACAAGCTGGAGGCTGAAGAGTCTGAGCTGTAAGCCAGATGGTGAAGTCCAAGCCGAATGGAAGACTGAAGCTCCTCCAACGAAGTGGCAGTTCGACACCATCCTCAGTCCCTTTTTTTGTTCTCTTTCTGCTGAGTCAGTCTGGGTGAGGCCCACTGCATCCGAGGGCTGGCCTTCTGTTCCCACCAGCAGCAAGCCAAGTTGACACAATGTATCAACCACTACAACGATGTATGTGTCTACATGTGTGTCCATGTATTTTGTTTTGTTCTGCTTTGACCTAGGTGGCTACTAATCTGTTTATTATTATCCAAACTTCTTCATCTGTTGTTGAATGTTGACATTATTCTAAAAAAAATCTTGATCATTATTTGTTCAACAATTCTTTCTTCCCCATTCTGTTTCTCATTTTTTCCTGAGAGGTCAGTTACAAAGATTTTAATTATTTTTTGTATTGATCTAACTTAATTCTTAATGATTCAGTTCTTAACATGCTAAATGCCTTATCTTACTCATAGTGTTTTCATTTGTGGCATTTCCATTTGATTCTTTCCATTTTCAGTGGTTGAGAGGTACTTACCTCATCCAATACATACACACACACACACACACACACACACACACACACACACACACACATATATATATATATACACACACATATACCTATACCTATTTGGACAAAGACTCTTTATAGATGCATTTTAAAGATCTTGCAATGAGTTCATCTTTGTTTCCCCCAAAATGGCATGATCCAAACACAAATGTTCTTGAGGAATTCAGTGAAAGAGAAGACACCATATAGGAAAAAGGCATATTAACAAGGAGGCAAGGGCTGAAACTACTTCACAAATACCTGGGAAGGCTAGAAGAGGGAAAGACCTTTCTCTGGAAAATTCAGAGGGTTCACAATCTTACAATATCTCGAATTTGGATGTCTAACCACCAGACTATGAAGTAATAAATCTCTAATATAAATGAGCACATTTGTGATAGTTTGCCATGACATTCCTGGGAATGCACTACCCTATCTCTCCCCTGCTCTTACCCCAGCTCCTATATTTATTGCCTTTACACACTCACCATAATTATTTGGGTTTTCTCTAGGTCTGATTCTAGTGGTCCTGTTTTTGAAAGCACGTTCTTTCTTTGTCTTTTTATACTTTTTTTGGGGGGGGGGGGTAGCAGATAGCACAGACTGAAGAAGCCCTTGTCACGAATGAAATGAGTATATCATTCATTTACTTCACTATTTAGTGACGGTGTCTGAGTTGAGTCTGTTGGGAATAAGGTAGTTATCATTGCTGCAGAGGTGGTTACTGTCACTGTACTCCCCTACTGCACATCAGCTCAGGAGGGTTTGGTTTCTGAGAGAAATGTCTATTTGGATCTTTGGCTTTTGTTCTATCTGTTCATACATTCTTGTCCTCTTTCTGTTTTTCTTTTCATTGTATACATTCTGTTGTTTATTATTTACAGGTATTAACTTGTCAGGGTGCTCAACTCATAACATCCAGGAAGTAAAAGTAAATGAGGAGCTGGAATAAAATTGTACTTTTTCAGTTCACACCTTTAATAATCACTTATAACAAGGCCTTACCTGTGAATTGCACACACAGCCTTGTAATCATCATTAAACTAATCCACTAAAGAGTATACAGCATCTACGATCCAATCACTTTCCCAAATCCTATCTCTGAACACATGACACATTGTCAGTACATTAGGTCAGTGATATTCTGCTTCCTCTGGAAACAGTGCTTTCCCTTTTCTTCTTCCCTCTTGAAGTATAGAGGCAAATAGCCTGAGGCAGAGAGCCTTAATGTAATATAAAGAGAAACAGAGAGACAGATTGACTCTAGTTGTTGCTCTCTGCTCCCCTGGTTGTTCTGTTGCCTCTGTCACCACATTGTTGCTTTTCTGCCACCATAAACTGCTGCTCTCTGCCATTGCTGCAGAGGTAGTTATTTCACTAGAGGAGGCTATTTCACTAGTATTCTAAGGCGAGGGTGTTTGTGGTACTAGGTTTGAAGGTGTTCCCTCCAAAATACAGGAAAGTCACAACCAGCTAGTTGCATTAAAAGTTAAGGCAACTAGTAGGTGGCTTAAGTATGAGGCCTATTTCATCATGAGTGGGATAAGGACTTTATAAAAGAAGCTTCACCCAGCATTCAGCCTTTCTGCCTTCTGTTATGTAAGAACAAAGTGCTCATCCCTATAGAGGATGCAGACAATAGTCCTTACCAGCCAATGGAACCTTCCAGAGCCTTACTCTTATACTTCCCCACCCCTAGAACTGTGAAATGTTTCTATTCTTCATCAATTACAGGTCTCATGAGTTTTGTTAAAATAGTACAAATGATCTAATTAGTTAGTATTCCTTTCATGGAATGACTTTTTAACATAGAGAGACAATGATGATGGCTTATGCTGCTGTCTTAGTTATGTTTTACTCGTTGCTGGGACAAATACCTGACACTCAAAATGAAGGAAGGAAAGGTTTATTTAGCTCACAGCTAGTGAAGGTTTCAGTCCATACTTAGCTGGATCCAATGGCACATGGCAGAGAGCAGCAGTTTATGGTGGTAGAAAAGCAACAATGTGGTGACAGAGGCAACAGAACAACCAGGGGAGCAGAGAGTAATAGCTAGAGTCAATCTGTCTCTCTGTCTCTCCTTATATGACATTAAAGCTCTCCGCCTCAGGCTATCTGCCTCAGGCCACAACCATAATGCCAGCAGTACTCAGACCATAATCTCATCAGTATTAAAACACATAATCCCAGTGAGTCATGAATCAAATCTCAATCTATAGAAGTCCCCACCCAACATGGCATGAGGCTTTGGGGGGACAACTAGACATAAAGCATAACAGATGCTGTCTTCTGTATACAGGTCTGCACTACATTTCACACTCTATTTTCTGTGAAAAGCTAGTGGAGTTTGTGGGAAAAGAATCTGTAAGATCTTGTGGACTCCTCCAATTTCTGTGTGCCCGAGGGCTTACATGTTGTCCTTCCAGTACACATAGAGCTCCATGAATTTTTGTATTAAGTGAGCCCTTCTTACCTGTGAAAACTTGCACCTGTCAGACAGATATGTAAGTGAAGAGCTTTTTTACCCCAATAATCATAATATGATTTTCAGTTCTGTGAGTTACTAGCTAAGCATCTTCAGTTCTCCAGTAGATTAAGATAAAAGTTATGAGTTTGAAATTATTTTGAACTTCGTTTTTTCAAAAAATTCTGAAAAATCTGAGTCTAGCTCATCATATTCCCATGATGAAGGATAGACTTTAAAAAGTTTAATCCAGTGGATACTGACATATCCTTCTGTTTATATATTGATGCAGATAGACCTGCTGAAATCTTGTTAATGACAATTATGTTTTATCTAAGTATCCCCCCAGAGCTTCATGTAGTCATGGGATGGATTCTAGAGTTTGTGATTAATTCATGATCCAATTCTTGGGTTATGGGTGTGAGTGCTATACCTGCCCTTGGGCAGATGGCCTGGATACAATATAAGGGAGGGAGAGAGGCTTGCTCTCTGCCACTGCTGCCACCACTGCTCCTTCCATTTTGCTTTTGCCGCTTTACTATTTTCCACCACCATGAACAGCTGCCTTCTTCCATGTGCCACTCTGCCTTAGAGACAATCGTGTATGAAGTAAAACCTTACAGTGTGAGAGAAATAAATCTTTTCTTCCGTAATTTTGGGTGTCAGGTATATTATCCCAGCAATGACAAAAATGTAACTGAAACAATGACTTTTACATTTTTATTTATAATAGGTATTACCACCATTGTCATAACTTTACTGAACTGTGGCTGCCTCTCCCAACATTGCAGAAGGAAGACAGATGCTGGCCAGCTGTGGGAATCTGGTGGATCTTGCCCTGTGCTCACCACCATCATGGGAGCTTTGTTGAGACACTGCTGCCTCCTTACCATCCCAGGAGCTTTACAGATCTGCAGCCTCTCCCTGGTACTAGTTGGGGGAGTCTTGGTGAGAACTACCCTGCCCTCATTCCATAGTCAAGACAGCCTTGCAGAGATTCAGCTCAGCCGCATTACCACTGGAACATTCCTGAGCTGCAACTTGCCTCCTGCTCACTCCGGTGGGAGCCAAGCTCAGCCCTGCACTCTGGAAGCTTTGGTGAGACTACCAAAGCTCTCCTGTTGTAGCAGGAGCCTTGCTGCTCTGTGCCCTGGCCACCTTCCATTGCTACTGAGTACTGATGAAAATTGAAAGCTTCAGAAATGTCAAAACAGAAGATCAAAAAGCAATTTCAGACCTGCAGTCCAAATAGAACAAATCTAGGAGACAAGGACATAGAAAAACTTGGAAGCCACACACTCAGAATTTCTGAAATGAACAGAAGAAACAATATCATCGGGCTACAGAATAAATCATATCACAAATAATCTCTCAGGAAAGATAAAAGAAATGACAAAACCATGAAAGTATTGCCCATCAAGTCTAAAGAAGATATAGATTTTAAAAAGATGAGAATAAAAAATGATGGAAACATTGAATAAAAAAATAGGAAAGAATTAGAACACATGAAACAGATTCAAAGAGACCTTGAGGATATTAAGAATTCCATCAAAAGCTGACAAAACCATTTGAACAAAGCTGAAGATAGACTTTCAGACCTTAAAGATAGCATTGCACCTAGTGAACACAAAAGGAAAAATATCTTAAAAGTAACAAGGAACTGGGAAATGATAATTCAACAGCTCAAAGGTGATGAAAAGGAAAATGCAAAGAGTAGGTGTCAACAAAACAATAGGATGAAACACAAATGATGTAAAAAGTTTATTTTCAGAAGCAGTAGCAGAAAATTTAGCAAACATGTGGAAAAAATTTGACATACAGTTAAGTGAGGCATATAGCACTCCAGTTAGCCATAATGAAAATAAATCTACACATAGATACATAATAGACAAGATCTCAAAAACTGAGCAAAGGAACAGAATATGAACAGTTGGTAGAGAAAAGAACCAAATAACTGTAATAGAAAGCCCATCAGAAACATAGCAGATTTCTCAACATAAATCATCAAATCAAGAAGTGCTTGAATTTCAGGTCCTGAAAGAAAACAAATTCCAACCTTTAAAACTCTCTTTCAAATTTCAAAGGAAGGATAAGATACTTCGATCATAAAGATAAAAATGAAGAAATTCATAACCTGAAAACCAATCCTAAAAAGAGTACTGACAGATATTTCAGAGAAAGACAAAAAGAACCAAAACTTCAAGAATAACAACAGCAACAAGCAGAACAAGCAATTAAAGAGAAGGGAAAACTAGTCAAACTACAACAGGAAATAAACATGATAAAAATAAACAATACATATCAATTATAACCACCAATGTAAATGGCTGCAACTCATCAATCAAAAGAAGCAGAAGGGAAAAGTGGATAAAGAAACAGAATCCAACGATATGCTGTATACAAGAAACACATTAACTCAAAAGAAAATTCATAGCTGAAAGTTAAAGAGTAGAAAATAAAACTCCATGCAACTGGAACCAAGAATAAAATAGGGGTAACTAATCTGGTTGCTGACAATGTCAACTTCAAATGAAGAAGTGTTAAAAGAGATAAAGAGCAACATTAGATACTTGTTGGAGGAAAACTGCAAGAGAAAAACAATAATCGTACATTCTGTCTTTGTTTTTAATCTTTAAAATAAATTAAGATTAAACTTTAAAAATAAGGTGCAAAGTTTTTTTTCACAAAAGTAGCTTTATGTTGAATTGTAGTTTGGAGCCTATATCAAATTATTGCCTCTATTTTCTTTATTTTTCCCCTTTTTATCTAAATTTAACTTGTTCTTCTTTCATAATGTTTTAATGTGTAATTTGAACTATTCATTTGAAGTTTTTTTAATATAAATGTTTTAGTAACCCACATTTTCCTCATAGTAAACTGTTTTTATGCATCCCACAAACGTTGAGGGACTGGATTTTATCTATCTATCTATCTATCTATCTATCTATCTATCTATCTATCTATTTATCTATTTATTTATTTTTGCGAGACTGAGATTCAAACTCAAGACCTTGAACTTGCCAGGCAGGCACTTGTGCCTCAGAGCTATCTCCCCAGCCCCAGGGACTGGATTTAATTTGATATATTTTATGATTTTTCTCTATAATTTTTTCTCAGCTCCATATTTTTACTCTGTTTTGTATTTTAATTTTGAAACATTTAGGGATTGTACTCCCTATTTTTTTTGTAGTTTGTTTCTAATTTAACACAATTTGACCAGAGAGCATGCTTTATAGAGTTTTGGTAGTATAAAACTAACTTAATCTTGTTTTTAAAGGCAGTATTAGCTATTGAACTAATAGATAAGTAAAAGTTGCCTGAATTTCCTAGGGTTACTGAAAATGCCCTAGATTCCTGATACTTTTTACCTGCTGTGAAGCTCTTGTCAGAGACATCTGTCTCAACTACTCTGACCCAAGTTGGTAATAATAAATTTGCTATAATAATCAGCCGCATCTGCATAGAAAATCAGAGAATGGTGTTCCTCACGAAAAGCAGACAATAGGTGACTGAGCAAAGATACAGGGAAGTGCAGTTTTGATCTTGAAGAGGAGGGCTGGGTTGGTCTCTTCTGGAAGCTGATGACCAATCAGAGGCTGCCAAGGGAAGCTTGTGTTGCTCTCTGTGGGAAGTCACAGTAGGCAGAAGAAATAATACGGCGAGTCCCAAGGAGGAGGTAGAGGTCTGACAAGGTAGCTGTGGTAGAAGAGAAAATGGATAAGAAAGAGACAGAGGAGGAAGAATAGGAGGAAAAGAAAGAGGGGTCTCAGCCTATAAACCTGGATTCTTGTGAGCTTGTGAAAAGATTGGCTTTTTCTCTAAGTGACAGAGAGCCCCGGAAGTGTGTGGGTTAGGGTGGAGATTTGTACAGTCTGAGCTACGGCTCAGAATTGTGTAGAGGGCAGACTGGAAGTAATACTGAAGGCAGTTTCCAATAACATGTTCCTCATTTCTTTCCAAGGTCTCATCAGAAATGCCTTTAGCACTTCGAGGTTTTCATAGGCTAATTCCTCTCTCAGTACCAAAATCAGAAATAGAGAAATTCTCTCTCTCTCTCTCTCTCTCTGTCTCTGTCTCTCTCTCTCTCTCTCTCTCTCTTTCTCTCTCTGTCTCTCTCTCTCAAAAGAAAGATCTCAAAGATTTCAAAGACTTGGTCTACACAATTATGATTATAGCCAAGTCAAGTGTAGACCCTGGAAAGTAGGCTAGTGCAGGATACCACAGGCAGGGCTGATGCTGCAGTATATGCACAGAATCTTTTTCTCAGGGAATCTGGCTTCCGTTCTTAGCACCTTGAAGCTAATCTAGTAAGGCCCATTTCATTACAAAAGACAAGATCCTCCTCCTAAAGTGAATAGATATTAGATGTTTCACACCTACAGAAGACCTTTACAGCAATACCAGGTCAACATTGATTAAGTAGCATGATATTCTGATCAAGTAAACCAATCAGGTTGATCATTACAGTTGCCAGTGGGTGTCGGGCCATTTGTCCAGGAATGGTTTCATAGATTGTAATCACATCACCCTGGGGATAAATATTAATGGCAAGAAGAAAACTCAAGGCACTTGTTATTTTCTGAGAGTCATTTAATCAGAAATCTGTCTCTGATCCAGAATGCCTCATGTGTGAATCCAGTATAAAATTAATGAAAATGAATATTAAAATGCCAAGAGTAATCTAACAATAAAGTCATCAATTTTAAGGGGAATTTTTGCTAGTTTAATTAAATGTTATAATTTTGAGAACAACTTCCAAAACATGAACTAAAATTTATTACTATATCTCAGTTGAAAGTCTCAACATCTGTTGATTGTGAATAAAATTTGTCTGTATCATTAATATAAAGTTATCTTGTTTCACGTTTACCATTCTGTCATGGAAACATTAGAATTGACCATATGATACAAGTTGGTTCCTCATTCATGAATTTTCTTTTATCAACTTCTTTTGGGGGTTCTTTTATATTTAGTTCATAGTTTTATTAAATTCTTATATAATAGAAATCACATAAAGGCATTTGTTTTAATTACTTGAAGATATCTCTTCCTCTGCAACTATTTTCATATGTACTTTATATATTTTCTTTTATCTTAACCAGTTACTTTGTTACTGTCATTCATATATTAACTATTTTTAAGCATTTGTCTAGGGATATATAAGTTTGGCAGACAAGACCCTTGAATGTGATGGAGTTCATTTCTTTCAGTGAGAAACAATCAAGCCAGCAGTAGCCTTCACCTGTTTCTTATGAAAAAGCACACTCAGCCTGGAGTGAGTCCATTCCCAAAGAGATGATGTAACAACACACATGCCCCAGAACATACATTTGTGCCTGCTCTTGTTGGTCACAAGATATTCTGAAGTTGTACAGTGGCACTTTTCTTTCCAGGAGCTTTTTCTCTGTTTCATCCTTGGTTACGTTTTCCAAACTAAAGGACAATGTGACAAGTCAGGCGTGGTGACACACACCTGTAATCCCAGCACTTGGGAGGCTGAGGCAGGAGGATCGCTGAGAGTTCGAGACCAGCCTAGGCTACAAAAGTGAGCTCAAGGCCAGCCTGAACTCATAGCAAGACACTGTCTCAAAAAGACAAAAATAAATAAATAAATAAATAAATAAATAAATAAATAAATAAAGGACACTGTGAAATTCTAAGGATTTCATCAACTCAATTCCTGAGTCTACTTTTTGAAGACAGGGATAGAATCAAAATGCTCACTCTGATTTGGTATCTTCTTACTACACTTGAGTGGTTGCTACTTGAAAATTCTCACCTGTTGTTTTCTATGCATCAGCTTGGATCTTTATATGTAGTTTGCATAGGTGTTATTTTGTTCTTTTATATCCACTTTTTCTTCGTGCTATGTGCATAACATT
The DNA here is from genome assembly GCA_004027025.1 of Myocastor coypus. Taxonomy (NCBI): domain Eukaryota; kingdom Metazoa; phylum Chordata; class Mammalia; order Rodentia; family Myocastoridae; genus Myocastor; species Myocastor coypus. Next base: position 122,311 of record PVJA010000265.1, read on the forward strand.
TTGTAACCATAGTTGATTCTGAGTTCTTTATCTGAAAATCTGGCTTTTGCTTTAAAATTAGTTCTTTACTATCTCCTAGAAGAAATTTTCTTGATATTCTTTAATGAACAATCTTTCCTGTCTTCATACAGTGTACATAGTCATTCAAACAGATGATCCTGTCTGTCGGCCTCACACAACCATATCTGTAGGCTCTAAGTGAGTATCTGGAATCAATAGGGATGGAATCATGGTAATTAAATTATAGCACTTACATGTAATTACACTTATGTAAAAAATATCCACCCTTACTCGGAGCTACTCCTGTATATGACAGACATAAATCTTTGTAAATGATCAGTTCTCCTTGGGGGGTGGGGAGAAGAAAGAGCGTTAATCTTCAAAATTATGCCAGGAAAAATTAGGATACTGGAAGTATTTCACTTCAGAGAAATCATTTGATTCAAACTCTAGATTTAAGCAGACACTTTTTAGTCATTTGTATCTGTGAAAATTAATTTTGATGAAATTCTTTTGCATATTTTTCTACAGAGGGAAACTAAACCAGTCTGTTTTGCTTGAGGATGGTGCTGAGCATGTCCTGAGATCAGCCATGAATCATCAGGAACATGTGTGATGCTTGGCGCCTCTTGGTCATCTAACCAGTGACCAGTTAGCTGATGCCTACCTGAGTGAAGGGATTGATTACTTTTGATGATGTCACTGAGAAGGTGCGAGTGCCCAAACACCGAAGGTCATCATGTAAATGACAAATAATTTTGTTAGATCAAATTTCTATTTGGAAGAAGCATAAATAACCTGGGGTTGAGTTATGACAACTTGAGTTATGATGGTTTGTCAGAAGCCTAGCTTCTGAGCAAGCTGAAGAGTCTGGTGATGATAGTTTGGAAAGCTGACACTCCTGCTTCTAAGGTACAGGAAACACTGAGGATTCCATCAAGTTGGAAGCAGACAGCTTAAAAGACTGCAGGACTTCCCTGGACTTTAGCATACAATTTGATGCTACTTAAGAGCAGGTTCATTCAGGAGAAGCCCCAGAAGGGATGGAGCAGAAGGGTGCAGAGTCTCTATTTGGAGAAAGGATGGGGCTGAGATCTCAAATCCTCCAGGACAGTAATCATTAGTTCTGAAACCATTATATCCTGGAGCTTTAAGCAAAAAAACTCTGAAGATCTGCTCTGGTTTAATGGCAGTTCACCTGTCTGTGATAAATTCAGTTAGCTAGTGTAAGTTTAGACCACGTTCACGAAATTGCTATAATGACTTCCGGTGCAGCTGGTATGTCCAGTTGCACTTGCAGGGAAGTTCACGTGTGCGGGGCACTCAGTAGATGTGCATCCATGCATATGAGGCCACAAAAAACACCTCCTGTGGAGACTGAGGGAAGAAACGCAGGAGCAAATTTGCCCAGAGATCTATGGATAGTGTGGGCTGCCCTACTTTCTTCCAACTTAGCTGGAGTCCTGGCAAAGGACAGGTGGCTACAGCAAATTTGTTATGTCAGGTAGATTAGTGAGAACAAGGAGTCTGCAAAGGCAGTTTTGTGCTGGATGGAAAGTCATTCTTAGGGTGAATTAGTGCTGGCTGCTATGAACCCTGTGAGCTCCTCTGCTTAGTGCAGAAGGACGTGGCCCCAGACTTTGTGGGGGGGTGCTCTGCACTCAGAGGGTATGGTTTGGTTGTCAGTCATCTCTCTTTACTTCTACCTTCCATACTTTTATGTAATTTTAGCTTATTTTTCTCTTTCCAGGCACGTTTTAAAGAGTGTTAGATTCACTTCCTTTGATTCTGAAGTGTATTCCCCTCATGGTTCTACTTGCTGCATCACATGGATTACCTTTTTCTTCTCCATCTTTTTACACATATATTCCATTTCAATGAACCTCAAGGAATTTGTTTGGTGCAAGCATTCGATCGCTGAGGGACAAGTGTCTTTTGAGATTAATTTAGCAGAATGAGCAGTGTCCTATCAGGATAAAATTATTTACTCAAATGGGTGTTTGCAAATTTCTGGCTTTTCTATTTCTCTTCTAACTTCCTTCAGCTGCTATAAGTCAGGAAAGAGAAGAATACAAACTTGATAGAGTGACCAGACTCACACTGGCAAAAAAAGGCCTAGTCCATCTTCAACAAATAACACAAACTAGTCTTGATGACCTGAGACAAGCTGTCCCTACTAGTTCTTCACTCATGCATTCATGAATTTCTTCTCTAAAGTAAATGTTCTATTCAAATCTAGTCTCACCTGCTCAAGCAGTTTTGTTTGTTAAACCATACTTAAGAACAACAGCAGCAACAGCAAAATAGCTTCTTTTTGGTTTTTTTTTCTTTTAATAAGAAATAAAAATGGGACAGTTTCCCAACATGTTAGTAGGACAACCACAATAACTAATACAATTCACATTGTTGTCTTCATAGTAGTTGTTTTGAGTACAAGATGTGGACATGATAACTTTTCTGAACACTATTAGTACAAATGTTTCTTCTTATAGAACTAAGGGAAAATAGTTGTATGTATAGTCCAATATTCCATAATAGTAGAGAATTAACAGCAGAACTGGCAATGTTGGAAGCTGTTGACTTGAACCTTTTGCAGCTCAGCACACTAATCTAGCTTCATGTTTTATGCTTCATGGTAATACTTTTCTGCCAGGTGGTTAAGGCCAAGTTAAATCAATCCTATATAACAAAACATGTAACTTTTGTTTCTAAATGTGGAATCATATTGTGAACACCCGACAGAATGAGATGTGGTTTATGTTTTTGAGGACTTCTCAGACTCATGGTTCATGCAAACTACACACTTGTAGCTACACATGTCTATGTGCTCAGGAGCATCTAAACAATGAGTTTGGAGACTAGCGAGCTCATGGGCAATAGTGACTACAGGGAAGATAATTCCAAAGTGCATCTCCACTGTCACTCCCTACAGATGGGTTCATCATTGTGGTAAGAGAAACCCCACAAGCAAACCAGAGCTGCCAGGGACTGGAATGCGCACCAGACCCAGGAAGCCCACGTGTCTCATTAACAGCCTTTGCTTCCAGCATACCATGGGAGTTTGGTCCACAGTTGCATCCAATAGGACTGTTCAGTGACTAGCAAATGGTAGAACAGAGTCTTAAAATTATTTAATGAGTTGTATTACTACTGACTGATTTTTTTAGATTTGAGTTAATTGGAAAGAGAGGACCATGCAGGCAAGTATTTTCACATGCCCATTCTTTATTTAAATAATCTCACACAGGATGCACAATTTCTTATTTACTTATATTTTAAATTAAATTTTGCTGTGTATTCTTAAGGTTTGCAAATCATGCCATAAAATACATATTGATAGTAAAAATGTTACTATGATAAAGATTTTTAATGTCTCTATCATTAATTAATCATTTTACTTTAAATTTTTATAGCAAGAACATTTAAAATCTATTCATTTGCAGTGAGTCTCATAGAAAGCACATTTTAACTCATAGTTTTCATAGTGCACATTGAATTTCTGGCCTTGTTCACTAGATTGTCTGCTGCTTTGTCTCACTGAACTTGCATGACTCTTTCCTCCCTACCCTCTTGGTAACCACTATTTTGGTCTCTCTATGTAATTGAATTTAAAAGTAATTATATATATATATATATATATATATATATATATATATATATATAGCCAAGTAGTAGTTTTCTTACAGCATCTAAATTATATCACTAATCACAGTGTCCTCCAGCTTTACCCTGCTCTGGCAAAGGGCAGGGTTTCCTCTTTTTTTAAGGGTAGGCAATATTCTACTGTATGTGTGTACATCACTGGACAAGTATCTATGTCTAGGACACACACACACACACACACACACACACACAATTTCCTTAGTCTTATGCACAGAACAGGAGTTTCTGGGTCATATGGCAGTTCAATTTTTAACTTCTTTAGAAACTTATATACAGTGTACCATAATGGCTTTCCCAACACATATTGAAACTAACAGTGCACAAAAGTTCCCTTTTGTCCATATTGTTATCAGATATTTGTTGTCTGCCCACTTTTTGAAAATAGACACCCTATGGTATGATGTGATATCTCACAGTGGTTCTGATTTAAGTTTCCCTGCTACTGGAGCTCAGCACCTTTACACATACCTGTTGGCCCACTCTTCAGTCTCTTTTGAAGAACTATCTGGGTCTTCTGTATCTTTGCAAAAAGAGTATTATGTGAGATTGTATTTATATTTTATGGGGCACAGTTTATTGAGTACCTACTCTTTTCAGGAAACATTCAGGAAAATATAGGATAATAAATCATTGAAGTAGAGTTTATACTAAGTCTTCGTTTTCTCCCTCTGGGTATCAGAAATACAACATTTAAGGTTTGAATTGCTACTCATTTGACACTTGAATGCACTTGTTGGCCTAGTGCGTATGGCTTATTCCCTTCAGATTTCCCTTTCCTGCTTCTCATACTGGCAACAAACCCAAAGAATGTTTATGTGAATTGTAAATAATCAATGACATGCATTCTCTAAAATGAAATTTATTCTTCCACATTTTTCTTGAGAGATGTGAAACTATTAGAAGGCAAAAGTATGTACTGCAGTTTTATGGGATTAATTTGTAATTTGAATTGTCAAAAGGAACCCATTGATAAACCAACTCGTCAGTGCAAATGAACTGTGAATACCTACTAAACCCCTTAACATTCTGCTCTCTAACTAATCTAGATTATGCTTTTGCCTCTGGAAATATAAAGAGCTATTCTCTATTTATTTGATGAAATTATAAAAATGTTCATTTACTTTGAATTTTGAAGATATTGGTTTAAGTATAAGTATAATCAAATATTTAATTTGCATTGTTGGGTTTTATAACACTAAAATGAAAAACACCTTTTGAATTATAAATTTTAATTAATAGATTAGTAAAATATGTGCATGATATGCTATACAAATGAAAATATCATTTCTACAGTTATTATAATAATTACCAAATTACCATGATCATAGAAAACATATTTTTCTCAGTGTACTTTAGCGAGGAAAATTTCATTTCTAAAAGAAAATTCCATTTCTAGTAAATTATAAATTTATGAATGGATTACATACTGGAAAATGGAGTATATATATATATATATATATATATATATATATATTATAACCATAAGAGTTTCTTGCTTAGTGTGCCAACTTTTTTTCTCGTAGTTACAAATGTTATGTAATGGCTATATATATATATATATATATATATATCTTTTGAATATTTAAATATTTTATATTATCTAAACAAAATATTAATTTTTTTACCATCCATCTCTGACACCCATTTTATCATATACTGTTGCTTTTTAAGTCAATAAGAAGTATTACCTAACAGCTTTGTAATAATGCTGGATATTTGGAGAAAAGATTATAAAATCAAACATGATTTAGTTAGAATATTATGGTTTAAGCAACTATTAGTATGGTAAAGAAAACCAACCTCATGATAGGTACAACTGCAAATGAAAATTAGTTTTTCCATGTAATCAGATGTAAATCTCATGTTTCTAACACTAAACTTCTCATCTGAAGACAAGAAAAATATAATGATCTCACATTCCCTCTCCCAGAGACAAAAGACAAGGAATGTTATCCCATGGTCATTTCAACCTCTATTTCCCCATCACCTTCTAATCCAGTTTGAAGAAACTTGAGAAGTTCCATGAAGACTTGTATCTGCATGTTGTTCTTTCTAATTCTAAACATTTCTGCCCTAGTGTGACTTTGGCCATATGGATATCTAGAAATCAACCACAATGCAAATAAAGCCCTTTGCAGTTTTCTTATACTATTGAAATTCTGGCTCATTCTAGGAGTTGTTATTAATCATACTCATTTTAAAGATAATTTAGTTTTAATACATTGTCAATGCAATTCTCTAGGGTACATAAAAAGTAATCTATCTTGTGCACATCTGCTGAATTCCATTTCCTGATCCTGGAACTGCTATGTAATATTTCTGCTTTTAGCGAAGGGAAGTGACCTGAAGTAAAGATGTGTAAAGTACATCCTGATCCGTATTGCAACTTTGAAATGCCTTTGGGGGTCACTGCTTAAAAATGTTGCCAAGGAGTAATGTCTGAATATCATAAGCATTAGGAATCTTCCGTTTGCTTTTTATTTATCTCTTACCTGGCTTGTGCTACAATGGACTCCACTCCCATTTCTGGTGAGAGGCTCAGTATTTCAGAGAACTAAATAGCCTCTTTGAGAAACTCATAAAGCTACAACTGTAAAAAGGGTCTGCTATTTAAGGCACTTAACTGGTCGCCTTCCACCCCCACCAGCCTGCTATTTGCTTAGGTATATGGAATAAAATTTATTGTGTCTAGAAACCACCATTAATGCTTTGGTATTAGATAAGTCATATGAAATTGGTTTTCCGTGTTTAAAAGTATCCAAGATTAGCAGTTCTGCTTAATGCAAAGGAATAATTTTGATCCTTACCCAGAACAACTTTTCCGCAGAAAGGGAAAATGATACTCACCCATACAAAGGACATTAACATTCTGATTTCCCCACATATGTGCAGACTGACACATTCCCTTTACTACCTTCCAGTGAGAAGCTGCCTGTCCAAAGATCTGGTCAAAATTTCTAGATTACTTCAGGAACAGTCTTTAGTAATTCAGAGCATAAACAAAGTCGTGTGAGTGAAGTATTCCATTTGCTGCATTCAGTGAGTCTTTCAAATGTATGCCTATAAGGAAGGGATTAATATGAAGAAGAAAAATTTAACATAAAATGTACAGTGTGATTGCAAGAAGTGGCTCTTCTTCAGAGCTTCCTGTTGTGAGACATAGGAGGGGAGCACGTTCATCTGGCCAGTCTCTGAGGGGACGCGTGAGTTGAGGGCATCATCTCAACCAGAGCAATGAACATGTGACCAGTGGATTCAAAAGGCATTTGCAATAAATCAAATAGGAAAAACAGTGGCATTTGATGATTGAGACAGATATTTCCTACTCCTCTACCTGAAAAAAAAATTTCCTGGAAATGAAAATTAAGAAGTTTAACCGAAAGCTTAATAATTTAAACTTCACAAGCAGCTGCCGTGCCCAGCCCTTTGAGGAGCGATAATGGAGAGATGAGCACAAAAAAGCATGCAGTTGGAGAAAAGATGCCATGAAACATAAAAATAGCACAATGGCACTGAGGGAATAGCAGGAGGAAGCCAGGGCCGCCTCTTCTGCTAGACAGGAGTGCCCTGGAAATAACAGAGCCAAACAACTGCGTGAGGATGCGTCCCATTGTCTGGCTTCTCAATGCTAAGAGTGAGAGAAAAGGGGGATTGACCTTTGAGGAAAATCCAACCAGATGAAGAAGCGACTAATATGGACACTAGTCATGGTTCTATTGCATGTGAAGTAATGCTCTTTGTACTTAAACATTTAAAAATAGACATTCGATTTGTTAAATCAATAGTAGTCTTTATATGACCCAATCTGAGCTATAGGTATGTTTAAGTCTCAGTGAGTCCTGTACTGGTTGAAATAACACCTGCCTAAACAATGGTCCAGAAAGTATAGAAACAAATGTGTTGTCCAAGTGACACTTGGGACAGACTGTTAAGTGTGTAAAGAGACCTAGGAAAGCGTCTTTTCTCTGATCAGAAACCACCCCAACCCTTTGATATCTCCAGATACAGAAAACTTGTGATGTACCCCACTTTCTCCAGAGAGCAGGGACCAGGAAGCCAGGCCTCATGTCTGCTCCCACTGTCATTTTGTTCTTGTCCATATCATTGTCCTGGGAAACACTCCACAAAATAAATCTCACAGCAGTGTTAAACAGGAGAATCTTCATAAACCTTTTGTGACATTCCAAGAACAGTGAAGCACGCTACTCTCGTGAAATGGTCATTTGAATTTATTTTGAAGAAACCATCACCTGTTATTTTCAATCTGTTTCATATTAATTTAAATATTTATTTCTTTGAAAGCACTTTGAGCTGATAACAGTCTCCCGTAGAATAGTCTGTGCTAACAGGGGAAATCTGCATCTGCTCCAGGTATTGTCACTTGTGGTTGATTATGTATATCACCATAAACTGTGTTTATAAATTATGTTTATTGTGTCATAATTAGTAGTGCTAACAGTGCATAATATCAATAAGGTCATTAAACATGTAAATAATAAATAATAGCAATATCAATGCCACCATGCTGCTTTGTAGCACCACATAGACTCCATCAGTCTGGGTCTGCATTTCTCATTGTCAGGCAGATGTGGAACACAGCCAGTTACTGCGTTAATGAACACCAACTGCAGAAGTGCAGAAGGTATACGCAGACTTGCGTAATGGATGGCAACACAAAACCTCCAAGCTGTTATCTTAAGAAGTTTGGAAATGCTGCATACTGTGGCCTATATCATAAAACACTTTTTATTTGAAAAACAGATTTGAATGTGGAAAGATCTGTCATTATCCTTTTATTTACAATGCCATGAGTTAACACTTCTTGCACAGCTGACCCTATATTCTCTTGATATGCCCATAATGGACAGTCCAAGCTATCGCTAGAACAAGGACTACCAGAAAGCTTGGAAAAAGAATCTTGGACCATGTCTTAGGGACTTTCAGCCACTGGGTCAACACTGAAGAGCCCAGGAAGTGAGCAGGCCCAGGGGATGGAACCTCTGCTGACCTCCTGGACCACTGATCGGGATGAGAACTGGGCATCACATATAGAGGATGCTCAAGCATGGGCCATAGTCCCATTATACAGAGATCATTCCTCTGTGATAAGTTTATAAGTACAGAAGAAGACAAAAGGAATACCCAAAATGCCAAGGGAAAGTGCAGGTGCTAATGTATATTTCTACTAGGAAAACAGTTAAATTTCAACTCTTTGGTGCATTTTCAGTCCAAAAGCACAATACTAGGATGACATTTGTACAGCAGGTACTGAATGTGATAAAACTAGCCAGAAAATGGGATAATTAGGCTAAAGAATAAATTTGAGGAGCTATTCAAGAGGAGGAAATCATAGGAAAAGAAAAATAAAGGAGGAAGCCAGGTATGCTGAAACATACTTATAATCCCAGCATTTGGGGCAACTTCAGCAGAAGTATCACGGAAGTTCAAGCCCAAACTGAGCATCTCAGTGACCTTAGGGAAACTCGGTCTCACAGTAAATAATAAAATAGGCCGGGCGTGGTGGCCCACACCTGTAATCCCAGCACTCGGGAGGCTGAGGCAGGAGGATCGCTGTGAGTTCGAGACCAGCCTGGGCTACAAAAGTGAGCTCAAGGCCAGCCTCAACTGCATAGTGAGACCCTGTCTCAAAAAGACAATAAATAAATAAATAAATAAATAAATAAATAAATAAATAATAAAATAAAATAAAAGGCTATAGATGTAGTTCAACATAAAGGTCAAGAATTAACTCTCCAGTACTGCAAAACAGAAGGAAAAGTCTTAGATGAGGCAGAATTTATGCATTAATCCAAAGTACTTTGGGATGGCTAAAAGAATAGTATTCTGCAGAGAAATAAAGAGGATAACTGTGAAATTCCCAGTTGAATAAACCTTCCCCTGCTGCAATGAGGTAGGCCTCATGGACTGAGGGTTCATCCTGAGATTAGGGCTCACTCCTGCAAATATGAATCAAGGATCTGAAGAAAACACCCAATATGATAGGCAGAAGCCAGAATGAGCGATGAGTTGGAAGAAATTGAAGAACCCAGAGACTGAGAAGGAAAAACACTATTTTAAAAATGTTGCTCTCTGAGATAAAGGAAGGAACACATGAAGTAAATGTTACAAAGCAGGATATTCTGAGACTAGAGAGATCTTATTGAATATCTAAAATATACCTAAGAATGAAGAATTTGGGCTGAAGTATAGTACTGGTAAAATTTCAAAATAGCAGTGCAAACACACACAGAAGAAATTAGGAGAGCAAATATAGGAAAGCTAGACAAGAACTTCAGGGTCTCTAATGTGCTCATTCAACTTTTTAATTTCTAGAATAAAGTTATAGTAAAAAATGGAAAAATTTGGTGAAAGAAAGTAAACCAAAATCAAACAAGAAAATGTCCCTGATATAGCTAGGCCCTGTCTCAAAAAGATAAAAAGGAAGGAAGGAAGGAAGAAAGAAAGAAAGAAAGAAAGAAAGAAAGAAAGAAAGAAAGAAAGAAAGAAAGAAAGAAAGAAAGAAAGGAAAACGTCTCTGGCTTAATAGTCCCCCACTTCTAGATTTAACTTAACAAGTAGCCAGTCTGAAGGATCATAATATTTCACACAAAAACTGGGAATCATGATTTTTGGAGGAATAGGGACATAAAATATCTTACACAATAATCAAATGCAAAAATATCCCAAAATTTCCTGGGGGAAATTACGTTACTTTCAAACCAGGATTCTATACTTACAAGTAATAATCTACTAGTTAAGTATGAGATAAGAAGAAAAGCTATGACAAATCTCACCACACTCCAAAAAGTATTGAAATAGACTCAAAAAACATCAATCATTTCAATACTGTAATAATGTTAAACATTTTTAAAAAATAAAATGTGAACTAAAATAATTAGTAAGATAATACTTTAAGACAGAAGATTTTATCAGTCACTCTTCCACAACATCAAAGGTGAAATAAATCAATCAATCTATCTATCAATCTATCTATCTATCTATCTATCTATCTATCTATCTATCTATCTATCTACCTATCTATCTAGATATGTTTTTAACCTTTTGTAAAGTTTGGTATAGTTAGTTTTGGTTACATTTAAAAAAAAAATTTAGCTCAATATTCTGCTTTCCTCATAAAGATTTTTATGTTTCTGTCCTACTTGCACTGAAATGGTTACTTCTTCAACATTTAAAGCACAAGAGAAGGGACCAACCATCCTCAGCCAACATTGCAATTTTCATTGGAGCACTCTGATGGAAAAGACCGGATGGCTCATCCAACCTTGTAGAAATGGTGTTAGAACACCCAAAGAAAGAACCTGGCCACTGAAGCTAAAATTATAATTTTATGCTAGCATCCTAAGGGAAGGGACCAGGCCACTCATCAGGTAGGCTGATGTGAACACTTGATTTTTAATTAAACTCCCTGTTTATTATTCAGTCCAGCCAGAGCACATTTTGATTCTTCTGTATTCCAGACGTCAGGCTAATAGTTGGAAACACAAAAATGGATAAAATTGTAGTCTGCCCTCTGAAGTATTGATTATCTTATTTCCAACATATTGAGAAGAGAAAATGCTAAGGGCAGAAAGAATGTGGCCAAGTGCCTTGACCTTAGAAAAAAGCAACTGGGGAAAACCCTTCAAAAGAAACATCAGCTGTTGGTGTCACTTGTGTAGGGACAAGTGGCTATGTAGCTCCACAGTCTCCAGCAATCATTGAAATTCGTAATATGTATAACCATAACAGTGGACCCATGCTGTAGACTCTTCATAAGAAGGCAGGAAAACATAGATTCTGTTTTAGAAATAATTCTACTGAAAGTTATTTTTTCAATTCCATTATTTGTGTGAGTTTTACATTATTATCATTTTAACAAAGAGCTCAATGAATTCTCAGGTTCCCTATTCACTGTTATTCTCACAAAGTTTCTGGATTATCATAGCTGGCAAATCAAGTCCTGAAAGTTGCCACTTATGTAATATCATTAAGACTTAAAAAGCAAGATATTTAAGGAGATGCTGGGACTAGATCTAAATTTTCTAGAAATATCTAATTTACAGGTGTTAGCCACATAAATTCACCAAAAGTCTAATACACTGATGTTCATAAGATGCAGAATGTCAGAAGATTAGAGTGACCCTAATGAAACATTGTGGAATATATCTTTTGGATAATTTCCTCAGAAATTCTACTAGGGAGGTGAATCAAGTGAAAATAAGCTATCCATCCATAGGCATGCTGAGTACTTGTGTCCACAGGAAGCAAGGGTCTGTGTGTAAGGTGTTCAAGCTGGGGGCAGGAGGACCTGTCACCAGCTCTGCAGCAGTTTATTAAAGGTTCCTTCCTAGGCCTGCTCCAAGACACTGTTTGCATGGTGCACACCTCCTTCAAGCTATCACTCACAAGATATCTCCTTTTTTCCTTCAGGAACAAACAGTAACAGCATGGCAGCTGTTTAAACTGGCTATGGAGGTCATAGATGGGGTAACTAGTGATCTACCTGATGCTCCAAAGCTCACATTACTGGATGAATCCGTAACTAGCTGTCTGCGATAGAAATGTCTGATCTTATTCTTGTTTGCCAGCTTGCAGTGTCATTGCAGATGGTAAATATAAAAATAGCATGAAAACTTTTCCCTGGAAATGCACCCTTGGAAGTGCTCCGTTAGTCTGATAACTGCCGTTCCAAGATGTCCCAACATTCCATTTCTAATAAACATAACTAATACTCCATCTCCCCCTAAAAAAATATGACAGGGTATTAAAATGCTGCTGTAGAGAAAATGGCTAGTAATTATTAATGTCATTCCTGGCTACTCACTGAAGCCATGAGCCCCCATCTCTCTCAGTTGTTTGGAAAGAGCTGGGTGCTACTCTCCTAGAGCCCACATCTATTAGAGGAGGTAGATCTCTAGAGCAATAGAAATAGGAAGGTCTCAGTTGTTAACATGAAAGTGCAACTGCCTAAATTTGATTACCTTGTTTAATGAAGTGTCAAATTTATTTACAAAATGACATGATGAATCACATTATAGATATCATAAATCAGTTTATAAAAATGGACAAACAGTTCAATAATGTGATGCATTTACAAATTTACAATGAAGAGATTTGAGCTCATTCTATTATTTTCTCTTTTTTATTTTCTTTTATTTTGAAGAGAAGAAGCAAGAGCAAGAAAAAACAAGCAAAGACAGAAACAGGGTAAATAACAATTCATAGGTTACAGATTTTCAAAACTAAAATATCTAATTAACGGGATTGATATATTAGCTATTTTCATTGTCAAATCTGTTGCTCAGATTAACAGATACAGTTATGCAACATGGGACATATGATTGAATATTACCATGTGCTTTCAATAAATCTTAAATTTTTGTTCTTGTCTCTCATTTTCTTTCATTATCCTTTTTCAAGAAATTGCTTTAAAAAGAGTATAGTGATAACTAATACGACATGAGAGATGGTACACATTTAGAAGAACAAGATGACAGGCATTGCCGGCATGGTTTTAGTTTACACATTGCTGTCTTCAATGTAGTTGCTTAGTTCACAGATATCAGCATATAGAGTTTCCATCAGGTTTTTGAAAATAGCGGTTAATTCGTATAATTCACAGCCTGACTAACATTCTCTTACTTTCTACTATAAAGAGTAGAGCTTTTTAAAAGATAATTCCATACATTAAACTTGATGGTTTGCTTCTTAAAGCCTTCCATGTCCCATCACTGTGCCTGTGAATTCTGCCTTGGCTTCGGTTTACACCTGTCGTGACCGGCAGTCTCCTTCATATCAACCTTAACAACTTGCCTGGGCAACACCTGCAAGCACAGCTCCATCATTATACAGGTAAACCCCTCCCCAGGCTTCTGAGCTTTTGAATAGGAGGCAGGAAACCACTGTGATGTCTGATGACAAGATGTAATGGCCAGAGGCATGGCTACACTGTTAATAGTATCCTCCCTTTCATCTTTTTTTTTTTTTTGTCTTTTTGAGACAGGGTCTCAGTATGCAGTTCTGGCTGGCCTTGAACTCACTTTTGTAGCCCAGGCTGGTCTCGAACTCGCACCGATCCTTCTGCCTCAGCCTCCCGAGTGCTGGGATTACAGGCGTGCGCCACCACGCCCGGCCTTTCATCTTTGCTTCTTTTCTTTTCTTTTCTTTTCTTTTCTTTTTTCTTTTCTTTTCCTTTCCCTTTCTTTCTTTCTTTTTTTCTCTCCTTCCTTCCTTCCTTCCTTCCTTCCTTTTTTCCATGCTATCAGGGGTTGAACCAAAAACCTTTACTTTGAGTTTTATTCACACATCGTTTTTAAAGGGTATCACTAAGTTGAAAAACCGTCCCAGCTACAGATTCTCCCGCCTCAGCCTCAGAGTTCTGGGATTATAGGTATCCACCACCATATCTTAGTCTTTAAAATTTGCCTTAAAGAAAATCATGAGTTTTCTCAGATCACAGGACAAAGACCTGTATCCACATGGGTAAATTGAAGTTCATATTCACTATAGGTTCCTTAGGGGGAAGGAGAACATCTTATGTTTAATAGTTAATGTGAAGTTGGACCACAGGATGGAGTGCTAGGAAGGCTGCCTCCTGTCATCATCTGACTACCTGTAGCCTCTAATTCCTTCTCTGTCCTACCATGTGCAGATGCAGCTAATGTGCCAGTCAGAGGAAGTTGCCCAGAAGGCAATACACCTTCAATCAGCTGTGGGCTCTGCACCCCACTATCTTTAGAAGAGAGTTAGTGTGAGAGAAGAGGCAGCATCTGTATTTGCAGAGTGTAACCGTGCTGACAACATCTAAGTTGCTCTCTATGATAACAGCACTTGCAGAGC